>OX421980.1:35045633-35615633 GCA_949128135.1 Parasteatoda lunata | reverse complement strand
GTTGATTTTCGCTTCGAATTATGCAAAAAGACACAGTTCACAATGTTCTATTCAATGTTCGCACAATAAATTCAACCATAATCTATTTCGGCGCATTGGCAGTCTGTATCGTACAAAAACGCCATTTGTTTTACATAATTCAAAATTTCATGATTTTTGACAATTGTCAAAAACAATGCCAAAAGGTTTTTTTTTTTTTTTTTTTGACATGATGGTTAAAACAAGATGAAACTGTCAATTGTCAAAAACTTTCCAACGCTGCCTAATTATGATATTTTTTAAAGTGCTTAAAAATATTTTTGAGTGCTTAAATGGTGCTTTTTTTTGTTGAATAATTTGGCTACGCACCCTGTAATATTTAGCATTAAAAAAGTAATTAAAATAAAAATCTTGGTTCAAAATATTAGTTTTAACAGGTAGTTCATAGTATGTGTTTAAGACTGTTTGTGTATTATATATTGTACGTGAATTGATTGAGTTTTTACATATAAATTTTTCAGGGTTTTTCACTTTATGACACAATTACCCCTGTTACCCCTCTTGTATTTGCATTTGCAGCATCAGAATAAAAACAAAAACATTCTCTTTTCTATCAATTTTTTTTTTTGGATTATTGGTTTCAGTTGCAGATACTTAATTGCAGCTTTGAATAAGTGTAATAATTTTACCTTTGCCTGCTATTTTTTATTCAATACCTTTAGAGTTGCCTTAACTAAGCGGTAACTTCTCTATAACTTATTTTAATGATTTTGCAACATTGTCATAGAATTATAATTCCTAGTAAATAACTTTTTTTATTGTGTCACTCACTTCTGATCAGTTTTTGTAGAAGCATTTTATGTAGCTGAATTTAACCTTATGCAACATTGTATGTGCATAGTTTGGTTGTTACATTTAGAGATAAAAAAAAAAAAACTTAATTCATGCAAGCACTGTACCCAATTAGTTTAAAACTAAACTAAACTCAGCGGCTCGACAGCCCATAGAGGGTCAAGGCCTACTGTGCCATTGTCAATTTTCTTGACCTTGGGCTCTGGGGTGCAGGAGCAGATGTTCCGGTCAAGTGGTCAGCCAAACGCGGAATCCCCCAGTGTTCAGTTCTCAAGCATGCTTGGTACTCATTTATCGACCCACTGAAGGGATGAAAGGCTGAGTCAACCTTGCCCGGCCCGAGGATCAAACCAGGGACCTGTGGCACGACAGCGCAAAACGCTACTGCTCAGCCAATAGGCGTCAGTTTAAAATTTACAATGCTAATTTTAGAAAATTTTGTGAATAATTGTGGTCAGTGTTCACAATTACTCATTTGAAACATTGCGACACAGCAAATACTATTAAGTACGCATGTTTGATTCATAATAAAGATTTATGCTAATCTTAAGTAAATGCTATGTAAATAGTATGATTTGAAGAAAATACTATAGTACTTGAAGATAAAGCAATTGTAAACATTTGTCATTTGTGGGAGAATTGTGAAACTGGACAAATTTGAAGAGCATGAATTATTCTTCGTTTAATTTATCTTGATTTGGGGTGCAATTAGAAATGCTAAATAATCCTATTGTTAAAAGCTTGAAGAGAACGTGGAATATTTAACATACAACTTGAAATTCATAGAATTTGATATTACTAATTCAGTTTTTAGTTGCTATTTCAGTTTGGGAGGTGTTATTAATGCCAATGTCAACCTTCCTCTATGAAAGGGTTCCCCGGCATAGAATTGAGTTAACATGTCTTATATACTAGTGAATTGGAATTGTATTTTCGTAGTGGCAGATACACTTTAGTACTCTCCCACCAGAATTATATCTGTGGTGGAATTCGATGAACAGTTACCACTAGTTGATTCATTGCTGTTTTGTGAGAAGCAGAAGAGCTGTATTAAGTTCATGGTTGTGGTAGTTCCTGTGTTGCCATTAGCAGTTGAGTGTATACAGGCCTAAGTTGTGTGGGATCGAGATTGAATAGCAAGAGCGCCAGAAGGACAATGTTGCAGTCACAAGTAGCGAGTCAACTGTTCAATGTGGTTTATCCATAGAAGTAGACGTGTTCAAATCGAAGTGGGCATTACTATCTAGATAGGCGTATTCATACGAAGTAGGAGTTTCTGTCAAGGTAGGCATGTTCACATCACGTCCGAAGGTCTCCAATGTGGGGAGAGTAGATATTGACAATGTCAACCTTCATCTATGAAAGGTTACCCCGGCATAGAATCGAGTTAATATGTCTTATATACTTGTGAATTGGAATAATATTTTTGTATAGGCAGATACACTACAAGTTTAATAATAGACATTTTCTGTCAAATACCTCAAATACGTTCACAATTACCAATTTTTTTTTTTTTTTTTGTCTTGTTGGTTTTTTTCTGCTATAGTATCAGGGGTCTGTCTAGGTTTTTCTAAGAGTTACCTATTTTGTGAAAATTTAGACATAATTAGGGAAAATTAAAAATTCTATTAAAAAATCAACAAAAAATATGGTAAAAGTATGTATTTATCGTTTCTTGCGGGATACAAAAATAAAATTTTAAGAAAAAGTTTTTTGTGAAACTGCCGTTATTCCTAAAATTGAATTTGTGAAGGCACTGCTAAACAATAGTAAATTTGGCCTGGACAGACCCCTGAGTATATTGCTCTAAACACAATTTATCTATAAAACACTGATTCTATCTATTTTGCTGTATTACTGCAAATGCTGGGTTGTAATCTAGTCACCTGAAAACCCTAGATAATATACAGGCACACATTAGGTGTGCGGATACATTGGTGTCCATTCTCCAATTTCACATTTACTTTTTTAATATTTATTGTAACATAAAAAAGTATCCATCTGAACATAAAAAAATTTGCAAGGGGAAAAAAAGAAAATGAGAAGCAGACAACGTAATCATAATTAATGCAAGGTAAAAGAAAGTCAATGTTTAGTTGTACGCATGCTGCTCCCAAAGAGAAAAGATATAACTACCACTTTAGCCCAAACATTAGCAGTCCCATCATTATCGGACGAGCGTACAATCAGCTAGTCTTTTTTACAACTCAATTCAGCTCGACAATCGCTTTCCTATGAAAATAAACGATTGCGGTGACAGTAGGAAATCTCAAGCCTGTGAAATTGTCCGCAAAAAATTACTGCCACAAAAGTCCGCCTGTCATCGAAAAGAACTGCATTTTACTCATTTCTATCGAAAATGTTCAACTGTATGAAAAAAAATTTCTTCCTTATTAGTATAGTAGCTCCACCTTCATATTAAGTTCCGCCTTTCACAAAATTACTCGCTAATTATGTCATGTTGAAGATGGATCTTTGCTGTTCAATGAGAGATATAAAGCTAAACAAATTTGAGCTGAGTTATGAGCTTAAATCTTGGTGATATACCAACAGATAATGTTTTCCCCAATACTAGCTAATGCTTATGCTCAACCATTTTGATTTGCTTTGTTTTATAGGAAATAATTTGTTTTAATAAGATAAGCATTTGCTAATTCAAAAAATTATTTTTTTAAATATTCACAACTTAAATTTTTCAGAAAATGGGGAAATGTAAATTTTTAAAACAATGGCTTTGTATGATGGATTTTAATGGCCATATTGTGTCTGATTAGAGTACCCAACATGATAATAACTTGATTTGTGATTTGTTGATCCCTGTCAATATTGATAACAGGCTTTATGATTGGCATTCTGAATCAGAATAACATAAGTCAAATTTTGCAGTGAAAAAAATTCCAACCATCTTGCTTTATCTGGTCATGCCCCATCAGTAAGTATTCTGAGCATTAAAGATAAAGATTATAAAGCTGAAATAATTTGGTGCATGAAAAAATTTCTTCTATTATCCCAATTTCTACCTGCAAAGACATAGATAAGGTGTTTAATTGTATATTTCTTTCCTCAGCTATGGGACACTTTTCACTTAATCCAACTAAAGCAACTTACCTAATCACTGATGCATTAGCACCCAATTTCAAGAATGAATTTTTGAATGAGATTAAAAATTCATTCTATACCTTAGAATTTGATAAAATTACAAACAATGCTAGTTTCAAAAAACTACATACAAGAGTTTATTTTTGATCTGAAAAGAATAAAAAAAGTTTTTTCTCATCACTTGGAGACATTTTTCTTAGGTCATGCAAAAGTAGAATATGTAATAAAAAATCTAAAATATGACATAGATAATGTAGTTTTGACTTTTTCAAACTTAATAATGCATTCCAGTGATGAACCAAATGTTAACAAGGCCATATTTAATCTAATGAATGAAGAAATTGAATCAGTTAGAGGAGCTGGGTTGTTAAATATGGGATTTTGCAACATCTGCATGCTACATAATGCATTTATAAATGGTTTAAATGTTTTTGGGTCAGCTATTGCATTATTTCAATATTTTGATAGATAGTCTGCTAGAAAAGATTTTCAAACTTTTTTGGTTGAAAAAAACTTAGACATCTTACTTTAGACCCAGCCATTATTAGAATTTTAGAACTTAGGGATGAAATTGTTCACCTTTTTTTTTGAAATTTATACCTCTCAGAGAATGAAAGTTAGATTCTGCAAATTATAAAATAAGATCTCTTTTGAAACTGCCACTTATTAAAGCAGAATTAAATGTTATCTTTGCTAGCTCTGCAATTTTGTCTAAGTATACTAGATTTTTCCAAAATGAAAGACCTTTAGTATATGAACTTTATAATTGCATAAAATAACTGCTGCTGAAAATGGCTTGCAGTGTTTGTAAACCAGAAATTTTGACATATCTTAAAAAATGCACATGTGTATTAGCAAATATATTTGATCAAGACAGTTTTGTTGCCTTCAAAGGATATTATGTTGGGAAAAAAAAAAAAAAAAACATTCTTGACTGTCTTACTCATTGCAGTGATGTAGAGAAAAGAAGTTTCATGCTGAATGTTCAGAAACATTTTGTTACTGTTGGGTGTTATATTTTGAAAAAAGAGACTGATGAAAGAATTATTATCTACATTGTTCTGTATTAAGCCTGGTAATATTAAAAAACCATACAGTTTGAAAAAGATTCAAGAAATTGCATTCTTGCTACCATATCCATCAAATATGGAGGATGTAATCAATTAATGGAAACTTCTGCAGTTAGAAGTTATTGAAGAAAAACCAATTGAAGAGTTTTGGGGTGACATATTTGAAGTTTAAAGCTTTAATGGTCATTTTAAATCTGTACATATTAAAATAATTATTACAGCAGTATTGACACTAGCTCATGGAAGTGCTGGTGTTAAATAAGCTTTTTCCAAATCTGTCAGAATATTATCAGAAGAGAGAACGTCTATGTTTTCCAGAGCACTGATTACACATTTGACTGCTTTTGATGCTTTGAAAGCATATAATAATAAGCCTGAGATGGCTCAAATCTCAGAAAAGTTATGCTTAGCATGTGTTGCTTACTAAAGCTATAATCTTTATCTAGAATTAGAGAAAAAAGAAAATGACAGAATTGAAAAAGAAAAAAAAAGTTAGAAGACCTTAAAGAAGCTAAAGAAAAAGAGAGCATGCTTAAAATGTCTAAAATGAATGTTTCCATTTTAGACAGAAAATGTTTTTGAGAATTATTAATTATATGAATTTTTTTATTGAAATCGAGATTGCTATGAAGAGTTTATTTTTTAGTCATTTTAACTAAATTTTCACCTATTGAAGCTGAGAGGTGGAATCAATGCCTTAAAAGTTTTAAAAGGTTTTTTTTTTTTTTTGTATAGAACTGTGTTTTCAGGTATTAGTCATATTACCTGTTCAATTTTGCTAGGATAAATTTTTTTTTAAAAATTGAGTATCCTTGATTTTTCATAGGCTTAAAATCTTGGAATGTTTAAATTTTGATAACCTTTAGTTTCAACTTTTGGTTATAATGTTCATAAAAAAATCTATTTTAGTTATGGGCATTAATTTTTTTTATTGCTATTGATTGTTGTCAGTGCCTCTTGGTTTTTAATATCACATTACTATTATTCTGCCTATATAAACATTGTTTATTCGTTGTTATCATTAGTTATGTGACACTGAAATAACTCATTAATGAACCACTGATGAAAGAAACTGACTGAAAGAAAATTGCTCTAAAGAGTGATTGATTCATTGAAACCATTTTTGAAATGAAATAACTTGCATTAAAATTATTCTAGTTTCTTAGTGAAAAATAAAAGTTTCAAGTTTTATCTATAAAATACCACATACTTTACACTAGCTTAACACATTTTTAAAAAGTGGTTTAAAAGTTTGTTTGTAGAATGTATATTTCTTTACCTTTTCTTAAATTTATTTGTGAAAGTTACAAAAATTTAGAGAAATTTCCACTTACAAGACCTTTCAAAATTTTATTTTATATCTTAAAGGGAAGTAAAAAGAAATTAAAAGAAAAAAAAATCTTGATTAAATTCAAAAAGAAAAAAACATCAAAATAATGTGGCTGAAAGAATAAAATGCATTAAAATATAATTTTACAGTAAACAAGACATGTAAATTTTGTTAAATACCTCATACCATATGTCCATGTACAATAATCCTAAACTAAGTTTACTTTGAAATTGGTGTAAATTTATTTATATTGTGTTATGTTTTCATTTATATTGTAATTTTTTTGTGTTTTAGTGCCTTAATAAAACCTAAGAAAAAACCTCAGCTTACTGTAGCTGATATGTTGCAACAACACAAAGAATATCAACAGCGCATACAACAGGAAAATATTAAAAAAATGCAGCTCATCCCCATTCCAGTTGAGCGTGAAGTAGAAAGTGAAGAATTTGAGGAAGACAATGTGGAAACTCCTTCACAAGTACTACAAATTCCTGGGCAGGCTTCTACTATATCTGAAGCAATTGAATCTGTTGTCAAAGCTGCTGCAGAAGATATGACAAGTAATGGTTCAGCTGGTCTGATTACTGGTAGTAGTGATGGTGAGGAAGCTAAAATACCTGCTGAAAACGTAGAGGCTCCTAGATTGCCAGAAAATTTGCCGCCAGAACTGGAAGATGTTGTTGCACAGTTAAAAGAGGTATGATTTGAATAATATTTATTTAAATTTTATTATGAATAAGTTGCTTTCTATGCTTAATTGTTTTATGTTTAACTGTAATAAAAATGGCAGCACTTATAAAATAATTAAATAATTTTATTTTTGTAAATTTTACATTTGTCAATTAAACATTGAAAGTTATACTAACAAATGTTAAGTTCTACGGATTAATTATTAATAATTATGATTAATTTACGGATTAATTGAATTATATTATCAAAGATATGTAATTTTAACATAAAATATTTGAATAAATATTTTATCTTCTCATAGGATGTTAAAAGATGTTTTTTTGGTAGTAAAAATTCTAAGTATAAAAGCTTAATGTTCGTAGTTTTTTTTAGTGCTAACTCTGAAATAGCATCAGTGTATCTAGTATTAAGTTATATGTAGCAGTCTGTTAAAATGATCACACCTAACATTGTTAAAAAATTGAAAGAATTATTTTTGAACACTGTATAAAAATTGTGAATGAATAAGCTGAGTGTTCATTAATATCGACCGAACTTTAAAAAAATGTTGAACATAAATGAGCTGTTTGTAGAATTAATGCCTCATTTGGTGCCTAATTGAAGCCTTTATCAAATCAATGTGCCTGCTCATTACTCTAATATTCAATGAGATATATCCAGCACCTAGTAGGACTGAGCGATACATAGATGCGTTGAAAAATATTGATGTTATGCATTCATAGGTGATCTGATGTTGTTTTTGGCATTTTTTCGAGACATCGCAAATAATGATTTATTCGCAATGCGTACGAGAATTCTTAATGCTTCATAGATAGTGATGTCTATGAACAGGACGAAGAACATTGTCCCCTATAGCTTATTGATAGTTTCAAGTGCGTGTGAGGAGCAATTCTCCTGATCAGACATCGATAATGGCAAGCTGGTTTGAGTATTTTCCTCAATCTTAAATGAGCAGTAATTATGGTAGCAATCATGATTATCTGTCACAATGTTTCTTCCATCGTGACTCATCAAGCAGAGCTATGCATTTTGCTCACAAAATGAATTAGGATGAGACTGCAAATAATTAAGAATCTGTTTTTTGAAATGTGCATCCATTAAATTAAGCAAATTCTTTGATGTTGATTTTTTTTACTCTCGATCTAGCCGTTAATTGTTTTTTGATCGATAATTTGCAAGAACATTCCTGTCTTTCCTGTCTTTAATTGAAATAATAATCATTTTTAGAAAATGTAAAAATGCATTGTTTCGTAAAGAAATTGCAATTAATGCAAATTAATAATATCTCCTTTTTATTTAATGATACATTTTACTTAACATATTCCTTTTTTTTAAAAAAATAAATATTGATAGAAATGTGTTAAATTTAAGATGGGATATTATAAAGTTATATATGGCATCTGCTGTTCTTTAGTTTTCGATCTTTCTCAATTCATCAGCAAAATTCATTTATATTTTTGTTTATCAAGATTTTTATAAATGCTGTCTCAATGTGCGTTTTAATTTTGATTTTATATTCCTAATTACTTATTGGGAGAAAATATTCTACAGCAAGCTTATTTCTGTTGCACGCCCCATTTCTTACACAGATTGTTTTACTTTGTTTTTATTTATTTATTTTTAATATGTTGGGCCACTGATGTGATCTTAATTTTTTTTTAAAAAATACAATTTATTTGAAAGTGTGAGAATTCAAAATTACGCAATACAAAATGTAAAACATTAATGTAACAAAACATTGCAATGCATCAAAATATCGAAATGCTAAAATCTTAACGCTGTCGTGTCCTAGCACCTGGCAATTTTGATCTTCAAAAACTTTCAAACAACAAACAACTTTTCACACAACTGATCACAAACTTTTAAAAATGGGCTATAGAGGCAGTGATTTTGTGGAAAAAAAAATAGAAATTGCAAGGAACAAAACATTTTATGAAAGTGTTTTTAAAAGTTTATCGGAGCCTCTGCACTCCGAATGATTCTTCCTCGCTCAATCTTCATTCCCAACTTCAGATAGTTGACTGAGAATGATTTTCTCTGTAGGACACCTATGTTGTATTGTCGTGATCAATGTTTCTGACTGCACCCTGTGCCCTTTAGGAGCTTTTATGGACTTAATTCATTTGACAAGCTATCCTGCTTTTTTATTTATTTTTATTATCTGTTCTGTTAACTTTTATGACAATGCCTATTTATATTGGGTTGCCAGAGGGCTCATGGCAGATATGGCCTCTGCCGTGTTGTAAAATTGAAAAAATTAGAACACTAAATTCATTGTTTAGCTAATGGAATTTGAATGGAAAAAATGTTTTAAGTAATAGAAAAAGAATATGAGTGTATATGCATTTAAACATCATATAATTTATTAATAAACAAATTTTTCCAATCACTAATAAAAAAATTTAAAATACTAATAAATGGGAAAAAACACTGAATCAAAATTTATCAATTCAAATTGGAACAGCGCTCAAGGCAGCTAAAACCAAATTTGTATTAAATAAACTATTAATAACACAAAATATCTAAAAATAAAAGTTTTAATATGTAAAAAATAAAAATATATAATTGTGTGCCTGCAGAACAGCACTTCATCAGGGGAAACACTGTCTGCAAACACACAGGAGCCTTTCTGTTGTTAGTGGCTGAAGCCAAAACTAACAGTGCCCCGAGGCCCCGTAATGAAAATAAGTATAAAATAATATTATACCACATTAAATAAAATTACCACATTAAATATCATACCCAAAATTTACAAACACAAAAACAATCGAATGAAACTCCCCCAAAGCACATTATAAATAATCAAAGCAAGTAAAAGTTACAGTTAAAAAATTTAAAATATTTCAAATCAGTAGCATAAAAATAAAGTGCTGACACCTAGACGAAAAAATGAAACCAATGAGCAATGAAATTCAAGTGCTGCCATCTGTTTAGAAAAGTATATAAAAATGCCAATTATTTTCTTCACCGCCTAGGCCTGCTTCAATATCGGCCAAACTAATAAAAAGTGTTTAAAATTCTTTGAATCAAAACATCAGAATTATTAAAGTTGAAAGGAAATTTATTATTCTTTAAGCTGATTTTTAAATTCTCAATAGCTGTTAAAAAAAACTGTACGGTTGTTACAAATAAATTTATGTCTTAATAATTGACCAAAAACACTATTTTTGAAAATCTTATAATACAGGTTTGAGTAAAAATGTGTAAGGGTAATAACATTAAATTTGAAATCTCTCCTTTTATCGTAAATTCTATTGTAATCAGAAATTCTAATGTCAAGATCCAAAAAATAAGCTTGAAAATTTTGTTCATTAGTTTTAATTAAATGTAGTTCATCTGGATAAATATTATTAATTAAATCAAAATCATTGCAATCAAAGATGATTAAATCATCAATAAACCTAAAACCTTTCAATAAATTATTTTGTAAAAATTTTTGTTCATAAAAATGAAGGAATATGTTAGCAAATGCACTTGAATAACTATTACCCATAGAAATGTCTTTAATTTGCTTATAAAAAGTTATACCATTAAAAAGATAATTTTCAAAAATGTTAACATTGCATAAAGTAATCTAATCCTCCTTATTGATATCTTCATTAATCAAATACTTATCAAAAATTTCATTACAAATATTTTTTAAATTATGTGGAATACTAGTGAAAAGATTTTCAAAATCACATGTTACAATTTCACCAACATTATTGTTGTTTAAATAATTTATAACATCCTGGCTGTTTTTTATAATAAAATGTTTATCATTAGAAAAAATATTATTTGAAATGATGTTTAAATATTTAAAAAAAAAAAAAAAACACTTACCAAAAACAGAATTATAACACCCTGTACTTCATGTAACAAATCTAAATTTAGCAGGTGTTTTATGAAATTTAATAGTTAGAAATAAATATGCGAAATTTAAACTAATGGGTTTTAATCCAATTTTTTTTGTAAAACGCCAATATTCTATTGTCAATTTCTTTCTTAGAGTTGTTAATCTTAAGAAAGTGTCATTGTTATCATATTCATTGCCAATTAACCCTTTAAAGAATTTTTTGCACATGAAGCCAAAATTATTTGATGCTTTATCAACAACACATATAATGAAATTCCTTTTCAAATCCTCAATAGATTTAATAATATCAGAATTCAAATAAAAACCTTGGTATTTAATGTCATTCTTCAAAAAATTCAATTTAAAATTATATAAAACTTTAAACTTCCATTCATAAAAACCTTCAATTGGCCAGTTATATTTTCTAGAGCACTTAGCTATAAATCCATCTAAATCTTTACTAATTGAGGAAATAATAAAGTGCAAATTATATTTTTTCCGTGGTCTAAACTTTGTCCCTAAACCCATTAAAAATCTTAAATGTTTATCAACAACAAGGTCAAGGTTACCTGTAACAATATGCTTATGATCTTTATCAACAAACTCTCTATAGTGTATTTTATCACACAAGCAAATATCCTCAAGATCCATAAGGTTTTTACAGAAAAAATTGTAATTACAAATAATATTCTTTAACGTTTTACAATATTTGAAGCAAACAGAAACCTTAATCCTGTCCTTAATAGGAAAAAAGTCATCAAGTTTATTAATAATCATAGGTAATGAACCTATTTCAAAAACCTTATAAAGAAAATTAATAACACAATATTCTTTATCACATTTAGAAACATTAAATATTTCAAAGTTGTTGATATCAAGTTTAAATTTAATAAGATCTAAAACAATAAATTTGAAATCAGGATTAGAAAATTTAACCAGTTTCAATTCTGTTTTAATCAACCATTTCAACATTGAATTTTTTGTACTAAAGATGAAACTCTTAGTCTTTTTAATGTTAGTATCACTAACATCCATTAAACACAAATTCTTGAAAAGCACCATATTTTTTTTATTAGATCTGTCTTTATGCTTGCCCCTGCTACCTCTTAAACTATTAACAAACTTATTGTTAAAAATATTAAATTTTTTGTAAATGCAAACCAAATTTAAATCAAAGCTACCTTCTCCATTAAGTTTACTATTAAGTCCATATGGGTTTAAAGTTTTTAATTTACAAATATAAATATTCTCATGATCCAATCTCAAATTCAAATCCTCAATATGTTTAAAAATAAGAATATTAATACATTTAAAATAATGTTTTGAAAAGGAACAATCTCGATATCAGAATTATCATGTTTATGAAAGTTTTTTATGACTGATTGATGACTATTAATTCTTTTATTTAATTCAATACCTGTTTGTCCAATGTATTATAGTGAACAGGTTTTACATTCAATAAGATAAATAATATTTTTCTGTTATGAGTTTGTGAAAATCAGAAAGTTGGTCTAAATTGGCGGCGGGACAAGTCATACAATTTTTATTGTTACATTTTTTAAATTTTTTTAATTTATCAATATGTTTATTATAACAAAACAATTGATCAGGTAGCTTATTAACCACAGTAGACCCCTGACCAAGTCTATCTGCAGGACCCCTTGTTAACCCACGCGACGGGTCATGTGGTATGAAAAAATCACTAATTTTACTAACCATATTAAGATAAGAGAAACCTGAAAAGAAATAAATTAATACATGATATGAAAAACAAACCATTATGGGACCAGGGCCAGAAACTCCAAAAACAAAATAACAAACAAATTTTTGTAATTTTAACTGAGTAACTGATTTGAACTGAATTTTAAATTTAATAAATGCTTATGCATTTTCTTACTAAGAAAAAATGCTACTTTTTTCGTAACTTAAGTTTGCTTTATGTTCAATAATTTATTTATTGCTCATTTTTCTACAGGCTGCATACCGATCTGAAGAAGGAAAGTGTAAATTTTTCAGTGATGAAGTTAACCGAATGCTTTTAAGGTAAGACTTAATTTAGTCATATTGTACAAAATAAAAAGAGTGAGTGTACAGGATGAAATTTCTTTTTTCATGTGGGCCTGAGCCAGGGGAATTCTAAGTCTTAGCCTTATTATACGTAATGTATTTCAAAAAACTTTTCAGGAGAGTTTTAAGTGAGCTTTTCTTTCTTTCTTCTTTTTCTATATTCTTTCAACCTTTATAATTGTACTTCTATATATACGTTTAATTTTAAGCTACTTCTTATTAATACTTATAATTAGAAAATGCGTAGCTCTATATGCATGATTATCCTATTAACATATCGTCAGAGAGCTTTTTTTTTTTTTTTTTTTCCCGACTCTACTCAAAATGCATGTTTTAAGAAAGAGAACAAGTTGAAAATGTGTGTTTAGGAAAGTAGTCGTAGCTATTTACTAAAATGGACATAGCAATCAATAGGCTTAATTCTTTTATTGTCTCTTTTTCTACGGTATTTATCTACGGTAAGACTGATAACTAGTAACATAGAAAACTGGGATTCTCTATGTTTAAGTTATATTTCAGAACTAAATATTTTTTTCCTTTTCACTTGATTTTTAATTTTTGTTCATCAATGTTTTTTATTATGGCAGGATTTTTTAAAGGGCTAATGAATTTTATTCTTTTATGATAATTTTTTTTCGAAAAATACGGCAAAGTGAAAAAACTAAGATTTTATCGTTAAAAAATTAAGAACGATTTATGTTTTGGTTTCTTATTTCTTTCTTTTTAAAAATAAACCCCACGTTTTTATAGACGTTTCTAATATGGCGCTGCAATTAAGCAAGTTTCCATTAGACTTAAGTATTCACTTTTTCTTGAAAAAACAGTAATTGGAAAACCTACATGTTAAGCTTTAAAATTTTCTTTCAAAAATTAGAATAGATTTTTTCTGTTTTGCTTTTGTATTATATCTTAGTTTTTTAAAGGCATTTTTATATTAGTGCTGAAACTTAAAATATAATCTGTATAACAGGATAAAACAGTAGTTAGAAATGCAAAATGTGAAATTGGGAAGCAATCGGAATTTGAAATTAAATTTCTTTTCAAATGTTTATGCACTCTTAATTACTTAATGTTTACTTTACTTTGGCTTTAATGTTTACCTTTGTATTTTATTATTTACCTAGTATTTGTATAGATTGTGAAATTTGTGTGTAAATAAAATGTAATTGAAGTAAATTAAAACAAAATTCTGAATGGCAGCTTAAAAAACTTCTTCTAATGTTCTGTGATTTTTTTAAAAATGTATTTTTATTATGTATGTTATGCTTTATGTATGTTTTTTATGCATGTGATTTTTTTAATATTTATTTTATACATATTTTCTGGCACAAGAATTTTGAAAAAAAAAAAAGAACTTTTATTATTTGCTTTTATTATTTCTCTTAATGTATAACATCATAATTATAACCTATTTCAATATTGAATTTTTGTTTTTATATTAGTGAAATTTTGTTCTTGTTGACAGTAATAAAGTATTTGTTTTTCGGAGGTAACTCAGTACAAAAGAATATCATATTCAGTGTTAGAATTTTACCGATTTAATTTTTAAAAGCGAAATCTTTTCAAATCGACATACTTTCAAATATTTTCTTAATATTTTTAGTGTTGAACTAAGAGCTCAAGAACTGACTAGTGCTCAACGATCAATCATTTATGCCCATCTTGCCTCTCATCTTCCTTGTACTAAAGAAACTTTACAAAAACGAGCAAAAAAATTAAGACTAGATCAAGAAGATGGAAAATTAAGAGAACCAATGCAAAGATTAAGAGACGGTAAGACGCAACAATTTAAAGTTTGTTAAGTAAATTTGATTCGTATTTTAGGTTTTCTTTATCATGTTAAAATTATTTCAATGATTTCAGTTTTTTTCTTTGTAAAACCTCTGTACCTCTCAAATATTCGAAGTCTTTTTTTCCTGACAGTTATAGTATTCCAAATGGAGGACACTCTATTTATGTGACAGTTATAATGGTCCCTGTCTCTTTGAATAGACAATTTAATGTATTTACCTATTAGTAAAGTGGACTCAATTTAAGGGTAGGCAGTAGAATTGTAGTGGAGAAATGCAAAATAAAAATTGAAGTGTTTCTTTTGGCCATATCTGTCCCTCTCTCTTACATTAATTTTGATAACCCTTGTTTCAGAAGAAAGGGGAAGAGTTATACATTGGTGATAAGCATCCCATGTTGCAGAAATTCACTTCTAAAAAACTTATGTGAATAGAGGGGGGGGGGTAGGGAGAAATGCCTTATACTAGAAACTGCATTGATGGTATTGGGAAAAGGGATCAATCAGGAAAATAAGTGGTCAAATGATTGAATCATTCAGTGATAATTATGCTTGTATGTTATTTTTGCATTATCTGTCATTGTGTAAAAGAGAAAATATTTATATGGAAAGAAAAATTTGATATAATAAATTTAGTGGAAATTGAAAATTGAAGAGCTTAATTCATAAAATTTAAGATAGAAAAAAATTGAAATTTGTTTAAACAAAGTAAGTAATGTGTTAAAAGATATAGAAGAAATCAAAAGAAATTATTCAATATATTCTTATTCAGTTTATTCTGAATCTATTATGAAACTATCAACTAAAAATAGACGCATGTAAAATATATACAGAAGTGTATAGTTGAGTTAGCTCTGTAAAAACAAAGAATATTCTGTGTAAAAATTCCATTAGTATCTAATGTATTAAAAAAAAGTAAAGGAACTTTCCCATGGAAAATCAGAGGTAACCGTACAAAACATGTGGTTAGTTATACAAATTTGAGCAAAGGCTTCACACTATTTTTGACTATTTTGGGATGAAGAAAAAAATCACCAAGTATGCAACCAATAGCTCTCTGCATATAAAAGTGAAATTAGTGAATCTGAATTTCCAATAAAATAAAATTTTTTTGTTTTGTTTCATGCTCTCTTTGAATATTATTTAAGAGAAAAAATATCTGATCCTTAGAGTGTTCTTTATTAAAATGAATGGTATTTATTTATTTATTATTTTTTTTTCAGTTTCTTTGCTAATTATTCAAAAGTGTTTATTTTACATTATTGGATGTTAAAAAATAAAATTTTCAAAAACATAAAACAATTGAATTAATATTGGATTATAGTAGAGGAATCTGGTTTTTCTTCAATAATTTAGAGTTCTTTACATATATCAATTTATGTTTCATCTTCATTTCTGATATGTGCAATTATGGTCATTTTTGGATAAAATAAGTTCAATTGTTAATTGGTTGGTTCAAATTGGGTCAAATTCTTATTAAATATTTTTCTATTACTTCATTAAGACTTAACGGCTTGAAATCTTTTTTTTTTTTTTTTTTTTTTTTTAATCAAAATTCATTGTGGTTTCAGAAGCCGAATTCTCTAAAAATCAAATGATCTTATCAGAAAAAATATAATGAATTGCTGGGTTTGTTTGTTTCATTTCATCAGTATAAAATAAGACTTTTTAACAAGTAAACAGGCATCTGATTTTTCTGCTAATTTGCAGCATTCTGCAATTCTCTTGATTAATGGAATTCGACATTTCAGTAATTTATATTCAAGAAAAATTATTTGGAGTTGTGTTAATTTAAAATCTAAACTTTGTAATTTTTGCCAAATTTCATTCATTCATTTCTATCTTATCAGATCAACAAATGTCAGTTTTTTTCCTGTCTGAGTTCTTGTTCGCTTATAATTACGAAATATAGCTGCAAATTCTAACCTGTAACAAAAAATAATAAATGACTAGTACATTTGTTTCCCCTTTATTTATATTTATCTGAAATAAAATCGCATACTTATTTTTATCATATTTCTATGATATAGCGAATTAGAAATTTCAAATTATGCATTTGGGTATAGTATCTTTAGTGTATGTCCTTTTATATGTTTATGGAAAAAAAAATTTTTTTTGATTTTACTTTTGGTAATAAAAATTTTAGTCTCTTATTTAATTTGTTTAATTTAAATTAACAGAAATACTCTTCTGTATATATATATATATGTGTATAATATATATATGTATATATGTATATTTATATATGTATATATATATATGTATATATATATATGTATATATATATATGTATATATATATATGGAATTAGTATAAAAAAACTATACATTAGAAAAAAAAATTTCATTTTAAGGCTAAATTATGTAACCATAAAAAATTTTCATATAAATAGTAAATTTTTTCAGATGTCTGTATAACTGAATAATTTTAAGTATTTTTTATACTATTTTATAATAGTAATAATCTTGATTTAAGATTTATGTTTTATGTGTTTTACAGGTATTGCTTCCGTTATGCCGGCTATGATTGAAAAATATACAGCGTTAGTGAAAGCATATGATGCAAGGTAAGTTGGACATATTAAAATTTGTTTTTCTTTTTTAACTTAATGCTTCAAATTTCTATTATAGATATTTACATTAACTTTTTATATCTCAATTTCCTGTATAACCAAGGACTTACAAATCTCCGCATGTCAGGCTACATGAACCACATCTTGATGAATATTTCAATTTTATTTCATATTTTTTAGTTTGTGTTTTTAATATCTTAATATTTCGTAAGACCTTGTCTTACTGCAAATTAATAATAAAAAAATCTGCATGATTTTTGATTCATTCTGTTCAACTATGAATGTTACAGATTTCCATCTGGATTTTTAAATCCATAATGTTATTGTGCATCATACAGAGATGCCATCTATTACGGATTGACTGTAATTATTAAATATTTTATGACAACATGGCTACACCCACAAAATTATGAAAAAATAATTTTTGGCTGATCTAAAAAATTTCCTTTTTCTATAATTTATTCCTTTTAAGAATCATTCTCGTTGAATCATATTGGTCGATGCGAACACTTCTTACAAATCAGGGTGATCGGAAATGCGTTATCAGATGCAATGAGAATGCTTTTTTTAAACATTGCGCTTCTAGCTCTTGGCAAGCATGAAAGACGTCATACTTCCGATCCGTCATACCAATATAAACAGTACAATATAAACAATTCAGAAATAAGCGGTACTTACTTTCAGCGTAAACAATCATTTTTTTACGCTATTTTTAATGAACATTTAATGAGCGAAAAAGCAAAAGTGATGCAACATAATCGTTACAGTGTAGACTGGCCATGTTTTATAATATCAAAAGTGTCAGAAGGACACTTGTTCTGTACTGTATGTTCTACAGATTTTATGATTGCTCAGTGTCTTCACTTTGTCATCTCTTCTTATGGAAAACACAAAAGCATTAACAAAGAAAAAAGTTTGTTTTGAAAGGAAATTTTCTGATGCTGAGATAACAGCTGCAAAGCAAAGTACTAAATTATATTTAGATAAAAAGCATCAATAAATTTTCTTATTGAAGATTCAGTTCCTTATTTTGTGTTCTATTATACAAGTATGTGTTATTTATCTATGTACCTTTTTAGGTGAATGTTAAATTTTATCTATTAACAGAACAGTTTTGGAATATTAATTATTAAAATAATTATATAATGAGTAAATTCTTATTAAATTTCAATTTATAGTACCATTAAAATAAACATTAAATCTTTAGTATTAAAGTTATAAAATAAAACTTTATTATTATGGACGATTACTGAAAATCATTATAAGTTATGTGAGATTATTACGGAAATCATAATTTCCAAGTTGGCATTGCTGGTATCATAATACAGTGTTTTTATGAAGCGAATATTAGATTGCATATTAAAGTATATACTTTTAATGTGCTGATTTGCATCAATAATCTACTTTCCTTTTTTAACGTTTTTTCTGCAGTTACTGCATATTTCTACATGGCTTTTTTTGAATGATGTATTTTTAATAATTCAACTCCTGAATTTCAAATTTCAACTCCTGAATTTCAGATTTGCGCTTTCAAACTAATCTAGCATTCACAACTGCTAAAATTGTTTCAATTTCAGTCTGCTCCAAAATACCATTTCCCCCCAAAATTCCTCCAAACTGCTCCTAACTCTCTTATAACATTATTTGAGCTAAAAGTGAAACTTAGGCTTCATTTGGCACCAAATTTGTGCTCAAAGATCAGTTTTGTTGCTCCAAAACAGCAAGCAATTTTAGTTTTTCATCTAAATGTTTATTAAAGAAAGTTCCCTCCCCCATCGCATTAAGCGCATTTAAAATTTAATATTGCTCTAAATTAATGAATTTCTTTGTTGAAAGATTTTGCAAAAAATATAAATGATAGGATTTACTATAGAATCGGTACAAATAGATCATGTCTGAAAGTAATACCTTAAAATCTGACATATGTGTATTGTAATAATTGAAAATATAGAATATTGAAATTAGAAAAAAAAAGTGTAATGCCTTAAAATTTGACATATGCGTATTGTAATAATTGAAAATATAGAATATTGAAATTAGCAGAAAAAAAAGTGTAAGTGGCCGAAAAAAATAATTGTAGAACAAAAAATTACATTGAAATCAAGACTGTCAGGAAGTAATTTTCCAGTAAATCTGAAGCAAATAGTTGTTATTTTTGTCTGCACTTTGGTTGTCCTTATAACATTTTGCCTCGTAATAAATTAAAAATATCAGGAAATAATGTGGATTTATGATGGTATTGTCGGGAATCCAGCAGTTCAAAAAATTATTACTGAAACTTAAAATCCGTGTATTATAATAAAATCATATTAAAGATATCGTAATTTGAAAGACCAATGTTTAAATGGAAAAAAAAAAAAACAAACAGCAAACAATGCAGTGTGTCCTTCCATCCCCTTCTAGAATTAACTCTGCATTGATGATTTTATATATTATTGATGATAGTATGTTTTTATCAGTGGTGGTAAATAAGTTAAATTTAAAGTGTGAATATTATTTAGCTTAAAATATTTGCGTATTTCATATATTTAATTATTTAAAATGCATATTTATTTAAATATTAAAAAAGCCTGTGAAAATAAATTTTAAGGTCTTTATTTCTGGAATAAACCCGTTAAATAAATTTTTCCCCATTGGTAAAGGTTAGCCATAATTTTATTAAATTATTGACTATTCTATTTCTGAAATATTTTAAAGTTAGCATCAGTGGTGTTTGCTAGCTGACAGCCCTATTTCTAGTAAAAAGGAGAAAATTGCTTTCTTTAATATTCTTTAGTATATTATTATTCCTTAGTTTCTTTATTTAATAATTTTTAGTTGTTTTAGTTGTTATATCAGGTAAAATAAATGACCAATTTGAACGGGGTAACAAAGGTTGACTATGTAACCACTATAGTAAAATAATTCATTTGAAACCGTATATTTTGTATATAGTTATGCTTTTAAAATGTGTTTCTATAAAACTAAATAATTTAAAATCAACATAAATTGAATGAAAGAAAATAAGTTACTTATAGATAACGTAACATAGGAAAAACGTAAAAAGTGTCAAACTATTATGGACACAAATGATGATCATTTGTTAATAGCTGTTTGGTAGCCAGACAATCTGCACAAGAAGTCTATATATATGTGCTAATTAGTTGTGTATATGTACTAAAAAGCAAAATTAATGGAGAAAGGGTACTAATTATTTTAAGAGAAATATAAAATATAACCGTACCATTTTTATGTGCATAATGTTTAATTAATTTAGGTAATAAGTACTAATTGAAGTTTTAAAAAAAAATTATGAGCAAAAAATAAAAGTTAATGGAGAAATGGTACTAAGTGGGTAATGGTACTGAGAAATGTAAAAAATCGCCATGCTATAGTGTCACCAATGATGCCTAATACACAACTATTGGTATCATAGTAATTGGTGTAGTCTTTAATATGTAGCAAATCCTTTAATGTACATTACAAAGAATTGGTATTCAGCTAGGATGATATAAAATATTTATTTATGTGTTCAAAAATTAAATTTTAAAAGCACTTTGCTGCTCTGAATCTAAAAACTTCGCTCTAACCTGCTCCAAAAAAAATTTCTGTTCCAAATGATTATGTTGCTGTTCCACCCTTGTGCATTTTAAAATTTCTTAATAGAGATTTTGCTCCGTTAATAATTTTCAATGCAAGGAAAGAAAGTTCCAAGAGATTTTCTTATTGTCATGGCATAGTGAAAGTACTCTTCATTTCTGAAGAGAAGAGACTTGTGAACAATTGGTGGCTTTTTCTTTCCTCTGAATGAAATAAAGTGATACTTTAAAACTTGCTTCTAAATAATTTTCTTGGAGCTTTAAATTTTATAACACTTGTCTATTTCTGTAAGTGGCTAAATTTTATGTAACTATGCCACTTAACTTTACTTTTTGCTTGGGAATTTTATGAGGCTGTATGCCATTCTTAGAAAAATTACTTTTATAGGATATAAGTTATGGTGAACTCTTTATCACCAATTGAGGAGCTCCCCAATCGGTGGGTGTTTTGTAAATTATCAGTACATGACTGATTTAGGAAATCTCCTTGTTTGGCTATTGTTAGGTGTAGCAAAGTTTATGTAAATTATTTTTAAAATTTAAATTTTCATTAGTTTATCTTTTAAACTAAGTGGTTGTTTTAAATTAAGTGGCTGTGTGATTTTAAAAGGAAGTGTAGACTGATATGTTTGAAGTTAAATAAAGTCTTTTTCTTTCAAATTTCTCCCTTTCTCTATAAAAAGAGAATGAATGGGCAAAAATAAGGTTGGTGATAATGTTGAATTGCCAATGACCTAAAATGAATGAGTGAAAAGTTAGGATTAGGTTTTATGGCGTTTCCACTTATGTCAAAAATGCAGTTTTAATGCAGACAGAAAAAAAGGAAGTTTTATTTTCTTCAGTAAGAGGAGAAAACTTCACTTTCAGTGAGTCAAGGATTTTTGTCCAGTGTATATAGTAAGATGGAAGTGCTAATTATTAAAATTGTTATTTTACTTCTCTTGCGATTCTTGTCCATCTGAATTTCAGTTTTATTTGCTTTTGAATCTTGTTACTTTACTGAACTACCATAAAAAGTATTTGAAAGGAATCACTAGAGACTAGTGTTTTTTTTTGTATCCAATCATACACTACACTATTTTTTTTCCAAAAAATAATATAAGTCATGCTGCAATAATGTGGAGACTAAAGTATTTTCATTACTTGGAAAGCATTAGTTCCTATGACATTGATTTGTAATGAATAAAAAAATATTTAAGATATTTTTTTGACAGGTTTGGTCAAGTTTTAGTCCCCATAAGAAAACAACAAATTTCAAATATCAAATTTATTTCTTCTCTTTTGTATCTAATTGGGAGAATGTAAAGAATAAGAAATAGTGTGATGTCTGTGCTGAGAGTCTCACAACTAATTAGCTGGTCATAATCATGGCTTAGCTCTATCAGCTAAAGTACTTACCAAGCTTCAAGCAGCAAAGTGGCTTCATGATGTGTTGAAATACAGTAGAGAACCATTTATCCGGTATCCAGATAACCGGGAAAAAATTTGCTCGGTTTTCCCGCCATTTTAAACTAGAACGATTATGAAAAAATGCGGAAATTGGACTCATCCTTGAAGTTGAGTAGAGGAAAATGTGAGGAAGGGGAGAATTTTTTTCTCCGTTTACCCAGAGAAACGTCATTTCTTCTCTGACCTTGACGATCTTCAGATCGAGAGGAGGCAGGGAAGGGATGAATATTTTATTTTCTCCTTTAGGCCGTCAATCAAACTCAAAGGAGTGGCATGCTGACTTCGTTTTCTCTGATTTATGAGGGGGTGGGGAAAATGCATTGCAGGTGCATATCAGTGAACAGAAGATGAAATAAAAATATATTTATCTATTTGACATCGATTAATAAAAATAAAATATTTTTCTTTTGAATAAATTCTGATTCTTTAATATCATTTGCAAGTTTCTCTAGGTGTGGAATCACATCTGCTTTCGTTAAAAATCGTGTTTTTATAAATAAATAAAAATAAAAGGAGAATTGTTTATTAATTTAAACATACGATTATTTTATGAAGCAGATTGCAGTTTTGTTTTTCTGATTCCACTACGCTTGATTTTTTTATTTTTTTTTTCACGATAAATTTTGCTCTTAATAAATTAATTCTTTTTATTCATAAGTTTTATCATTAGGTTTTTCTTTATTCTTTTTTTAATTCCGTTGATCTTGCCTTGTTCCGGGCTTTAATATTTATGTTAGTGCCTTTTTTAACGATCGTTTCGGTTCGATAATTTTCGTTGTTTTGATTTAGATTAATAAGTTTTCCTTTTATTTTATCGTTTTCCCTCCTGTATAATTAGGTATGAAATATATTGCGTTATTTAATCATTTGTTTTGTTTATATTAGTTAATTTAGGAATTGTTATTATTTTTAAAAAATAAATATGAGAATTTTGTATTTTTTAAACTTGTTTTTCTTGTCTAAACTTGCAAATTTTTCTTATTCTTTTAAATTTTATTTTTCTACTTTTTGTTTTTCTTTTTAAATTTATGATTGCTTACCTTTTTTCTTTTACTTTAAAATGTGTTACACTTTTTCCTTGTAATTCGGGTTCGATAAAACATCGATTAACGACACTTTTTGGTTGATCCAGAAAACCGGGAAGTTCAGACATCCGGGATATCGATGGTCCCGAGCATCCCGGATAATTGGTTCTCTACTGTATTTTAAAATGTTTCAATTTTAAATGAGAGCTGTTCTTTTGCCTTTTTGTATTGACTTTTTGGTATGACATTCATGGTATGTCAATTTCTATTTTTTTTATTTGTTAAATGCTTTGTTCTTTTAAAGTTTGTTCACTTAATTACTAGTAAAAATTTCTCTCTCTTAGGGATGAAAATAAGAAAATTGATGTTCCCATTGGTACAGATGGAGAGGAAAGTCAAGAAGAAGGTGATAAGAAAGCTTCGCATTTTCCAAAGAAAAGATTTGAATGGAACGATACTATTAGGTATCTAAAATTTAATTATAATTTTGTTAAGTGTTGCTTTATTTTGCAAATATTTATCTAATAACTTTTTAGTTTTGTTGTATATGTCATTAGAGTAATGCTAATTAGTCACATGAATTATGTGACAAGCTGTTATTAAAAATTAAAATTTAAAAAAAAAATGCAATTTATTAAATTTTCAATAAAATAATATCGTAAAGCATGTGTCTTAGTTGAATGTAAAATTGTAGTTGAATTCGTAATACCGATAAAGCGCCCCCTCTAATTTTGACGAAGA
Organism: Parasteatoda lunata; assembly: GCA_949128135.1. Lineage (NCBI taxonomy): Eukaryota > Metazoa > Arthropoda > Arachnida > Araneae > Theridiidae > Parasteatoda > Parasteatoda lunata. The sequence continues at coordinate 35,591,557 of OX421980.1, read as the reverse complement.
TCGGCGTGGTGTACAGGGGGCCGATAAACGGTACTCACGAAAATGCTAAGCGCCGTTAATTTAAAAAAAAATCGTCTCCATTTGGTTGGGCATTAATAATTATGAATCGCAAAATATACAGTAAAAATAATCATAGCAAAAGAGAGAAAATATAAATTTTAACTAGTAAAAACATTTACCTTTACAGAGATCCTTTATTTTCAAATTTCAGTGCGATTGCGGCACATGCAAATAGGTGAAAAAATAAAAAATATATACAACAGAATATTTCATAAAAAGAAAGATATTTTATTTAGTTACTTTAATCATAATCTGAAAATCCATCAAAAGAAATATCAGAGTCGTCGTCCAAACTAAGGTTAACACACTCTGCATTCAGTTCATCAGTGATATCATTGCCTATAGATCCGACATTGACTTCCGCTAATCGAGAATGAAAAAGCCCATCTTCGCTTCCATCTAAAGCGTTCGATATACTACAACGCTTGAAAGATTTAGAAATAGTCTCTTCGGTTACCAAGGTTCTGTTGTACTTCGGTTGTTTCAAGCGGCTGACACAAAACCAATCACATCTTGCCGAGTTGGCCTTTTTAGATTTCCTGCAAGAGTGTTTTGTTTGTTCCTAATGAAGACGGCCCATTCTCTTCGCAGTGCACTTTTAAAAGGCGCCATCCACGAAACATCTGCTGGCTGCAGAAGGCCTGTGCACCCTGCCGGAATCAAAACCAAATCTGTGTCTAGATCTTTCAATTTTTCTTGGAGACTTGAAGTTCTATGGATTGAAGCTCGATCTAAGATAATCAATCTTCTTATATCATCTTCATTGGGACCCCAAATCCTCGTTAGCCAACTTTCCATAAGGTTGGCCGTCATCCATCCGTTGATAGAGCAGGTAACTTTAACATTATGCGGAATTTTTTAATCTTTTAGCACACGAGGTGGGATGTGTCCTGTTGGTTCTTTTAAAATCACGAAAGCGGGAAGCTTATGTCCTGAGGCAGTTGCTGCTAGCGCTACGGTAAAGCCTCGCTTTTTGCATCCTGTGTTTGTGATCCTTATTGTACTTTTTCCAGCAATATCATTAGTTCGAGCATATGGCTCATCAAACCTCACCATCGTTTGATCCATATTTCGAATATTATATGGCGTGTAGTAATTTTTTATTCTTGACGAACGAATAGCTTGAATGAAGCTATTTGCGGCTTTAACATGATCACCTGGCAACTTCTGGCTTTCGTTTGTTCCTCTTCGCATGGAAATGCCGAACCTTTTTTCCCATCGTTTTATATACATAGAGGATGCTTTGAAACCTATAAGTCCAAGAGAAGCTGCTATTTTTAATGCTTCTTCTTCTAGCACTCTGTTGGATACCGCAAAGCCATTTTCTCTTTCTTTTTCTAAAAATTCAAACAGGGTATCATCTAACTCTTCTGATAAAGGTTTTCTCCCATTCATTAATTTCTGCATTTTCTTTTGTTCCCCATGGTTATTAGCTAATAAAATTTCTTCTTTATTAATCCACTCTCGAATTCTTTTTCTGTTGATGCCAAAATACCTGGAAGTTCGGTGTATAACAGAACCATTTTCTTTATGCCATTTGATGACTTCCAGTTTTTTAGAAACAGTATAAGAGCTGATTTTAGGCATTCTGCTTGTTACAGATCACAATAAGGACTGATTCTAATCTCTGTGAACAAGGGGAATGTTCAGTCTCCACCCCCAAAATATTCTGATTTTTCTTGCCCCTGTGGTATAATTCTAAGAAATGATAATTCCCTTTTACTCCTTATCTCTTTCATTCAATTCTACTCCCTTCAAATTTACATTCTTCTTCCCCTGCTAGGAAAAGGACATTCTTTCTTTTATACTCAATCTTTTACATTCAACTCTCCCACCACACCCTAAATTTTTTCACATTCTTACCAGTGAGTGTACATACCAATCAAGGTGACCTTGACCAACCTACAAGCAGCTGGGAGGAAATGTTGACCACATGCAGAGGGTTGCTTCCCCCTCTCTTCCATCACACTTAACAAACACCTATCTTCAATTCAGTGATTGTGATTGATTACCTACCTTTTTCTCTCACTCATTGTTCTCTTTTACAGTCTAACATTAATCCTCTACCTTAAACACCAGGATAACTATTTTTTAGAAATAAATTCCTAAAGAAAGTTTTAAAATAAGAACTCTTAAACTGTGTTGTAGAGAGGGGGCGCTTTTTTGGTGCTGATCAGCAATCTGCATATATATATGAAACAACAGGGGGCGCTTTATCTGTATTTAACTGTATAAAAATTCTTTTATATCTTAATATAGATAATAATCTTGTTATAGTTCTTCAGATCACATGCATAAATGAGCTATTTAAAAATAAAATAAAAATGATGTTCATAGACTTGACAAGGTTTTATGGGTGTGTAAAGGTAAAACAAAAAAAAAAGCCTAGTCCTCAAATATTCATTTAGAAATATAAATTGACATCATTACATATTGTTTTCAGAATAAGAACAGAAAATAATTTTTGGTATCAAAATACTAAGTTGTATTTTGATTTCAAAAATACTTTCTCTTACTTTCTATAAAATAAATTTCTTTCTAAGTAATGTTTATAGCTTCATCATTAACTGTGAATCAATTCAAATTGCATGAATCTATTGGCCCTTAAAAGTATAATAAATTTTTATTGAAATTGCTTGCACCACTTTTCAGAATGTTTATCAAAAACTTCATTGCTTTGAATTTTTTCCCCTACATTAAAAGAATCTTTCTTCCCTATGTTAAAAGAAGCTTTGTCATAGAAACTATGTTTCTAAATTGCATCTTGTAATTTTGAGTTTCGGTAATAACCTTTTACCAACTTTTCTAACTACAGATTTTTTTTTTCTCTTTACTCAGCTTTTTTTTTTTTCTTTTTTTTTCACATTCTGTTCAGCTACGTTTTTTCTTCTTTTTTCTTGTTGCAGTTAGGGATTTTCCCCCATATATATTTTATTTTTTCTACCTATGTCTTCAAGGGATTTTTTAGAAAACTAAATTTCTGTCTCACCTGTTATATTATTTGGCACTGAAACCTCATCATTATTTAAAATGTCATATAAATGTTCTATTTATCTTAAAACTCTAAAGTACAAAGTAAATAATATCAATACATTTATACTGTGTGGAGACAGAAAAATAAAATTGAACAATTTAACTTATTTATAGTAAAAGGATTTAGAATCATAAACTTATAATATCACTTGCTTAAACACATCATATTAATATAAATATTTCAAACTAATAAATCCTGGCTTATGTTTGTGCCTATCCAAAGGTACTGCAATCTATGAGTGAAAATTAAAAACATAAAAAGTGCTTCATATATTTTTTTTGAAATTTTAATTAAAATATTAAGAATCTTTCTTTATTATTAATGTATACAGAACTCCCAATTTTCTTTCTTTTTTTTTCAAAGTTAGTGTTATGGAAATGCAACAGTGACCTTCATTGTTAAATAAACTGAAGTATAAACTGTGTTCTTTCTTTTTAAAGAGAATTTTAGTTCATTTGATAGCATCAAAGAAAATATATAACCAACAGTCGTGATACATCAAGAGCAATACTTTTAGTAAATAAACTAACGTGATCTGCTATTAAATAGTCTTAAAACTAGTTTTTTATTTATTTTTTTTTCCAAGAAATTATTTTAACTGGAGATAAATTTCTTTTTTTGAATTTGTAATTTTGATTGTATAATTTTGCAAATATCTTGCTGAAAAGTTGCTAAAAGTTGACTTTCTTGGAGTTATAATTTCTTTTAAACAACTAAGAAGTAAACATTTGCCGAAATGAAACATTTCATTTACTTATTTTTCTGTGATAATTTCTGATTGCCAATTTTTTCTATCTAATACTAAATTAGCACTATCATATTGTAGGAAGTATTTGTGTGATGTTGTTCGTATTAAACTGAAATGCTATGAAGTCTCTAAGACAAGAATTCAGTCTGCAGAAGAATATTTAAAACACTTCCTAGAAGCTGAAGTCAAAAATTTATGGCCACCTGGTTGGATGCAATCCAGGTTATTGTTTTGATTGTTTTTTAATTTAAATGAAATTAATAACCTCATGCTTTTTTTGAAATTTGCTCCTTTGAACTTTAATATGCTAAAATTTTGTTATTTTTATAAGTATAGCTGTATTAAAATATTTTACTAGAGCTATTCGTGATTTTGCTGTGTTCTGAATTCACAGAAAATGGTAAAGGGGATGCAAAAAAAGGTTCAACACGTTTTTGGGATGGTAAAATTCTCCAGCATTAAATAGTGCAACAGCAAACTTGTATAGGCAAACTTACGCTAAATTAATTTTTTTCTGTGTTAAAAGCAGAACGAAAAAGGGAAAGTAATTTCAGGTTGAATTGATATAGAAATTTTGGTTTAAATTCTTAGTTGAGTTATTATAACAGAGTCAATTAATAATCATATTTTCCCTAATTGTAATATATATATTTGCATATCTTTCAAGATTTGTATTTTAAATAGGGACTTTCTTTTAGTAAAAAAAAAGACTCAGAAATTTAGAAGTTTTGATTCCTAAGTACCCGCAGTTTCCAAAGGGGAAGTGTTGCAAAATTTAGCAGAATCACTGCCTTTTATTTATTTAAAGAAATATTTTATTAAAATTGTGTAGCTTTTTGTTTGTGAAATATTTGTATTCTTTTGCTTAGTTTAGTTATTAGTTATTCCAAAGGGGAAGTGTTGCAAAATTTAGCAGAATCACTGTCTTTTATTTATTTAAAGAAATATTTTATTAAAATTGTGTAGCTTTTTGTTTGTGGAATATTTGTATTCTTTTGCTTAGTTTATTCTAGAAAATAATTTTATTGTTTCTTATTTTTTTTTAAGTCAACAGTTTCAAAACAATTTAAAAATTTTTTCATTAAGTTATTGCTTTTGTCATTATAGAATACTATTCAGAGAAAGCAGAGCTGCTCATTTTTCTATAACGTAAGCATTTTTCTCGTTATATATTTTTTAATTAGATTATTTTATTGGAACAAATTTTTAATTTATTATTTTCTTTAGGAATAGACCAAAGAAACAAATACTGATCCCTAAAAAATTGAATCCATTGACTCCTGTAATGCTTACTATGAAGCCTGCAGTGTCTCTCCTTAACAATACTGTTATAACTCAGGAATCTGACTATGAACAGTCTGTTCATGATAAAAGTGTGCCTTTATTATCATCAGTTGAAAATGCAGTAGAGAAAAGAGAACATGTTGATGTTATGTCATCTAATCAGGTGCTGTCTTCTGAAGAAAGGGCAGCTGAGCTCGCAAAGCTGTTTGCATTTCCTTTAAAGTCAGTTATCACTGATGAATATTCAGTTTTGAAAAGTCATGAGAGTGTAGCCTCTACAAGTAAGGTAACATATGAACTTCCTCCTAAGACCCCTTCTCCACATCATGTAAATACAATTTCAGATAGTTTATTGGGATCAAAACCTGCTACACCTAAAAGTGATAAGCATTCAAAATTAACACAAAATAAACAAACTACATTTTCTCCTAAAGTGCCAGACTTTAACACATTTGCAGAGGGGTCTCTTGCATCAGATATGCTTGCTCGAATAATATGTGCAAGTTTAGCTGATTTTCCTTATGCAGGTTCACAAAATACAGACAATACATCATCAAAATCTGCTAGTGTTATTTCACCAAACCCATCCGTTTTAAAGGAATCACGTACTTCTTTACCTTCAAAATATTCCAGTGACACTCATACTAGTCCTAAAAAAATAGATATAAAGCCATATAATTTTGATGCAAGGAAATCTAGTCAGGATAGTGGACATAACTTTCCAATCCTTGCAAGTGTGGAATCTTTTATGAGTGCTAAAAATCAAAGTATACAAAGATCTAGTGATGCAATTAACAAAAGTAAGAATCATTCTGATATTTCTTCTGCTGTTAATTTGAAATTAAAAGATTCCATTGTTCCTCATTCTAGACAGTTTGCTGAAGCATTTGAAAAAACTGATATATCCCCTATTCAAAAGCATAATCCCAAAAGTGTCAAATATTCAGCAGTTTCGTCAATTGCCATGACTAATGCTTCCTCTCGATTAATTAGTGAACATTTGAATGATTATCCTTCGAGCACATCTCCAAGAACTTCTTTGGAAAGTACTCAAAAAGTACCATTTGATCTTGCTAAGTATAGTTCAGCTATCTCATCTCAGGGTACTGTTACTGCTCCATACAAAAAACGATCCAAGTATAGCCAAAGTGGTAATAAAACTAATGATCAGTGGTCTCATTTTTTAGATGCAAGCTTAGGTCCATCCCTTTTAGAAGGGATGAAAGGTTTTCCATTTCCTGTTAGTTCATTACCCACTCCACCACCTGCACATTCATCTTCTCCTCATCGAACTTCAGCTCATTCACAGCACAATTCATCTAGAACTACATCACACATTTCTCCGGGGCTAAGAAGTATACATGAATCAAAAAGTGATACAACTAATCATAACACACAAGCTCATTCCAACATTGTCACTTCGTCAGAAATTCAACGACGGCAGTCGTTGGTAAGTAAAATTAATCTATTCTCTTATTTTTAATAAGCTTTAAAAACACACTGTTTGACACTTGAGAGAACAGTTAAATTTGACATACATATTTTTTTCTATATGATAATCCTCACATATCAATGTAGATTTTCTATTTACTAAGATCAAGTTTTTTTTTTTTTTTTTTTTTTAAATTTATAATTTTGACTGAGAATGATCACTATTTGTCACTTAGAAATATGCTAAATCTATCAGAATAAAAGCAATATTGAAACATAATGAATATTAATGAAAAAATGTGTGGAATTTTAGTAAAAATTAAAAATACCTAACAAGCTATTGATTTAAAATCATTGGGCCATCAATCGATTTTTCATTCAATGTTACAAAACAAATTTACTTTTCAAATACATATCTAAGTGGTTATGCAACCCTGAATCCACATTATTTTGTAAAACACATTTTTAACAGCTCATTATTCCATGTGATTTTCAAATCCTGATGTTGTATACATTACAATATGCACTTACATGACTTTAATTATACATCTGTTTCCCCACTGTTCTGTTGGTTTGATTTCCTTCTATACTTTTTTAAATGAAATGTTTCAGTAGATTTTTGAATTTTTTTTTTTGAAAAACGTTGTATTTTGTAAGTTGCTTTCGGAAACCAGTTGGTCTCCCCTCATGAACATACTGCTTTGTTACTCCAAATTAACATTTCTGTTTTCAACATCAATTTTCACTGGGGTCTCTCGACTGTGTTCTTATTGATTACTCTATTATAGTAAACTTTAAAAAAAAATGGTATAATGTATTTTAATTGCATTTGAAAAGATTAAATAATTTCCACAAACTCATAACATTGTTCTAAATGCTTTGTGCTTTTTCAAAAGATTGTAGTGCCTACACCACTAAATAATAGATAGTACAAGAAAATCACTAAAACATGGATCTTACTTTTATATTTATTAGACATAACTTTATGATGCAACATGTCCACCTTTGGATTTTGTGCTAATTAAAGCTACATTCAACTTAACTAGACTTAACTTTCTTTAAATTTCCACTTTTTTTTCTCTTTGAAATAATTGGCTGTTACATGCAAACAAATTTTTAAGATAAAATAAAAATAAATTGTTAAAATAGTTTTAAAACAAGAAACTCAACTCCTAGAGTTTTTTTTAATTAGTATTTGAAAATTGTTTTAAAATTTGTTAAAAAAGGTTTTTTTTATTCACGAACTAAGATTGAAATATATTCAGTACCGAGCACTTAATAAAATCAAGTTCATTCTGGAGATATTTAATTTTATACAATGCCTTATTTTATATAAGGCTAAAGTATTTAGTATAAGGCTAAAGTATTTAGTATAAAGTATTTAGTATATTTATAACTAAAAAAAAGAGGGTTTCAAAATTTTACTTAATCAAAACACTAACATCTTTCCCAATTACTATGTGCACAATTTTATTTAAACTGTTTTAGTTTACATTTGACATTTTGATTAAACACTCATAGGTTTTAAAAATATTAGGGCATTCAATAACTTTCTAGTTCATAAACAGTTTTCATTTGGATTCTTTTGCACTTTGCTCCAGTTTAATCTTTTTCACCTCTGATTGTACAGCTTTCCCATGAAAGGTGCTCCACTTATGTAGTATTTTGTGGGTTGGAAACTGGAATTTGTTAACGATGTGCAGCAGATTTTTGAGAAGGAATAAAATTCTAAATTTTTAGACTTGAAAAAGTACAATTTTTTTTAAAATTCCTTTTTCAAACATATGCGCTCCAAAATTTTGATTAGGATTTTATAAAAAATTTTATAGTAATGGTTTTATTAAAAGATATGGTCTTATGTGTTTTGATATAATAATGATAATTCTGTTCTTGAAGATTTTATTTTAAAAAGTAGTTGATTTTATAAGTCAGTGGTTTTATTAGTGGCAATCACTGTACAATTATATCTAATATTTAACCTATAACGTGCTCTTCCTAACAAAAAATAGCCTTTTAGGTTTTAATCCAGTGATCGGGGCACTATTTCATCTTTTAAGATCAGTAGCAAATTTTGCTAGTACTAAAAATACCAGTTACAGAACAAGAGCTTATGCTAGCATTTTTTAAAGCAGTATTACAATACATTTTGCAATGCAGAAAATGTGACAAAATGACTATTGTGTGGCATATTGCAACATGGGAGTGGCATTTATGAGAGCTGTGAAAGCTCAGGGGATAGTCTTTGCCTTTTAATGAGGTGAATCAGGTTTCAAATCCTAGTGATGGCTGATCCATACAAATGCTGCATCCGGCTTGCAAAATTGGGTCGACTGTTCGTCTATTGTTATTTTAAAAAAAAATAGCTATTGTATTGAATGGTTACTGTTAAAAATGGGCTGTAAAGTTTTACAGACACAAAATACAAGAAACATAAATTTAGTTTCAGGAAATAAATTTTTCTAATATATTTGGCATATTTTGGGCATTATTTTGGCATAGTTTGGCACAGTTCTGAAAGCATTGTAACTCTCTTAAAAGTTGAACTTTTTAACCCCTGAAGTTTTAATAAGAATTTTTTGTAAGAACTCGCCCATTCAAAAAGAACTCAATTTACAATAAGAATAATTTTGTTCTGAATTATAATTTTTCAAACTAAATTAATTGCTGCGATGTTTTCATGCCTTCTCATTATACTCTGAATTATTAATTACCATCTAGAGTTCATTATAAGATGTGAAGGTGCAGAGTACAGGAAAGGCTATTGTATTTGTTATGGTGTGGTACTTCAGAGACCTATAATATTCCAGGTTCTTAAATTTTTTATTGACAAAAACTGCAATTAAATTGTGTATACTATTAATCAGTTTTGAAATGTGCAAAATTCTCACAATCTGAAAATTTTTTATTTTAATAATATTGTATTAAAGTCTTTAAGAATTTAAAAACCATGTGAATTTACATCAAGCACATGGAGGTTTTATTACTCTGATGTAGGATTCAAAATTTGTGAGTGGAAGTAATATGTTTCAAACATAAAAATTTTAATGATATTGTCGAAATGAAGAAAGATAACTAAATTTAATAATTGCCCAAATAACAATTAGAAAATGAATTTGATTTAAGACTGCATCGTTACAAATTAAGATCATCGAATGTGATTGCTCAAATTTGAAATTTTCTTTTAATAGCATCATAATAAAAATACCAGAACTATGGTGTAAATAGGACCATAAAAACGAAAAATAACTGGTGAGAAAATTATGTGAAATTACAATGGAATCCCCATGAACTGAGCTCTTTAAAAAGTGATTACCCAAATTAGAAATTTGTATCTTGTTATAACATATTTAATATTCGTATTTTAAAAATCACATGAAAACAGGCAAAAAATCCACAAGTTGAGAAATTTTCTTTTTAAAAATCACTTAGATTTTCTTTTGAATCATCGCGAATCTCAAAGCTATTTATTCAAATTCGAAATTTGCATGTTGTAATAACATTGTATCAAAATTAGAAAAACCATGAGAAAAAAGAAACATAAATTCAAAAATAACTGTTGAGAATACAATTAAAAAAATAGATGCACATTAACAATGGTATAGTTCCGATTTAAGCATTTCAAAAGGTGATTATCCAAAATTGAACTTAAGGAGTTACAATAACAAAGTATTAAAATTATTGCATTCTGAAAAAATGATGTAAAACCTAGACTACAAGCCATTACTAGCAGTTTTTACTACTTAGTGTTTCTTTAACTAGCACTTAATTTTTATAACTAGCAATTTGCTACTAGCTAGGCGACGAAATCGTGCCCCGCCAGTGATACAAAAAATTACTAAATATTTATTTATCTATAATATGACTTTCCTTTTCACCACTTTCTCTTGTTGAACTTTTATTCTTCAAATATTCTATTATAGATACAAGGTCCTTGGAAGTCAAGTTCATCTCAATCTCCATCTACCTCTCTTAGTCATTTCATGGCAAGCACATCCCCACCTATTTCAAATCCATGTAAATCTACCTCACCAAATCATCATAACACTAATTCTCATGCTAATATGTCCCCAGTCCCTGCACATTCTATGTCACAAATTGAAAAGGCCACTTCTGCTTACAACCGTAGTCATAGTCCTTTACCACTTCGTGCAAGCCCTTCTCATATGTCTCTTAGTCATCCAGTAAAAACCTCATCACCATCCAATACATATTCTCATTTGGGGACACCTCCATTCACGACACACCAGTCCAGTCATTCTGTGTCTTCTAACCTCCATCAAGCTGTTGTGCGTAATACTTATGATCCATCAAACCTTACAACTACATCCAATTCTTCTGCAGGCACATATACTACTAATCAAGGTGAGTTTACCACCACTTCTTGCATGCCTCACACATTTTTAAACTAAAAAATCATTAACACTCCATTTTAAGATAAGAAACATACTTAAATTATTGCATTCAGTTATTTCTGTAATTAGAAAATGATAATTAAAATCAAGTAAGACATAAACTTTTATTTTTTAGGAAAAGACTAACTTTAAATTAACATTTTTATTTTTAGTTTAAAATTTTCATCATTAAAGATATATTGGCAAATGTTAAAATATGTATTGATTAATCATGGAAATAACTTTAATTTAGTATGTTTAAATTCAGTGTTTTTAAAAGGGAGGCCAACCTTGTCTGCCCTTTGCATCCTTGTATTCCATTTTGTAAAAATAAGCCACCATCCTTTAAAACTGTCTTTTTATTCACATTCCATTTTAAAATAGAATTGATTCACTGTTTAATTAATTACACACTGGTGAAATTATTTGTGTTTATAGGTTTAACTGTGATTTCAATTGCAAATTTTTTTTATAGTTAGGATTATTCTTGACTTAGGGGGTACATTAATGAATTTAAGTGATTTTAAATAAATGCATTTTTTTAATGAAATAAATCCTCTTTTAATTGTTTATTTTCTCTTAATTTTCTGTGAAAGAAGCTTTCAAGATATTTATCAATTAATAAATTTTTTTATATTTTTAAGTTTACTTTTTTTGAAAAAAAATTTGCGCACGGTTATTGTCTTTTAGCATGCCTTTAGTTATTCTTTATAAACTATAAATTTTTCTCTTTGTTCATAGAGGAGTGAGAATTACTTTTTTAAATGCATACATGAAATAGTATAAGAAAGTTCTTTACAAATTGTTGAGGATGAAATTCAGTTATTACACAATATTACACTTTTTGATAAGTTTCTACATTGTTTAATGAGTGCTCTAGCTCTTTTCTGTGAGGAAGCACCATGCCCTTTTTTATTGTTAGGGAGAACTCTGTTAAATTCAAACATTTTTAATTTCTTAAATGAGTATTATTAGCTTAAAATAAGAATTAAGTAGTGTTTCAATTTAATATAAAATTTGAAATTAATTTAAATATTAATTCAATTAATATTAATTTAATTAAAATATTTAATTTGAAATTGTTCAATAACTTATTTAATTTTTACTTTTGTTCTAGGAACATTATATTTAATTTATTTGAGAATTTTTGCATTTCTTTATCTTCCTTTTTTCCCCTCAATTAAACTATTTTTTGATTAGAAAGTAATATTTTTAAAAAAATAAGGTCTAGTTTGGTGTTCTTCAGTTTTTACTGAATTTTAATGTTTAAAAGTATATAGTTTTAAGCAAGTATATTACTCAGTTGAGTGATAAAAGAGATTTAAGTGCCTAAAATGCTGATGTTGGAAGAGAAGTTACTATAATTGCTGTGGACTTGTCTAAGTACTTGGGTATGCGCCCTTTCATTTACACCTGCTTTTCAACCTGCCCTTCTCGCAAAAAGGTTCGGTAATATTGTAATTGTTTTCATTTGGGAGACATCTAATTTATCTATGCCATTTTCTTTTTTGAAATTCATTCAGAGATAAAACCTTTGTAATTTAAAATAATTATTGGCTTAATTTTCATTTTTCAACTCTACACTTTTCACTGATTAAGATGTTATAATTTCTTGGATTTAAAAAATAATTTTTGCTTTTCTCCATTTACACTTAACTGGTATTAAAATTATCTACTCTTTGCTCCCGTTTCTTGAGAATACATATATCCTTGATTTTTAGACTTACATATCCACAAATTAATAAGCAGGTAGTAAAATCTATAGTTTATCTTTCACACACACATCACAGTTTTTCTTTGCTTTTAACCCTTAAATTAGAAGCTTTAGTGATTTTTAAGTCAATCTTCGAGTTTGTTGTAATTGCTTTTACTATAACAAGCCGTTTTCAGCGACATAGTGCATGTCTCTTATTTGTGAAATGTCAGATTTATGAAGGTGTACATTGTGAAGTTGTTCTTTATGAATTATGGCACATTAGTCTGGAGCCAGGGGTGTGTTTAGGGTTTTAGCAGGCCTGGGCGAAACATTGAGGCAATGTTATCTGGATTTTTTGTTTAAAAAAATATGCATTAAACCTTGGAATTTTTTTACATTAATATGATTTTTAAATTCTTTTCACTTTTAATGATCAAGAATGATAAAATAGATAAATAATACTTAATATTATATAACTACAATACTGCATCTAAAATTCTTAATACCGCTAATAATAAAAAGGTTAGTATTGTTTAATTATTACAAACTAATTACTGAATAAAAGAAGTTTTCTTTTTATCAAACCAAACTCAACATTTTATATAAGAAAACAAAATTTGCCAAATGCAAATAGGTAAATCAATTTAGATCAAAAAACATTTTTAAAAATAAATTATTCTTAGCAAAACAAGTCTTTATTTACAAGTAGATACATTAACTACATATTTAATAAGTTTTAAAATTACTTGTATTTAAATAAATATGTATAAAATTAAATGGGTATAATTGAAATATTACCAAATTATTTTACATACTAGAATGAGCATATTAAGATATGAAAATAATATAAAAGATTAAAAGAAAATTATAATTATAAAAGTATGAATTATAAAAGTATGAAAGAAAGAAAATTATAAAAGTATGAAAAAAAATCATATTTTCTATATAAATATCTGATTTAAAAAAGAACAAACATGTGATTTTTAGATCAATAACAGGGTGCATAGCGTTTTTAAAAAGTGCTTAAAGTTCTTTATTTTCGATTTTTGTTTTTTAAAAAGCCCTTAAAGGTGCTTATTTCATTGGGTGTTTTTAAAAAGTGCTTAATTTTCCCTTTTTCAAATTGAGATTTTTCCTTTACCATGTTGATTTTCACTACGAATTATGCAGAAAGACCCTGTTCACATTGTTCTATTCGACGTTTTCACTATTAATTCAACCCCAATCTATTTCGGTGCATCGTCAGATCGTAGCTTATGAAAATGCCATTCGATTTATATGATTCAAAAAATTTGACAATTGTCAAAAGCAATGCCAAAAGAATTTTTTTTTGACATGACTGTTAAAACCTGATAAAACCGTCAATTGTCAAAAATTTCCAACCCTGTCTAGTTATGATATTCTTTTAAAGTGCGTAAAAATATTATTAGAGTGCTTAAAAGGTCCTTATTTTTGTTAAATAATATATAATATATATACACCCTGAATAAATATTTTAATTAAAATGTTTTTAATTCATGCCATCCCTGCTTTTATTTTTCTTGTTATTATCTGAGAGATTGCCCTCACAAATGGGCACTAATTTAAAGTTTAAATATTAATTTCTATGACAAAATGTGAATTCAGATATGGTTACCTTAAAAATTTCACTCCTGATTTTAAGGAATATTAACTGAAAAGAAATTAGACATATTTATAAATATAAATTAACTCGTATGAATAATATATCTAATGAATTAGAAAAATATAACCAAGATTTAGCAAATATAAAAATTATAGTATTACATTCAACTATGGATATTTTAATTATTGTAATAATTTTTCTAGCTTTTTACGCCGTAAAATTGTCTTTTAAAACAGTCTGTTAGTCACCGATGATATCAAATATGTTTTTTTTCAGTTTTGAAAATGAATGTAGAGGAGCAATGGTACAGGAACAGTAAGACGAATTTTTAGAGCAATCACCAAATTTGACATAGCATCAGTAAGGTTGTTTTTCTATAATATTCAGTGTCTTTCTTGAAACTAGATTCATTTCCAGTAACTAAACAACAGGATGAGTGTAGATGTGTGTGACAATAGCAATGTATTCTTTGAAACCCCAAGTGGATATGTTTATTATTATGCTTACACATGCCACAACAATTAGCTATAAGATAAATTACGTTTTCTTACTCAATGTGACAAAAAGTGAAGGAAGGGAGGAAAAAAAAACTTGTAGTAAAATTAACCAGCTTTGAATTTTTGATGGCCCTGGGTGCTTGCATAGTTTGTTCACCCCTAAGTACAGCCGTGGATGGAGCACAATTCACACATCTCTACTTGATAACTATGAGGTGTTTTTGTTGGTATGTTATGGAAGTATGAGAAGCAATTGTGTGTGACCTTTGGCATTCTAGTCTTGGTACGGTAGAATTGCCTTTAAAGCTTTAAAATTTCACTTTGACACATTTCACATTTAGATGCAAAAATTATAGTTAAAAAGCTTTTGAATTTGCATGATAATTATCTATTTGCTTACTGATTAAAATTATTTTTCTTCTACAGAAACAAAAACTGTGAATCCACGGACTAATTAAGTGCCATCTGCTTACATAATGTGCCGATTAGGTGTTTGTTATTTATTTTCATAGCATCACATTGTACAAGTTTTCATTTAAGAATTAAAGGAAAATAAAGCTAATGGAGGAGTTGATTTTGTACATATAGTTATGTATGTTTTGAGTGGCAGTGAGATTTCTGTGATTAATTTCCTTGTAAATGCAGCTTTGTAAATTTAACTGCCCTTAATGTATGTGCATAATATGGTAAAGTGGAGTGATAATTATGTACAGTATAAATAACCCCTTCTGTATATTCTGTCTTGGGGCATATTTTTGTCAACATGAGTGTTATTTGTACAGTGTACATACATTCTTGTTTTGCTTCCTGTGTGTTTTTAGTGAACTTCCAATGAAATTTAAGTCAATATTGACCTAGCCAAGTTTATTTATATGCAGCATTTCAAATCAAACAAGTGTTCGTCTCTAGTTAACAGCTGTATAAATGATTTTAGAATGTGGTCAATTTTCAACACATTTTGTATATTCATAAGATTTTTAGATAATATTGTTAATTATAAAATATTAAATCTTTTTATTTTATAATATAGACCTTAGCATATCTTAAATTACTTAACTCATTGGTGCTTTTTATGTGTATTTTTTAGCTTATATTTAAAAGTTAATCTTTTTTTTAAACCTATAAAGGTTTTGGTTTTCTGGTGCATTTCAATAAAATAATATTACGTAAAATAATGAAACATTGTCTATGATATTTTTTATCAAGTAGCAAAATTTATTTAGGAAATAACTGATAGGAGAGAAATGGTTTTTGCTTCATAAATAATGCTTACTCTATTGTAGACAAAAATTTAGTATGAATGTTTTATTACAAATGTAAATGTTTAAAAACTGTTGCTGATGTAAAAGTTTTGATTTATGAATGTAAAGATTTGGTAACAGACTGTTTAAGAATAGAGCTCTGAGTGTTGTATAAACATTTTTTTCTTTTTGAGAGAATATAACAAATTTTTGTTTTTATTTATTATTTTGTTTAAGAAACATTGATGTTATTTTGAAATCAAATTTTACAAATGTGTTGTTACAGGTTTTTATGCAACTGTAGTTTACAAGCAATAAAACTATCTATTCTGAAAAATTAAAAGTTTGTTTAATGATTTAAGTATTTTTCAAATTTTGTCCATGATAATGCTGGGTTAATTAACATTCAGTCAAATGCTCATGTTTGGAATAATTTGGTGCTTTTCTCATCTGGCATTCGGCTAAAATTTTAAGAGTAGATTGTTTGAAGAAAATTGCATAATCATCAAGAAAGAATGGTGAATTGATAACTAATTTGCCATTACTAATCTGTGATTTCTTATTTTCAAAACCCATTTTAAAGATCAAAGCAATTTTCTTGGTCTAATGTTTACTCCCCATTAAAGACATTGAATTTGATGTTATGCTTTTTAGGTACTATAATAAGATTTATCACTGTTTGAACTCTCTTACACATCTGTCAACTTGATTTACTCATATGTGTTGAATATGCAAGAGATACCATTTTAGATTATCTTGACATACATCAGGTTATCTTACCTGTAGATGGACAAGATAGTCTTGCCTCCCTCTTGAACCAAGGCTCGAGTCTTGTGACCTTGAGGTGTCCACATTGATTTTTCTTTTCTTCCTGCCCGGACTAATATTTTTTTGAAACTCTTTAATCAACTGAGATAGTCTGCATTGCTCAGCCCAGCAGATACTGTCTTTCGTGGCTTTAAACATTGCTTCAACAGTCAAGCTAAATTAGATGTAAATTTTGAATGTGAAATAGTTTAATTTTTATCTAAAAATGAAGCATTAAAATAGCTAAGGCTTATTTTTTTAAAAATCATAATCTATAAAAAAAAACTTTAAAAAAAATAAAATAAAAAAAAAATAGTTGAATCAATGTTTACCAATGAATCATAGTAAAAAAGATAGAAAAAATGACATTAATTTGCACTTGTGAAATTTATTTTTAACTGTTGTATTGTTAAAAATGCATTGACCCATGAAATTTGAAAAATTATGAGGAAGGAAAAAAAAATAATATATAGTAAAAATATATATGAATCATTTTTATTTATGATCATTGAATGAACGGATTTTTTTTTTTTTTTTTTTTTTGTAAGAAATAAAATTGAACAGTTATTTATTAGCATTGTTTTTTTAAATTATTCATCATTCAAATTTATGATGTTGCCTCAGAGGGGAAACAGGTTAAATAATTTCTTTAGAACTTTCTGCTTTCCATCATTTTTTTGTGAATGCTAACATTTTGTTTTGAAAGCACATTCAATGTAATTTAAGTAGTTTTCTTGAAAATGTCTAAAGAAAATTCAACAAAATGTAGGCTGTATTTATTAACGTCTAAACTTAAAAATTGTCCCAAATTTGGGCATTTGACTGTATTCTAAAAGTTCCTTATAAGTAGTTTACAACTTTGCCACCATTAATTGCAATTTCTGAAGTTTGTTATATTTCCTCTATTCAGATGCTGCTACCCGTCCTAGAATCTTGTAACAATTTTTGTGGGGTGGGGTAATTGTTTCATTCGACCTAAATTTTTTAAAGAAATTATCTGATAAGTTGGCCATATCTTTATTATATATATTTTATTCTGTTCTTTGACATATATTTTGTTTGTCTCAATTTGACATGATTTCTAGAATCCTAATAATTCTTATGCCAGCAAATGGTTTATCATTCTATTGTATTTTAAGTTTAAATTTCAAGTTGTCAAGTTATGGTTATTTATTATATTTTTAAGCATTTTAAAAATTGGCATTGTGGTGTCACTTTTATTATTTTATTTGTATTCTATTATAAGTTCAAACATTTTTACTTAAGATGGTGTATTAACCCCTATTATATTGACACCTTTTCTGTTTGCTTCCTAATATGATTTTTTATTAAAAAAATGCTGTAGTTGACCTTATGTATTTTAGTTTTAAAAATCTACATCATTTTTGTTGGTTATTGAATTTGATTTTTATTTAAAGTTCATTTGTCAGTATATTTTTATTGGTTTTTTTTATATTTTGATTTGAAGATTTATTTTTCACAATATTTTTTTTCTATTATAATGTTTAAACTATAATATTTGCAATAGTTTGTTAAGCCTAAAATGTCTTAAATTTTTATTTTTTTTAAATTTTTTTATTTTTTTAAAATTTTGATTATAAAACATTTTTAAGTAAGAAAATAGCTCATTTATCCTAATACATTAACAAAGTTTGATCATCAATAACTTTTAATTTGATTTTTTTTACGGTTTGAAATTTATATGTGAAAAAACAAAGTTTGTGTGAAGTTGACATCTGGACAGTCATTTTCTCAGTTTGATTTCTATTATAGTTTAAACATTGTAATTAAAAAAAAAAAAATATTGAAGCTAATATTTTCTAAGTTAATGTGTCAAATTGACATCTTTTTTTTTATTTTTAAGTTTTTTAATTTGATTTTTTTTAAAGAGTATCAGTATTGTTATTTTTTTAGGTTAAATCAAATCCATTATAGTACAGTTCAGTATGAACTGAACTTTTTGGTATTGTGATATAGTTTACATATTGTATATTTTTAATTGTTGGCAATCAATTTAATTTTATCTGATGCTGCTCATTTCAATTTGTATTATATATACTCAGTTTTTCATCCAGAATGTGAGCTTCCTGTGTGGGAGAAAACTTATTGAAAACATAATATTTTTTCAATCTGTCTAAAATTCCAAAGTAAACTAAATCAAAATATATAGTCTTGAAAAGAGACAAATGTATCATTTTTCAAATACTTTTATAGCAAGTTAAATTACAAATTTCAATAAAATATGACTAAAGTAATGTGGCATGTTTATATTTGTTGAATTAAAGTGAATTTCTGTATATGAAGTGTTGGTGTTTTTCTCAATGTTTTACAAAAGCAATACATTTAAAATAATTAATCCTTATATTGCTATTAATTAAGAATTGTTAGAATAGTGTTATATTTGCTTCTTACATACAATATAAGGTAAAGGAATTCTTAAGATAGCAAGTTATATAATAAATGTGTAGTTAGCATCTAAAATAAGAATAAAACAGCATTAAAAAAAAAAAGTTATTCAAAAAGTTATTCATTTTTAATAGTGTTATTTCCCTGCTTTCTGAATTAGCCGTTCTTCGGCTAATTTTAATTATTTTTTTATACCACTTTAGTGCTATGACAGGATTAAACTTAAAGTAATTTAATTTCATTTTCTTAAGATAAAGATAATAGTACTGATCTTAAAGAACAGAGATAAGGTAGAAAGTTTCTCATAAAAGAAAGAATGATCAAAACAAAAAAAAATTTCTATTTCAAGGGATTTTATTTTGATAGTGACTGAAAAATAGCTCAGTTTTAAGTGATTTATTTTGACTAAAACTTATTGGTGACATATTTTCAGCTATTCTCAATGGAACAATAATTTTATATCCTGATATGTTTTCTTTTATTTAATTGAATAGAATTTTTTTAAAATAAAATTATAGATTGTATTTCATTTTTGAAAGAAAACAAAGTTGTTTGAAAGCATAAGGAATTTGAAGTTTCGATTTAAAAAATTTTATAATTTAGAAGTCTTAATTTCATAAATATAAATTAAGAAAAAAAATGCACGTGTTAGAAATAAATTCATGTATCAACAATAAAATTTCGTGAACTTATGTACTATATAAATGAATTTGGACGAACGTATAAAAAAAATTATTATTAAACGAACGTAAATATAAAACAATTACAACAATACATAAACACGCTACTATAAATGTAATAAGTGAGTTAATGCCAACATTTGCTAACCTCCCAGGAAATGAATTTATTTTATGTCTTCGTACTATACAAAGAGAAACTTCATTAAGAATGAGAATTTTTATGGCTCTATTTATTTAGAGAATGATAAAGTATTTTTTAAAAAAATTTAAGTTTATCAAATTTATGAAAAAAATAGTAATTTTTGTTACTTGCAACAATTATTTAAACAAAATAAGATTCTACAAAAATTTTTTATTCGTCAGAAATTTAAGTTAAAAATATCTTATTTAAACTATGCAGAGATAAAAGGAATTGTGAGTGTGATTGGGTTGGTAAGTGTGACCTAGGAAAATGTCAACTAGAGTCTTCCCCTATTCAGATTCCTAAAAGCTTTATAAATCTATTTTTTTAAAAAATTCTAAATAGCTGTTGGCTTGAAACAATTTATGAATAAATATACATCAAAGAAATTGTTCGGTCGATATCTGATATTTTAAAAAGAGGTCCAAAAAGCCTGAGGCCATGAAAATTATAGAAGCAAAGTACATTTTCACGTATGATGCAGCTTATTTCGAGTAGTCCGATCTCTGTGAGTGGTTCCAGGGTGTAGAAAGTAGAGGGATGTTGAAAACTTATGTCGTTAAAGAACATGGAAAAGTCTTTCGGGTAGGGTAACAGAATGGCAATTTTTTCTTAACACTAGTTTAGTTTTTACATGCATTGCGTTTTCTTAGTTTACAAAAATGTTCTATTTTTGTTTAATCATAAAAAATTTGTGATAGGTAAAAAAATGAAGAAAATAAATTTCCCAAAATTTCAACACTTTGACAGACAAAACCAACACAATGCTTTTATTCTTGGAAGGGGTGAGGTGATTACAAATGGGGGGAAAAAAGACTGCGGATTTTTAAATTTAAAGAGTTTTACGTCAGAGTTTTATGTCGTTTACTTCATATGATCAGGAGCTTTGTCACTTTCTTTTTTTCATCCTTTCATGGTGCTGCTAACAATTTAATCAAAAAAGAGTGCCGAAACATCTGTTTTTGGAAAATAAAATTTTCTGTTTTGTTTAGAAAACAGTTTCTAAATTAAAAAAAAAAAGCTATTTTCTACCAAATTTACTTGACTTAATTTTCGCAAATGTCATAAATTCAGAATGGGCGAAGCATATTCTCTTCTTCGCTTTAATTTCCGATGAAAACCAAGTTTTTAATGGGAAAATATTTTTTAAATTGAGAAAAAATAGTTTTTTCTTCTAAAATTGCCAATTTTACTTGATTTTATTATCGCAAATGTCTGAATGTCAGAAGAGCTGAAACGGATTATATTCCTCACTTAAATCTCGGAAGGAACATTAAGTTTTTTATTTGAAAAAAGCTTCAAAGTTGAAAATAATTTTTTTTACTAGACTTTATTTTAGCTAATGTCTAAATTTCAGAAGGTACATAATAATTTGCCTCCTCACTAAAATTTCTGAGGGGCGGCTGCCCACCCCCTGGTTGGCACACCACTGTTTCACAGCTTCAAATCACTTTAGCTTTATCTTGATAGATGGCTATGGGAGACCATTTTAAGGAAACACTGTAGCATAAGATATAGAGAATGATAACTTATTTGAATTTGGTCATAAATGCTTCACATGGAAAATTTCCTAGAATTTTAGGGTTAAAATAAGATATAATTAATTAATTAAGGGAGCTCTACGAGTGGTTATAACTTGCAAGTTTGTATAAAAAAATAAAAAAAAGGTGTGACTTTCAAATCAAATATCTCGAGTTTCAGTCAGAAAATTTTACTATTATGTGCTTAAATTTTGTTCTATCGTTGTGGTGGTCTCCGTCTGATCTCTCGCTTTTTAAGTATACTTTTATTTTAATTTATATTTCCTTTTTTCATACATTATTGTTAGTTTCATAAGTTATTATTAGTATTTTTTGTTCTAATTATTATTAATAATTTTATTTCTACATTTGAATCGTTACTCTTAGTAGGTAAAATGATTTATTTAATTTATAAAAGAAGTTTTTTAACAAATTAAAAAAAACTCGAAACATTTTATTTATTTGGGAGTAAGTTAATTCAATTATGTATGATGTTATGTTATTTAATTCAATTATGTATGATGTATGTAAATGCTAAGATTAGATCAGATTTCGATTACCAATAATTTGATAAGTTAGTTTTTTTATGGTTTTTATTAACGTTATATTGTTATATTTATTGTAAAATAACAATCATTAAAAGTAAGAAGATATTAAATTTTACAAAAGTACTAAACTCTAAACGTATTTTTTTTCGTACTGACAATAATAAATTAATAAAAAATGCGGGTTGACAATTTTATTTAATTAATTATTTTTTTTAAAATTTCTTATAAAGTAATCACATAAGATAAATGACAAAAAAAAAAAAAAAAAAAACAGGAATTCTTTGGAAAACAGTGTTTAAAAATAAACGTTTTTCATTTAACATCCCTACAATTAACCTAATAATTTTCCGGGGTTCTAGAGAAAATACTGAGTTATATTCTTTTGTTGAGTATTGTTATTATATTAGTATTGTGAAGCTCGCTATGTTGCTATAAATTGATTGATTCCAATAATGCTCATGGGAACGTGAATGAATTTATTGTTAAAAACAATGTTGAATTCGTGTAAAATAAAACATTGTTTTATTTTTGGGAGGGTAATTATTAAATTCAACCTGAAAGATAATGAAATGAAAAAATACATAACTTACGCTCTTACGTAAGTTTTTATTAAGCAAGCAAATTACTTTTACCAGTTATTGCAGTTAATTACAAATCTTATAAAATATTTTTACAAAAAAATCTAGACTCTAATAAAATATTTACACTAGACTAGAATCCA
This sequence comes from Parasteatoda lunata, assembly GCA_949128135.1. Lineage (NCBI taxonomy): Eukaryota > Metazoa > Arthropoda > Arachnida > Araneae > Theridiidae > Parasteatoda > Parasteatoda lunata. Next base: position 35,568,688 of record OX421980.1, on the reverse strand, counting down.
GACACTAATAAAATATTTACAAACCAGGGAACTAACAAGGGAGACTAGGGAAGTGTGACTCGCCAATTTTGAAATAAACTAGTGGGATCTATGCCTTATGAGGAATAATTTTAGGGGCCAACATTCGTTTCGGCCCATAGAAGGTCCTATTAGAGATATAAAAAAAATTCAATAAATAGAAAAATCGGTATTTTATTACTTCAATGCAAACTATTAGTTATTGTAATTATCTCATACTCCAATTAATTATGTGGTACTTTCATGTAATATATAATGCATATTTATTGTCAAAATGTCCCCAATGTATTACCCCTTCGCAATAATTGTTGTTTCTTGGCATCAAACAGTTTTTCTATTAAAGTTGAAATTATTCCCTTAAAATATATGTACTAAAAATACTGTTTGCTGATGCTTGTATCTCCAAGTCAAAACAATTCCCTTATGATTCTATTTAGATCTTAGTGAACATAAATTATTTTGCTTACTATTCATTATTTCATAATAACATTTAAAATCAAAGGTATATTGTTTTAACAAATTTGGTGAGTTCACAACCGTAAATTAAAATTTTTGCTTACCCAAATAGGCTGTTGTATTAAATGTTTGAAAATTTGTGCATGCATCATATTGTGCGCGAAACTGATCGTTAAATTCTTAATAATTTAACGATCACAATTTTGACAAAGCGTTAAATCCTTTAACAAATTTCGTACGTTTAAAGCAGTGGAAGTGAGATCAGGATAAACTCGAAGAATATGGTGGGTATGAAAAAACCTCAAACGTCAACTTGTTCATTTTGTTTCGTTAATTTTTTTTTATGTAAAAATGTTGAATGCAATTAAATAAATTAAAATAATTAATTTTCTTCTAATTTAAGACAACCTCGCAGCATTAAAGAGTATATCATACATAAAAAAATAGTCAAAAGTAATTTTAAAAAAAAGAGAAGATAACTGTAGCATTTATAACGATGATATATTTATTTTAATGCCTTAATACATCACAATTTCACAACATTTACTAATTGAAATATAAAATTAATTAAAACTTTTTTTTATGAATCATAACTTTCCGTTTATGGAATATTGTCTTCTGACATATTCCATAAACATATGTCATAAACATATGTCCATAAACATATGTCTTCTGACATATTCCATAATAATTAAAAAATACACACACATATATACATATAGTCAAAAGTGTTAAAAATTTCAAAAATTCAATCTAACATTCATAATAGAATAATATTTTTCAAATAATGGCTTTAATTAGGCATCATTTCACAAAATTTAGTAATTGAGGGATAAAGTAAATTGAAAACTTATTATTATTTTTTTCTGTCTCAGGATATAAGATAAGGATAGGAAACGTCCGCTGTTACTGTTTCCTTTGTGCACTATGCGTTGTTGCAAATTTTATGTATTGCCTTTGAATTAGTTGAAAATAAATAATTGTAAATAACTGCTATGAAAATGTTCTAAAATCATCCCAAGGTAATGTATTTTTATCATGTGCTCTGTAAGAAATTCCGGATAAAATTTTATTAAGAAAATAATGGCACCCTGAGTGCCATTACTTATTACGGTAAAATCTATTTTTACCGTTGAATTTTACGGATCCAAAAATATGATATACAGTAAATTTTGCAGTAATATTTCATATTTAAATTAGTGATTTAATATTTCAGGTACATTGTAAAAAATTTCGCATCAGATTGCGGTAAAAAGTACCACCACTCAGGATAACAGTACTTTTTACCGTAAAATTTTATGGAACAAAAAATCTGATACACTGTAATTTTTACAGTAATATTTACGGATGCTGCACTCACAGTGCCAGTACTTTTTATCGTAATTTTATTCCGAATAAATCAGATTATTATGGTTTTCATGAGTGCGAAACATCCTAGTGTTTTTTTTCCCCTTCCTAATATAATGTTCCTTTTGCTTGTTTTATTTGACAGTTTTTGACACTATTTGCTTTCGTTCCCTTGAGAAATGAATGTCATTTGTGTTATGTCATTTCAGCTTTTGTACCGTAAAAAACCTACTGTCATTCCAATCCAAATCTTGTGCTTATTTTGTATTACATATGTTGCTCTACTGACCGAACACAACTGTCAAAGGGGTGGAAATTGGAAAGGTGTACTAAGTGGCCTTAAACGGAAAAATGAAACATTCTGTTTTAACGTTTGTTGAAATAGAAAAATATTCTTCATAAAACTTTGTAAAAGATACTCCTTAGAGACCGACTTTAATACGTTTTTTTTAGAATCCTTATCAAAATTGAAAACTTAAGTAGACAAATTGGGGGTCGCAAATTAATGTTTTACTAAGGAAATAACCTAAAAAAAAATAAAAATAAAAAAGCTATCGAAATTTAATTAACTACAACTTTAGAAGATAGCAAATGTAATTATAAAAGAAAAAAATAAAATAAAATAAAAAAAAACAAGTTATTTGAAGTTGTAAGTAAAAAGGTGCTTCTAATAGTCGTTTTTCAATTACTCTATGTTTCTGCTCCTGTCTTATTGTTTATTGATCTCGCCTTTTTATACCGTGATTTGTCAGATTTCGAAAATGTTTTTGTTTCTTCCTGGGTTAAATACGAATTTGTGAACCACAATGTGTTTACTTTTTAGTTTTCCTATTTGATAAAGATTTTAAAAATGCATATTAACGGTGGCATTTATGGAACACCTTATACTATAACTATTATGAAACGAGTTACTTGATTCCATTGTCTTCTTAAATATCAATGGCTATTTATTAGCATTTGTAAAGCGAAACAGAAACAATTTTTTTTTTATTCCCCGTTTCACAATTAACTGAAATAACTTGAGATCACTAGAGTCTATAAAAGTCAAAAACTTCTAGGAGCCAGGACCACTATGTTATGAAATGGAAAGCAGTGTAAAATATTTAAACTTTTATGAAATCATATAAAGATATGCTTTTCGGAAGTTACAACGACTAAATAAAAAAAAATAATTTATTATTTAACTAAATTCTAACGACTAAAATGTGTATTTCTGTTTAATATGTTTCTAATAAGAATTCTATAAGTTATTGAGTTTAAAAACTCAGTTTTTCTATCAAACATTGTTTAGGTTATCCAAATTTTATACAACGCACCATTTCTCAAATGCATAGGAGTCTGAATCTGTCTGATTTTTTCATTTTATTGAAAGATATCACGATAAGAACAAATATGTATTTTGGTCTGCCTTTTGCAAGAAACTATATGTTTCGCCTAAGCTACGTTTAGCCCAATTCGTTGAAATCTTATTATTTTTAGATGAGAAGAAGAAAACTATTATTCATATCTGGTTTCTAATTTTCTGAATAAATTTTATCAATGGAAATTATTTCAAAAAGCATGCCATTTTTTTAAAACTTTTTTTTACATAATTTTTAAAATCTTAACTAATAATAACTAAACTAACAATACTGCAGATAAAATTAAATATGTGTAAAAATTTTTAAATTAATCTGATTATTTTTATTGCATATAAACATTGTGTATTTCTATTTAATATGGTTCTATTAAGAATTCAATAAGTTTTAAGTTTAAAAACTAAGTTTTTCCATCAAACATTGTTCAGATTGTCCCATTTTTATACAACGCATTATTTCTCAAATGCATATGACTCTGAACGCGATATTTTTTCATTTTACTAAAAAATTTCATGATAAGAACAAATATGTATTTTGATCTGCCTTTTGTGAGAAATTATAAGGGTTTTTTCTTCTTTAAAGAAAATATTTTGTTAATTTAGTAGTTCTAACTTAAATCACTCTACCTGAAAAGTGTGATTTTTTCCAACTAATATTATGGTCCTAAAATATTTAAAAAAAAATAAAAACTTTTATTATGATAGTCTAGTGTATGTTTTGCCTATGCTGTGTTTAGCCCGATTGGTTAAAATCATATTATTTTTAGATGAGAAGAAGAATACCATTATTCATATATGGTTTCTAATTTTCTGAATAAATTTTATGGGTGGATAAAATGGATAAAAAAGTTCAAAAAATTTGCCATTTTTTAAACTTTTTTTACATATTTTTTAAAATCTTAAGTATAATAACTAAACTAACTGACAATAATGCAGATAAAATCAAATATGCATAAAAATTGCTAAATTAATATGATTATTTTTACTACTTGTAATCCAAAGAATTTAACAAATGATGAAAAAAATGCATTTGAGTCTGATGTAAATTTTTAACCCTTGATGTAAATTTCCTCAAGGGTAAAATCAACCCTAATTACATACAAAATAAAAATACAATAAAAAATTTTACTAAAAAAAATATTTTTTTGAAAATTTATTTTTGAATTATTTTTTTTTTTAAAAGATTTTTTTTTGTAATAACGCAGTAAACCTTTAGGGTGTTCTTTCAAGGAATTAATGAAAGAATTTAAACAGTATTTTTAAACTATTAAACTAACTCATTTAAAATAATTTAGATAGAAATGATGCATTTTTTAAAATTTTTAATAGAACAGAGAGTTCTGTAAATAAGGTGATAAAAATTTTTATAAAATTTTGATCAAATTTTGTGTAACAAACTAATAAGATCGTAAAAAAAGTCATCTGCAAACATTTTTCAATACCACCGTAACTGCCCAACACATCTGTGCATATATTTATATTTTTTATTTTTATGAGAAGTTTGATTTTAAAATTAATTCTTGCTCCATTTTCAGTAATTTTTCAGGGGAGAAAAAAAGCATTAAAAAAGTATTTGAGTATTTTTGGTTCTCCATGACTATGTTAAGATATTTTATATCTTACACTAGAAATTTAAAGCAAAATATTTTAGAAAAAAAAAAAAAAATCTAGAAAAAAAAAAAAAAAACGGGGCAATGATTCTCATTTTGGTGTAAAAATTTGTTGCTTAAATGTAATAAATATATTGAACTTCGTTAAAGAAAAATTTATAATTTTTTTTTAAAATTATTTTTTAAGAATTATACATGTTTTTTTCCATAGAAACGTAAAGTAAAATATATAACTATGGTAAAAAGTTATTTTGCAAAGGCAAAATTTGAAAATAATTGAATAAAAAAGAGTAGAAGCTGTTTTCGATAAAAGAGATTGGATAATTCATTGAAGTTAAATATAAGTTAATAACTATAAGATAAATGCAATAAAAAAAGCCGAAAAGAACTTAATTGATAATTAATTGAATTGTACTTATATAACGTAAAAACGAACTGATTTGACTTGAAAAAAGAATGAAAAAATAAGTGATTATTGGAGTAAAAAAATTATATAGGATTAAAAGCTGCCGAAGAACTTAATAATAAATTAAATTATACTTATATAGGCTAAAAAAACTGATTTGACACGTAAAAAAGATTTTACAAAATAAATGATAATAGGATTAAAAAAAAATTAAGTGAATAAAGTGAGTTCACAAAATGCTGAAAGTATTTAATTTCAAAAAAATGTGAATGTTGAGTTGGTTTTAAAACCAAAAACCTCTTATTAATTACCTGTTAATAAAATTCTACAATACTTTTTATTTTTCAGATGGAACTTGGATTGTTTTGTCTTATAATTCTAATAAATGTAATAGAATCAACTTCCTCTTATGAAAGTCATGAATTATGCTCAGTCACTAATAATCACATGGAATGCGTTTGTGATAATTATCAAAATTTCACTGTCAATACTGTAATATTAGAAGAGGTGAATGAAATATCAATAACAGGATGTGATTTTGTTATAGTTCCTTTCAATGCCTTGACCTACATGGAATTGAATACACTGGAATTTCTCAATATTAATCATCTTCACATCATGCCGTATGCGTTTGTTGCAATAACCTATATAGAATTTTTAATTTTCGTTAACATTTCTGACTTCCATCTGCAGGCCAACAGTTTTACGGGAGTTAACGTCGGCACAATTAATTTAACACACATTTCATCTGACTTGATACCTTCAAAATCATTTGAGCATATTTCAAATGCCAAAAACTTTGTAATAAGTAACTGTAATTTCGAACATATTCAGGCAAAATCCTTTCTTTTGTACAATATTTCATATTTTGAAATATATATTTCAAATCTTGGATTTTTAGAGAAGGAAGCCATTTTAATAAGAAACTCCAGTATTATACAAATTTACTTCAGCAATCTTAATCAAACTAACAACGGTTCTTTCTATTTAAATATAGTTAAAGAACTTAGCATTTCTGGTTGTGGATTCAATTATCTAGAAGGTTGTACATTCATTGGAGATGACATTGAAGTATTTAACTTTGATCGAAATCGAATTGTAACAATGAAGCCTGAAGCACTTTTAGGTTTAATTGTGAATGAGCGTGTAATATTTGAAAATAACGTCATTGAAAATATAGATGTTAATTATTGGGAATCATTATCTTCAATAGCTTTTACACGGCACATTAATATATCATATTGCTGCAATTTTGTCAACTGTGATTGTACCATTTCGTGGCTATGGGATGTGTTAGAACCAGAAGAATATGATTTATATCTTGGAAACAGTTGGTGTTTACATGATTTATCAAAAAATCTATCAGAATTTACTGTCATATATGATTCTAATCGAACTTGTTCTGCTCTAGTATTAAAATCTCTTTATGAGGAGAAAATACAGCGAAATCTCAGTTCATCTAAGGCAAATTATGAATGCCATAATTTGAAATTGTTAATTTTCATAACAGTTTTTCTTCATTTTTTTTTCAGAAATGTAGACATTTGTTTCTAGGTAGGATTTGAAATATATTTACATATTTTTTATAAAAATGAGGTATGAAATATAGACTTTCAGGAACATCTGCTCAAGGTTGAACCATAATAGTGATACTTTAGAGAATAGAATGGTTCAAAGTTGATAAAACTTTTATAAGGTGTTGAGTGAAACTAAAATTATGTTTAAATTAAACCAGAATCGTGTAATAGAGTTTAGAAAGTTCGCTAATGTGGATCAACTTATTACCATATTAAATTTGAGAAATAATATGGTTTTTAATTTTTTTTTTAACAGAGAGGAGTTGAACGAAACCTGGTCCAACATAATATTTCTTTCCTAAGACAATTCGTGAATAAAATCTCTTGAATTTTTATTCGAATGTTAAAATAGCCTTTTTAGCTCCAAAAACAAAAATTATTTAATGTTAAAAAAAAAAAAAACTTTATTTTGGAGGGTATATTCATTATTTCTTGAAGTACGCTGAAACTCGTTTTATCCGACCCTTATCAGATGAAACTGGGAATATATAGAAATATTAAAAAAGAAAAAAAAAACTTTTTTTCTAAAATTCCTAAAATAAATTTTAGAAACTACAGAAATAAATTGCCGGTGTAAAAGTCATAATTTCCCTAATAGACGCAGGCGTCGACGTATAAATAGCAATTCTGTGTTTACTTCATCTTCAAATAGCATGGCGAGAGCATGCCACAAATTTGATGTGATTTCTTATGACGGTAAGAGTAATTTAGTCGCAAATGGCGGTCATCTGTTTAATCCATTTATCCGGTTTTTTCCAACTCTTCTCTACATAGTATTAATATTTATATCATTTTCATTTGTAAGTACACCCGTTAAGTATTAGTCAACTAAGTATTAGTGTCAAGTGCAGGCACATGACATAAAAGTTTTCACATGACTTAGTACAAATTTGTTTTTTGATCATTCATAGAAAGCATTATGGGTATAAAGTGTCATAGCAAAGATTGTTCTTAGGCGTGATGGAGAAAAGTTTAAAAAATAAAAACTGTTGAATTTCGAGAATGTTTAAATGAACTAATATTCGTGTAACAGGATTTCTTTATTGATATCAAATTTGTTCCTCTTCGTCTCAACCTTTACACAACTGCCAATTTTTTTTTAAACCATTTTTTTTTTCAGAAAAGAAGATATAATATGTGTAAAGCTAGCATTTAATAAACCATGCTTCCTCAACGTAATGTTAACAATACTTTTAATAGACAATATGATGCTTTTTATAAGAGCTTTTATACATGAGCTTGGTTAACTTGTGAAATTTGTATCAATAAAGATTACTTTAGAACAACATTACACATTTTCCCCTCACAATCGCCATTTCTTTTGTATTTTCTTGGTCGTTTATGTTTATACAATGAATTTTAGTTCTTCTCCATTGCTTTGTATATTTAACAACAAACTGATATTGTTTTGAATCAATATTTGATTAAAAAGTAATGATAGATAAAGTTCTAGTGAACGATCATATAAGGAATTAATCGAAAAGTGTTTAATGGAAAATCATATTTATTTTACAATATGTGAATCAGTTAGATTAAAATATATATTAAAGACTACTCTATTACTACCAGAGCAACCTCATAAAACTATGCAGTGGTTATATTTAAATTGAAACAAAAAAACAAAAAATTTATTCATTTTACTTCAACAATAAAACTTGAACTTGTAAACATCTTCTTGTGTCAAAATGGAACCGACGCTGCATTACAATTTTTGTCTCAATGTTTACAAGAAATCCTCAAAATTGCGAGTACCAACAGCAATACATGTTTTCATAGCTTAAAAGGGGTCATTGATAAACAGTTCCAGCTAAGTCAGGCATTTTATAGACAATTGAGAGTCGAGCAACAATTGATTCTATTAACGTCTCGAAAGAAGAAGATAACAAGTAATCGCTTTTAAAGTAAATCTGGATATGTTTTTTAAGTCTCACAAAATTGACATCTAAATAATTACGCCTAAACACTTTGAAATAGGTTGGTGCTCTATCATGATGAAATTAAATTTTATTACTAAAAGCAGTCGTCTTCAAAAATTATTATTTGTAAAAACTTTCTTAAAGTCAAAATTATAGCTGCAAAATAACTTTCTGCTACCGGCTATGTCACATAGCCTTTCAATACCAGTAAGACTATTTTGCTACATTGTAGGTAGTGACAATTGTGAGAATTTACTGCAAACATTGCTCTGAATAACCACTTTCCGACGATGTTTATGACAAGTGCGACGCCAGAAAGAGACGAGATGATAAATGTTCACTGTTCACGTAAACAGTCTTTTATGTAAATGATTACATTTAAAAAAAAATCATCACAATGTCAATAATTGTGATATTTGAAGAAAAAAAAATGCAAAAATATTTTCAGTCTTAAAATAAATTGCTCTGTTATTTCATTGAAATTGTAAATAATACACATATACATGTTAATCCTTTGCACTCGGATTATTTTAAAATTTTATTTATGCTGATGTAAGCGCTGAATCATTTATAATACCCAATGCAATATTTTTATATACTAACTAACAATCATAAAACAACGCTATTATTGAATATTAATGTATAAAAGTTTTTAATTTTTGAGTAGTAACTTTTCATGTTCCATCAGTGGGGAGATCAGAATGCGGAGAGTTAAACATCATTGCTATGATAATACTTTCTTTAAATTTATTCATAGAAATTATTGTTTATGGCATATATATTTTATAATTTGTTCTGTTATTTATTGTATGAATTACATCGTCTTGTAAGAAGACATTTTAAGAGTGATGATGATTCATTATTCACGAAATGTTTCGGTTGATTTAATCATTGATGAAAATTAACCCAGCAAATATTTCTTTATCTGCATTTATCTTTTTAGATTCTTGTAGATTCCAGGTTTGTATGAAATATAAATAATGCATGTATTTAAAAAAGGAAAAATGTAGTTTGTTTTTTCATGTATTTGGATTTTAGATATTTGATTATAATTGTTGATACTGTTGTAAATGCTTGATACTTTTTATTGTTTTCAGAATAATATTTAATATGTGTATTCGAATTAAGTTTGAACTGTTTTAATTATCATTGACAAAAATATATGTAAAAGATCAAATTTAAAAAAAAAAAATAAAATGAATATATCTTTATTTTTTTGACTGATACGAAATTGCAGCGTATTTCTATGTGTTATTTCATTGGGTTATTTCATGTTATTTCAACTCAAAATATTTATCTTTGCTTGTTTTGCAAGTTGAGCATGTATGTTTTTTAATTCCGAGTTTCCCAAAATAATCGAATCGAATCGAAAAACTAAAGGACATGGAAAATTTTGATTTGCTGCGTTTAAAAACCAGAATTTATTAAAATTAAAAATGTGATTTGCGGAATTTGTCAAAAGAGCGCACCATAATGTTACTACAAGGAACAGTTGTTTAAAATGCATTGTTTTTCTCGGTTAGCAGTTCTTTTTGTTGACAAAGTTTTTCATTATTTTTCATAATCGATATTTCTAGTTGTAGGTTATTTTTAAAACACCCGGTAGATATAAAAGATTTAAATGGAATTTTATTTAATCATATAAAAAATAGCTTTGTTTGAATTCTCATTCACAGTTTCATTAATTAAAAACGTGTACTAAAATTTAAAAAAAAATATTGTTTCTACATCATAAAATTTGTAATAATAAATTTTATTCGGATCTCATAATTGGTTATAGTCTTATTGAATCAGGTAGATTGTGAATATAAGATGAGTTGGTATGAAAAATTTGACATATTAGCATAAAAAATAGGCTTTGAATTAAGAAGGTAGAATATTTTTGATGATAAAAAACTTCTTCTAACATTTGCTTCAAAAAATATGACGATGGTAATAAAAGCCTACATGTTTCGAGCACTCAAAAATAGACGTCCATTCTTAGGATTCACCAGACACTTGTCAAACCGGACGTGCACATTCAGACGTGCATGAGATCAAGAAAAGTGATTTGAAACAGCCATCGAAAAAAATAGAAATTAAAGGTGAAAGTTGAACATGAAGGTGAAAGTAGGTCTAGTTTTCTTTTCACCTTTATTTATTTTTCTATTTCTGTTTCACCCTTGGCTATCTCAGTTTATCTTATTTTGTTTTTCAAGTTTTTTTTTTTCTAATTATTTTGTTGGCAACTTCACTTTATCTGTTTCAAATCAGTTTTGATTTCATCATCACGTTTGGTGAGTCGTGAAAATGAGCGAATCGAATTTTTTTTTTCCATCTTTACATTTTTTGATTCAAATGAAGATTTATAATAAGTGTACCTTTCCTCTTCTGTTCCTGAGGATTATTCATTTAGTTGTAAAATATTGTTACAAAATACGCAAAATTAATCGCTCCGAAACTGAGTATAATGTTAAACAAAATGCAATTTTGGTAATTTAACATGGAGACTTTTTTTAAAGAAGATACTTTCAACTTATAAAATAATAATTATGATAGAAGTTAAATGATTATAAGGATACATTTCAATTAACAAACAGTCCATGTTCAAAATAAGAGTTAAAACAAGGCGAGTTGAAGTTTTATTATTTAGTAAAATAAAATGTCTTCAGAAATAATTACATTTATTAATTTATTGATTGTAGTGCCTTGTGTGAGCAAAAACTCCTACACATACATAAAAATATTTAAAAAGATGCTAATCAACCATGGAGATTATAAAATTCTTCTCATAATACCATAATGCCCAGAAGTAGATTGAATAATGTAAAATAAAGCAATATTTATTTTTCAGAAATTATTTTTCTAATTTTTATAATATTTTAGGTTATAGGATATAATATTTACTTAAAGGATAGAAGCATTTTGCATCTTTATTAAACTGAATAATAATTTATTATTGAAGAATAATTTTTGCAAACTATTGTTTTTAGTTTCACAGTAAACAATTTTGGTGTATAGGTGCCACCATTTTTGGTGTTAAGGTTAAAAAAATTTTTTTACAGTGTATGTAGTCACGTTTTTCAATTACTTTTTCACAGTTATAGTTTTATCTATTCATTTCTTGTTTGTTTGTTTGTTTACTGACAATGCATATTTTCATGCGCATTGGAATCAATTTATGGCTTCATTACAAAAACTTTTCGTTTCAAACTAAAGTTCATTTTTAGTAATATATTCGCTTCAATTCTTTCAAACAATTGTTATTTTTTCAATTTAATATAATTGTTTTCAAGATAGCTACAGTTTTATACCTAATGTATTTAGTTTAACTCAATACCAAATAATAATGACAACTATACAGCAAAATTCTTTAAAATTTTTGTGGAATTTTTTAAGGATATTTATAAAAACCAGAGATACAGAAAAGAATGCAAAAAAGTAATACTAATATTCGGGTGGGGGGGGGGGGGAAGAACTAGAATTTTGATTAGTTTCCTGACAAAACAGCTCGAGAAATATTTAACGGACAGGGACTGTTCCTTCCTCGTATTTTTACAGTTAAAAACCAAAATTCACGAATAAAAAGGTATTCTTATTAAGAGAAAATGATTTTTGTAACTAATTTTGTTACATAGGCTATCGTCAGTACTAATAGTGGTAATCATTCAGAATAACTTATATCGATCCTTCAAAACATCCTAGTAAGTAAATCGTTTATAAATAAAGCTTTATTGGTAATGTATTCTTTATTTTGAGCACGGTACAAGCATTTAAAGCTAATTTTTAAATGAAAAATCTAGAAAATTTTAAAGAATAAAGAGAGCAATTTTTGAAAACGAACAAATAAAAATTACGAGCGAAAAGCTCTTGAAGAGTTTAAATTGACTCTTGAAAAGTTTATAGCGTAGTTTTAAATGAAAACTATGAATTAAAAATTATAAAAACAAGGAGAAGTGGTAACAAAATGTCTTAAATGCATAATCTGATGATTATTTTTAGACAAAAAAGGCATTATTTTTAAGCATAAGTTATGCAAATTTCTGAGAATAAATTTCTGAGGATTCCTGATGATTAAACATGAAGAAAATGAATTGCTTGTAATTTATTAGGCTTTTGTTGCTACAATTAATTCTTGACCCCTTACAGAAACAAAAATTGCTTCCGGAAAAGACCGGATGTGTAACATTACTTCCCGTCAAACATATGAAATGGTTTCCTTAAACGCTATATTGAATTTGAAGAATATTCGAAAGAATATTCGGTGGACAAGCTATAGTCAGTATGTTTTTCAAGGTAAGAACAATTTTAATAATAAAATTTTGTCACCGTAAAATAGTTTTAAACCTTAAATAACGTTTCCATAATATCTTAGTAATAAAATCTCTCGTTTACTGCCATGTTGTTTTTCAGTCTAGATCATAGCAGTGACCACACAGCGATTCTCTTTTATGTATAAATAAATATGTTGCAAAAATTATCTATAATTAACTGCCAATTTGAAATCTCGTCTGTTTTGGCATCATTGGCACCCAAAGTCACCTTTTGGTTGGGTTGAAATAAAACTGCGGTATAAATGATGCCAATAACTGAATTTGAAATTAAAAAATATCTACAGATATTATATTTTAGTATTAGTCTCATTATGTTGGAATATTAATGTTTTTATATTATATTAACTGTAAAGCTCGACATACAAACTTGGCAATTTATAGTTTTGTGCATGATAATCTAATTATTACTTTCCATACTACGCAATATTTAGATAAAGATGTCATAATTATAATATGTTAAGTAAATATTGAAAAAAAAATTCATTGGCCTAATGAAGAAAACCGGCGGTCTTCAGTGAGCCAGTTAGTTTACAAGAATAAGCTGGTAGCTATTTTATATTATAATATTCAAATAACTTAACTATTTTTTATTATAATATTCAATAGCTATTTAAGTTTTATCTTAACAAAAGCCAATAAGACGTTTAAAATATTTAAGAGCATGATTTGAAAATATAAAATACTGATTCTAAAACAACAAACGCCGCAGAAAGTACATTAAAACACTTTATTGTGTACATTGTCCATTTAGAATGCATAAGTTAAAGATTTATCTCGTTTTAGATTTAATTTATCCTGATATGTCTTCACTAAATCAGGTAATTCCTAAGGCATTATAATGTAAAGTGTGAAAAAATGCAAAACATGATTTTCATGATTGCCTTTGACATGATTTCCACATTTGGGCCACCAGCCCACCAATAGCAGTTTAAGCTGATTCATTGAAAACAACAGAGAAATCTAAATTGAATTACATAGGTTACTTTTTTACGTTTAAAACCTATTTTGGATATGAAATTTCTTTATAATTGTATATTCACTTTCATATACATAATGATGGGGAGTTTTTAAATCTGGACACAGCTGAAAATGCGTGTTTACGAAAATAGACAAAGCTGAAACGAAAATGAATACATCTTAAAATGCATGTTAACGCAAGTGATCGAGAATCAAAATGCACGTTTATGAAAATGAACATATCTCAACGTTATAAATGTGTGTTAAAACTGGACATAGATCCCGTTGTTCAAATTTCTGTTCTGAGTATCGTTCTTTTTTTTTTTTTAAAGAATAAACAAATGAATTCAAATAAATTCATAATGTGATATCGCCTATTTGCATAAATCACTCGGTTCACTTTATTGGATTAGTTTTTTTTCTTGAACCTTAAAACAAGCAACTGTTAGCTATAAGGTTGCAATGGGCGCTATAAATTTATAATATTGTTAGTAAATTAAGGTTTTAGGAATTAAGAAATTTAAATCTCACTTTATCGTTTAGAGCTTTGAATGCGAAGACATTGCCTGGAAAGTTACATCTGTAATATACCTAACCACTCCGATCTCGAAAATAATGTTATTTAAAAATATTATTTATTGAAAAAGAATTCCATGACTTAAGGTTTCATTCAAAAAAAAAAAAAAAAAGCATACTCCCTAAATCAAAATTTTTGAATTATAATATTTTATTCTTACTTTTTGCTTTTCTTACTTTTTTTTCATAATAATCCCTATTTTCTATGCAATAAATGCATAAAGAAAAAGAGAGAGAGAGATTACTAAATACAGTGACAGGATTACTAAATATAATACATTTCATTTGGCTATTGAAAGCAACAGCAACTGAAAGGACAGACTCACTAAAAATGAATGTCAAGGCAAGAATGACAGTTGCTTTACAAAATAACAGTTCCATCGATCATTGATTCCGTATTTAAGAAATATGTAAGAATTTTAGTAAGATTTCAGGCATATTTTTGTTATTTTAATGCATTCACCAGTTCAATGATAAACATATTAAAATCAAAGATTTTCGAGTCTGAATGTCCCTGATAACTAAATTTTGGTGTGTAGCATATTGATATTTATTGTGAATAGCCTACGATATTTTGAACATTATTATTATTAGAATAGGATAAATTTCATGCTAAATTTGTTAAATAAACTTTATTTTACTTTGTTAAAAATTATTATTTACGTAAACTTTTTATACGCATCGAAATATTACGTGTCTTATTCTAAATTTTGATTGCTAAAAAATAAAAAAATAAAAAATAAAATAAATAATTATTAAATATAAAACGAGAAATGCTCTCGAAAGAAATTATTTTAGGGGATGGGGCATTCGGGAGGGGACTATTTTTTGTTATTTAGAAAAAATATAAAATTCTGAAAAAAACATTATTTGCATGGAAATTAAAAGAAGAGAAGCCCCTATTAGTCATGGTTTTCGGTAGTTTTTTCTGAAAATAATGTTTTTAAGGAGTAAACCTTACTCTCAGGACCTGGTTGTAAATTGATGAAGGAATGAGTGTTCTAACAAATTTCAAATTAAGAAGACTGGCAAAATGGAAAATGTCCTAAAAATTATGATTTTGGGTAAACTTAAGGAAAAATTATGATTACTGGGAGGCAGTAGGGGAGTTGTCCCCTCTTGAGGGAAATATCTTTTCTATATATTACTAGGTTTTGCAAGAGAATTTTTTAACATTAAGTACCTCTATTAATATTTCGTCTCTGTTTTTCACCTTTGAAGCATTGAGACATCTTTCCTATGTTATTGTCATTATTCTCATTCTCTTAATTCTTTAATTTGTTATCCTACGGGCTCATTGTAAGGATAGAATTAGTAAGAAATTTCTCCAATTTTCAAATATGACATCAAAAATTTTCTATCCTATTCCAAAAAGAAGGCATATGCAAAAACTGCTTTTTCCAGGTTTTTCTTGAAAAATAGCATATTTCCCGTGAAAAATTTTCGTCGCAAATTGCGGACTCGTGCTCAGCACCCATAAAACATAAAAGTACAAAAAATAAAGAATCCCGCCAAATTTTCCATGATAAATCCTCTATTGCCTGGTCTATTATACTTTCTAAAACAATTAGCAGTGTTATCTAGTCTTCGTGAAGGTAGCACTTTTATACAGGCAATACTTTTATGCTAAACTAAAATCATCATAAGCTTTCCTTACAAAAACCGTTTCACATTTAGACAAGTATGCATCAAAATTTCTTCTAAGGAGTCATCTTTCCTCTTGGAATTTAGGTTTAAATTTAAATATCTTCGTTTTCTTAGTTTTTTTTTTTTTTTTTTTTTTGATCTCAACTAACTAACAAAATATCTTAAAAGAAAAGGTGGAACATAAATAGCACCTGGCAACTCTTTTAAAAATTCTTAGGATTTTTCTAAGAAATTAAAAGGAATTAAATAGAAAATAAAATAATTATGTTGGTGATTTGGAAAAAATAATTTAAAACTGTATGTTTACCTGGTATATATATATATATATATATATATATATATATATATATATATATATATATTTGTTTGTTTAAACTGGCAAAAGCTTATTCGGAAAAAGCTGTAAAATTCTATATACTTCTTCTTCTTAACAACATTACGAAAAGGCAAAAAAATTTCTCATTAACTTGATAACAGCAAACTATTTTTCTAAAATGCTAACTGCAAAATTGTATAGGTACATTTTTGTGAGAAAAAATTTGCTGCGATTCTAAAATATTGTGCCTTATTTCTCCGGTTCTGATTAAGCGTTGACCTAGTATTTTATATGTATCGAAAGACACTACCAAATGGAGAAAATAAATATTATCAATTAGATACAGAACAGAAGACAGGGGAACTCCTGGATAGAGTATTGGGAGAAATTTGCCTCAGTGGAGGATTTTTGATGGAGCTAATCCGAATTTGCGTTACACGGACAGGAAGACCACGAGAACCTCCCACCGTTAAACTTGACCGCAAAGGGACTCTAACCCTTGATCCGTTTGCCCCTGAGGATATTTCACGTCAGCACTGTGGTCGGCGCAAGCTGGATGCGGAATTGATATCGACTGGGATTCGAACTCGGTTCGCCGCATTGGAAGGCGAACTCTCTATCCCCTGAGCCATCGCGGCTCTACTTATGACAATTGCGAATACCAGCAAGCCTGCATGAAAACATGTCAATTTTTAAGGCAGAGCGTGCGTTTCTTGTTTTTCTAGTTGCTTCATGTATGGCCAAGACTACAAATTAATCACACACATGTCACAGCCTGTTTTATAGGGAGGACTCAATCAATCTCCATTCATTCATCCACCGATAGTAATTTTTACCTGACCTACCGAAGGATCAATCTTCACCTCAATACCCCGGAGATATTGGTTTGTAATGAGAACTTGGAGGACTTTGTGACCCCGACAGATTTAGCGTACACAAGTCACCATTTAATCAACGGGAATTATTCGGCAGGCTGGATTCGAACTCACGTTCTAACGAAGATGAGCTGAACATCCTACCAACCAGGCTGTCTTGGCCCTTACAATTAATAAAAATTAAATAATATAATAATTAAATAATAAATTAATTAAATAAAATATATTAATTAAATAAAATGTTTTAATTCAATAATAAATAATTAAATTAAATATGTTAATTAAATAATAAATAATTAAGTAAATTGGAAAAGATCGCGAAAGATTGAATGAAGGAAATTAATATCACGATATAAATAAAGTATAAGGGCTGTCATTTTTGAATGTTAACATTGTTTCTTTTTTATGTTTTTAGCTTAAGTTAAATATATTTATAAATCGAATAATAAGCAACGCAAGTTATATTTATGCATATATGATATTTATCTAATATTTATATGAAATATACGATGCCGTGTTTCATAAGCTTAGACGTAAAGTAAAGCAGAAGTCTTAACCTCTAATCTAACAAATTTAAATTTGACGAATTTTAACCTCTTCTTCCTTCTGCGCTTAGTTTTATACAGTTAATCATAAACAATCAATTTTTTCATTAAATAACACAAGAGCTGCCGAAGTGGCTCTGAGGATAGAGCGCTCGCCTCACTATGAAATTTCAGCGATGACTGGTGGATACGAATTCTGTCCCTGTCTCGCACCGACCACGGTGCTTTCGTAAAATATATCTACAGTAGTAGAGGGATCATGGGTAAGAGTCTCTTGCATCAGGCTCATCGTGGAAAGTTTTTGTGCTTTTCCTTTCCGTGTAACGTAAATGCGAGTTAGTTAAATCAAAATATCCTCCACGAAGGCAAATTTTTCCCAATACTTCATTCAAATGTTCCCTTGTCTTCTGGATTGAGTACAAATTACATGGCTGTGACGTTGAACATTAATAGTCGTAAACTAAAAAATGAGCAGTCTGCTTAACGACGGTTATAAAAAAGAAAGAAAAAATAGCAAAGGAGTCAAAACATTTAAAGATTTATTATTATAATTATTTATGAAAAAATTAAAGATTGTTTTTTTAAGAAAAATTATAGAATGCTTGATTTTATTTGTGTTGTTCTGAAAAAAGTTTGCAAATCCACAAAGATGCTCAGCATATCGAGGTAAGATAAAGTCTAGTTAAATGCAGTTGGCACAGTGTCACCGTCATACTTTGTCATTTATACTCTTTTCTTTTCTTTTTAGGTTTTATTATTTCTATTTATCGGTTTAACGTGTTTAAGCCTGTATGTTGCCACTGAAGAAGAGGCAACGCGAATGAAATGCTTTGATGAAGAACACTGCCAGTGCACGGAAAATAGAGTAGAATGTAATTGCATTAATGGTGGAAATGTTACCATGATACCTTTCTTAAAATATTTAGCAGAAGTTGTAACTGTGGATGGTTGCAATCATGTGGAAGTATCAATTGGTTCATTAAGTGGATCATTCCTGGAAAAAGCTTCTTTTACAAACATTGACAACTTAGTAATTAATTCTTTTGGAATAGCAGGAAGATCTCATAGTGCAAAGAAAGTCGATTCAATCATTCGTTTTGAAAACATTTCTAACCTTTTCATTGAATCCTTTGGAATCACGGCGTTGCACAAAGTTCGAGTTTTTATAATTAAAAATGTGACCATAGAAAAATTGGACAGTTTTGCTGTTACGGGGTTAGACATGACTCATTTTGTCATCGTAAATTCAACTTTACTTTACTTGAATACCTTAGCTTTACATTTGACGAACGTCTTAGATTTTACAGTGATGAATAGCAATATAGTTTATGCATCAAATATTTCCTTTGTAATTAAAGATTCACACAATGTATTTTTTGAAAATTGTTATTTTCAATACTCTGCAAGTGACAGTATTTTTCTTGCATACATAAACTCAGTAAATATTGTGAATTGCACATTCGAATCTTTGCCTGGCACAATCTTCTGGGCTAGAGGACGTACATTTCGATTTCATCGAAATACTGTGCAAACAAATAGTGAAGAAAATGCATTCCAAATGGTTTTGTCTAATCGGATTGAATTTACGAACAATTCTTTTCGATCTGTTGCTTTAAACTCAATATTGCCTAATCCGAATGCGAACATATCGGCCGAGGACACAATATTTAATATTGATGGTAATAGTTTTTATTGTGAATGTCCGATATCATGGATATTCAACGACTCTACAGTCTATAGCAGAGTGATTGAATCTAGTTTTTGCAGCAATTTACCTCAGTTAAAACTAAAACAATTAGTTTCTTTTTTTGAACGCAAAGACATGTGCCTCTACCCGGTACATGATAATGTGAATCATGATATGTTACACATTTTCCCTTTCGCTATGGATAAAATAAAAAGTAAAAGATTACGTAGCAATATATCCACCATTGTTCCGTTAAATGCTTTAACATTTATTTTACTTTTTTTCACGTATATCCATAAACATTATGATTCTTAGAAGTATTGTTGTCTTAATAAAATTATTTTAAAATGTATATATTGCTAACTATGAATTTTTTGAGCAATAATTTGTATTGAACTACAGTAAATAATTCTACATTAGAAATTTTCAACAGCTTTTAACATTTAGTTTTAATATTCTAACCTATGCAAAAGTACTTTTTTTCTGCAAAATCCATGTATTTCCATCGTTAAAATACTTCAAAAACCTTTTGTAAATAAAAAATAACATTATGCAAATAAGTTGATATTTATATAGAATAAACATTTAATAAAATTTTAATAAATGAATTTCGAAACAACGTTTGTCTAACGTAAAGTTATTTTACGCAGCTGATTTTGATATTAGTTTGTTTTCCTGATACATTTCTATTAAAATATTTTCACTACAAATTAACCCATACATTGTGTAAAGTAATTATATACGCTTACACCATTATACAAAAACAATTTTTTCCAAAAAAATGTTGACGTTTTAATGCATTTGTTTCTGTGTTTTAAATGTGAGCACTTTTTACTAATAATGCAAATATTAATATTGCTTAAATATTTACGAATGATTAATATTTTAGCAAAGAAAAAAAACTATAAATTACTATGTAACTAAGTTTCCAAGATGTATAGGTACCTACAGTTTTAGTACATTTTGTATTCTAATTGTCTAGTTTTCTATTTATAATGCTATCTGGTTGCTGTTATCGACTTTACTAATCTAACGATTAATTTCTCCGAACGTCTTTGGTAATGTTGG
Source organism: Parasteatoda lunata (assembly GCA_949128135.1). Lineage (NCBI taxonomy): Eukaryota > Metazoa > Arthropoda > Arachnida > Araneae > Theridiidae > Parasteatoda > Parasteatoda lunata. Next base: position 35,548,017 of record OX421980.1, on the reverse strand, counting down.
TATTGTTTTTTATGTGATGCCACACTATTGGTAATGTTTTTTATGTGATGCCACACTATTGGTAATGTTTTTTATGTGATGACACACTATTGGTAATGTTTTTATGTGATACAACACTATTGATAATATTTATGTGATGCCACACTATTGGTAATGTTTTTTATGTGAGGCCACACTTTTGGTAACGTTTTAAAAGCTATGTCTCGGCAATTTTAAAAACTCTGTTTGTTGAGAATGTGTCGTTGATCTTCAAAATTTCGGTCACAAATGAGTTCCTTCTAATTGAGCTAAGGATCAGTATTTTTCATTACCGTATAATTGTTTTGAATAATGAACAGCTCGATTTCAATAATTCAAAATTTTAAAAAATGGATAAATGCTTCATATTTGCAGGAAATAAATTTTTAAGTTCTAGGCAACATTAATTGAAGGCAAAAACAAAATTTCTTTTCTTTTTTAAAGCATTGGAAATAGAAAAATTGCAGATACAAATGGTCATAATTTGTTTATTAAATTACACACTGATGCGCTTTATACAGCTATGAATAATAAATACAGATGAATGTCAACGTTGCAATAAGATTGTAAATAAAAATTAATATGACGTTAAAAGTATAATGGTATCAGTAATATTTTACAGTATTTTAAAAACAGAAGAAAAACATGTTAAAATTCTTTGAATTTACACAGAATATAACATAAATTTGATATAAATCTATCAAGACGAAGCGGCTGCTTTTAAAATGAGTAAAAGGATTTAATTATGTATTATTATACAGCTAACAATTGCCGACATTTTGTCGATAAACTCCTTGAACTACCAATGATGAGTCAAAATCTCCAGACATTTTTTTGTTAAACATAGCTGAATTTTTTCGTTTCAAATCTTGAATCCCAACTAAGGGCACTGAGCTTTGAATTTCTCTTTCAGCCTATAAAAAAACAGAAATTATTCACGTTATTTGGCAAAATATATTATTCGAATTTGTCTATGTATTTTATATACAAATAGTGATTGTTGAAAAAAACGGAAATCGTGTCTAATATAAGCCTCTAAAAACAAGATCACTGAGACACAATATGCACTGCAAAAAAAATATGATCAAAACTACCAGAATATGGTAAATGCTAATATGTTTCTGGTCTTATGGGAACACTAAAAAGCTCGATAATTTTTATTGAAGTGCTTTGGTAATGAGTTTGGTTATATTAACCATAAAATACGGTTTTATAATAAGTGATAAAATTTGGTAAATGTGGTGAAATTTGATAATTTTATCATGGTATTTCAGAGCCTGGCATAAAAACATTTATTCGGTTAAATTTACTTTTCACGAACCATAATTTTGAAACATGAATTTACGGTAAACCGTTACCATGAGAGTAGAAAAATTACTAAGAATGGCTTAAATGTCGTATATTTTGGTTGTATTAACCAGAATTTTTTTTAAACACCAGAAATGTCCTTACCATAATTTGGTAATTTTACCAGAGTTTTTTTCTCCATGTGGGATTATTGAAATTTATAAAATAATCTTAAATCTTTAAAATCTTTACTTAAATAGAAAAATTTTATATTTTTCTTTTTTTATTCTACTTATTTTTGATTTCAGAGTTCCCAAGAATTGCTACTATGGTTAAAAACTTACCAATCAAATAAATGGTGATTAAAAATAGAAATAAATAATTTATCTCACTGATACAATGCTTTTATAATGATTGAAAGTTTGCTCAAAGTATGCAACATACGTTATTCTGCGAATTGGTATTGATTATAGTATTTGTTAAAATAACAAAACGATTACTTCGGTACTATAGTTAATTTTTAAATTTGTGCTATTTACTGCAATATTAGAGCTCTTAAACTTCGGGATTCCGTTTTTTTTTTTATTGCTTTAAAACTGTGTTTTAAAAATGTAAGAGCAACTTCTAATTTTCCTTCCAAATATATTTTTATATTGAACTTATTATAAATATCATTAATTTTTTTTGATGCTTTTAAGTTTTAAATTGGACGAAACTTTTCACTTTTTCTCTAACTCTTAAGGATTCAAAAATAACAATGTTGATAAAGTCGTATATTTATGCGAATCTGTTTAAATCTGTATCAGTTTGTTCGTATACTAGATAAATAAATTCAAGCTCTTTTATGCACATTAACATTAATCCTTATTTCAAATTCTTTTATGCATCTTTAATGTTTTAGGAAGCAATGCATAGTGCGCAAAAATAAATAAATACATAAATGAATCACCTAGAGTAACTTTTGATCTAATGATCGGATTTTTACGTACTATGACTCGAAATTAATGGTACGAGGGTGTGACCTCAATTATACAAATTTATTAGGGCAGACAATATTTTAACTTACAAAATCAGATGCAAAACGTACTTTTTATGAACAAACGTACATTTTTTCCGACAGATTATGATTTATGTCCCCCAAGTTATGGGGGTAACCGCCATCTATTAGCAATCTATTTGAGGTCACACCTTAGGACCATTAAGATTGATTCCTAGTATGTGAAAATCCGATCATTAGATTAAAAGTAATTCATGTTGTCTTGTCCATTATTTTATTTTGGGCACTGTACAATATAAATAGTTGTAAATAAGTGAAAGGAAAAAAATAGAGAAAGATTTTATAGAAAGAAAGTTAAAGTTAGCAGAAAAAAAAAAATACCTGGTTGTGTTTTGGATCACAACCCCAAAGATTGTAGAAAAATGGTGTCATCAAACTCTTCTCGACATCTTGCTTGTTATTACCTGTTTATAAAACAATTTCAGAATAATTTTATATTCTTATTTAAAAAATATACTTTAACGGAAATATGGTTTAATTTATAAATTTATTAAAGTTATAGCAAGCTTGAATGACGTTAATACTCAAGCTACTGAAAATATAAACAGTCAGAATTTTCCTTCTAATAGTATGGTAAAATAGTCGGCAGCATTCCATCCATCCGATTAACTGTAAAGTTTACAGTAAAGAAAATTTTTTACCTTTACGGTTTTGAAACCGTTTACAACTAGTATGGTTATAAAACCATGAATACAAAACTATACAGTTTTTTTACCATTTACAATTAGCATGGTTTCAAAACAATAAAAAATAAATATAATTGGACAGAGGAGCTAGGCTTTTTGTTAGGTAATAGGCATTGGAAAGTGTAAGACACAAATCGAGGAGTGGAACGCTGGAAACTCCTCATGTGTTGAAGGGAATGGAGGAAATATTGTGGTGTCAACGCTAGGACTCGAAACCAGTTCTGTCAGTCATGAGAATGACGGACAAGCTCTCTCGGCTATAATATAGTACGCAATAGAAAGTAACTAAATGGCTTCATTAGGAGGGCTTAGTTGGTGAAATGAAATTCTGGTTGTATAACCGTAATAGGTAAAAGTAGCTAATAACCGGTTTTTCTCATAGTTAACAGTTTGACTACCATCTTATTAATGGTTATTTGACTGTTTTGTTTAAATATGGTAAAAAAAAAAAAAAAAAAAAAAAAAAAAACAATTAAATATATTGTTATTTAACTTTTTTTTCCGAGAAATTTCTAACAGTGTTTTTCAATGTTTCACAGCATCCCGAAAATTAAACTTAAAATAAAAAGAAATTATGCAATATGAAATACAACATCAAAACAACACCGGAAGAAAAGAATACTGATAAATAGTACTTGACTAGTATGTGTTTTTAGTAAATAAATAGAATTTAAATAAAATCATAATGTTTAACAGCAATAAGAACGCAACTTCTAGTTTGTATTTCTAGAGAATGAAACAAATTACCTTTAATAATAATAATAAATAATATAAGTAATAATGCATAATATAAGTAAGCTTAAAAACTAAATGTGTTTCCAATAAATTGGTAAAGTGTGAAATAATTTAGAAACTAGGATGAAAAAAATTAAATCAAAAGAAATTTTTTTAAGCCTTTTAATTTCAATATCATTGAATTTAATTGAAATTTTAATTACATGATTCAAAATGTTTCTTTTTATAGACTACAAATTATGTTAAGTTTCAAATTTAAAAACATTATATATTTTTTTAAAAAATGCACATTAAAATATATTTCAGTTTCAATGTTTTTGGTGTATAACTCTATACTTTTTTTCATATTTTAAAATTTTGTTTATGCATCGAGCTACTATGTCAAATGTGTGAAGTACAAAAAAGGGTAAGCCGGGATAGCCTGTTCGGTAGGGCGCTGGGCCCATGTCCGAGAGTTCGTGGGTTCGAACCCCGCCGGTCGAATACTCCCCGTGTAGTAAAGTGACTGATGCACGTTAAATCTGTCGAGTCGCAAAAGTCCTCCATGTTCCCATAACAAATCAATACCTCTGGGGGTACTGGATGGGAGATCAATCGTTCTCTGATTCAGGTCAAAATAACGATCTGTAGACGAATGAATGGATGTATGAATGGGTCCGCCCTATGAACGGGTGTGACGTATGGTGTGGCAGAAGTCGAATTCTTGGCCTTAGATGGCGCCACTGGAAAACAAGAGCAATCGCACCCCCTCTGCCTAAACAGGCATACGTCAACAACAAAAAAGGGCGAAAAATTGCTTCAAAATGTAATCATTTTTTTTAGGAATATGAATACTACAATTTCGCATTTTAATTGTACTAAACAATGAATTAACATTGCCTTATTTTAGTAATATTGTATATTCAGTTTAATGCTAACGATTTTTATTACTTTTTTCTGTACCTTTTCTATAACTGAGCCATTCATTAGGGGTTATTTTTTAAAGTAAAAATTGACCATGATTGTGTGTTAAAACATAATTATCGGTGTGTATAATAAAAAAAAATTTTTAAATATATTTTGTGCGTAAAATAATTTTAAAAGTTTTAAATTTCACCCTAATAGTTTACCGGCAAGGTGGTTCAATTAAGTAAAGAATTTATCTCTCAAATAACGTTAATCATAAATTTGTTAGGCATAATATCATTGTAAGAATGAAAACATGTCATTTTTATAAAAATATTTCAATTACTTTTAATATGCTTTGAAGGAACGAAACATCAGATGGCATTATGAAGTGTACTTTGTATTGAAAAAGAGAGTTTTCTCATGATATCTTTAAAATGTATTATAATCACCAAATGGATTTTTATTTACCTTCCACGCCCGAGGTATGCAATACAATACGTCATACCAAAAATATGATAAATGTTGCACGATCAAAAAATTTTAATAAATATTGAGAACAGTTAGATTCACATTTCATTTTGAAGTTAAAGTAAATCGATTGGAATTTACCCTTCAAGAGAGAATCCAAGCAATCCGTTAAATATAACCACTAAGCTCCAAAGGTATGGTAAATGATGTATAATCAAACATATATTGCTCAAAGCTTCCATTTCATCATGAAATATTATATACTTGCCAGAAGAAAGGCCACTTACCTTTTGCAAGAGACACTAGCAATCCGATGATTATAACCACTAAACATCCGATTCCGCTATACCAAAGGTATGATAAACGATACATGGTCAAAAATTCTTCCCTGAAAGAGAAATTTTTTTACATACATTAAATAACATTAATTTTATAATGTAAATAAATAATTAAAATAATGAAGGATATTTATAGAATTAATAAAGTTATAAGCGAATGATGGAGTGTCCTTAATTTCACTACATCCTGTCTTGACATTGCATTTTTCATTGTCTTCTATTGTAACTTTTTTGATTTTTGTACTTAGATTTTTTTTTTTTGTACAGAGGAGGAAATTAAATTCAAGAGTGGTAGCGTAATGTTTTGACTCATGGTGCAGTGAAGAGATCGCTGACATATATTATAAATATTGATATTCTTTTCTGGGATTTCTAAGAGTGGATTGCAATCAGTAATTGCAATGAGTAGCAACAAAATATATTGAAACGTATTAAAAATGAATTTAGAGCAAATAAAATAATATTTCCAAGAAAATACTACTTAAAAAATGCTTAATTGCTTAGAAAATATTGCATAGCGGAAACATTTTTGTACATATATGTAAATATATTTTTAAAGATTAAATGCGATTTTTTAAGTGTGGTTTACTTTTAGCATAAAAAAATTAACTACCAAAATCTTCTACTTCAGGCTGTAGAACAGATTAATAATTATGAAATCCAGGTGTGATTATTTTTAATCACTTCTAATATATTTTTCTATTATAGTTTCTAAACGTTTGTTTGAAAATAACATTAAGTGTAATTTTATAGTATATTTAGTTGTATCCCAATAGCTTTAATTATGTATTTTTAATAAATATTCAAATAAAACTTTTCATAATTTCTCTATACCAAGAGTTTCAATTATTTAACTAATAATTTTCAACGTTTATTTAGCTTCTCAAAATTTCTGGGGAAAAATAATATCTTATCCATATTATACATATATATATATATATATATATATATATATATATATATATATATATATATATATATATATATATATATATATATATATATATATATATATATATATATATATATATATGGCTTATTTATTAACAATGTATTCTAGAGTGGTCAATGTAGCTAAACCCATACTTGGCTAACCCACTCATATTTGTGTAAAGATAGCGTGCATGAAAATACATTTTTTAAGTATTGATCATTTTTATATTAGTTCATCGACATGTTTAGTTCATCGACATGTTCACTTTATAGACAAATTCACATCATAAGAAGATTCACTTCATAGAAAAATTCAGTTCATGGAAAGCCTCATTTCATAGACAAATTTACTCCATAGAAAGATTCATTTCATAGTTTCATCGTTATATTTTATTCTATTTTATCAATAAAAAATTTCCTGCTAAGTCAACAAACCATGGTGAGTTTTTATGTGACCTGTTTTGAAGCAAATTAATAAAAATCGAATAAGGAATTACTATATTATCTTCTGAGGCACCCATATATTGATGGCTAGCTTTGAAAATATATTTAAAGATTGTGCCTTTAAAATAATTTGTAAACCCTTTACAAAAATTATGCATTCTTAGAAACTTTTGAGTATGGTGCTACAAACTAAATATAACGCTAAGATGAACAATTTTTTCTTAAGGTCATTCGGGGATACTTAGGTCACTTCTCAGTTTAAGATGTCTTTTGATTTATTAGAATTTATTTTATAGATTATATGGGTCTCCGTCAAAACTTGGGTCTAAAGTTTCACTCCATGTTCTTGTTCATATGTATGAAACTTTTCAAAAATATGTACGTGAGGAAAAAAAATGGGATGGCTAAAGTTACGCCACTATATGGGGTAACTTAAGCCAACAGTGAAAGTTTAATACTTGGCTTATGTTAACGTTGGAGAAACAAAAATTTGAATTAAGTGTACATATGAAGCTCAAAACATATGTTAGTTATGTTTAGAAATTGAATAAGAGTAGAAATCAAACATGTCACGGTATTTCTTATATATATATATATATATATATATATATATATATATATATATATATATATATATATATATATATATATATAGCAATGTTACAATATTATGTACTCGCAAAAACTACCTTATAACTTCTAACTATTAAAGTAATGTTTGTAAAACCAAAAATCGTTCATTATTTTAAGGTTCTCTAAGTAATTCATAGTTTGATTCTGGGGGTAACACAAACCAGTTTTTAGGAAACATTTTGAGGGCCTTTGTTATCCCGTGCAAAAACAATAAATTTAAAAATATTGAAAAAAAAAAAAAAAAACTCAACAGAAATATAACCAATGAAGTAAACCAACCTTAAAAGGTCGTTTTTAAATTTGTTTAGAAATGTTCAAAAAGGAGTGCAACTTGAAATTACTGCTTTGGTGAGTAAATTTATGAAACGTATAAATTTATGATGAAATTATCTTAAATATAAATGAAAGTTTATACATTTATTTTTAAAACAAACACTTTTAACTCAAGAGATCTATAACATCACTGAAGCTGGGAACTTCTGGCATGAAGTTTTATAATCAAACTCAAAACTGAGTAGCTTAATCCAAGTCTAAAACTTACCAACAAAAGTGCTTTAAGCTATCCAGGGACTTAGGTAATCCTTATAATGACGGAACTTCTTAAACTAAATTGCACGATAGGATGGTAAACTTAAATGATGACATAGTTTAATTTAATATCTTATTTAGGTTGCAGAAAATTTGGACAGTATTGTTGTTCAAAAAATAGATATCTTGGTCTACCGCTGAAAAGATTTTTGATTAGATAAACATAATAACAGTTACCTTGGTAGGAAAACTGGAGTTGACGAATTGGAAATACTCTCCATGACCTGAGTAACACTCATATATAACTCTTCACATGATTCTACTGACAATACTGCTGTTGGATTTGGTGCTTTAAACATGATAGATCCAATACATATCCAGATACAAATGCCTAAACCACTAATTAATCCGATAAATGCAGCCTATGAAATAATTTTTCTACTATAATCACCAACTGATAATTTGATACATATTTACAAGGAATGGTAATGCTAAAAACTTCCTTCATGCTTGACAGGTGAAATAAATTGAACACAATATTAAATAGAAAAACTAATTAGCTACACATTAAAAATAAACTGTGAAAATGGATATTTTAAATGGTTACAAACTTTTTCTATACACAATGAGATACAAGTAAAAAAAAAATTCTGGAAAAATTACCGTACTAAATGGTAAAGACACATCTGGTTAAAAAAAAACATAATTTGGGTTAATAAAACCAAAGTATTAGGAATTTAAGTAATCTATTTGTCAATCTTTCCACTCATATCTCAACTCATATTGGTAATTTAAGATATTCCTAGTAGAAAATGCTTTATAAAATAAATTACAATATTTCACTTCAAATTGTGCAAGTAAAAAAAATATTACATTAAAATAATATTATAATTTTTTTTACCTAAGATAATTTAGGAAATAACTATTGCCAAAAGTTTTTTTAATAATTTAAAATTTTTACAAAAAATTTATACCATTCACCAGCATGATAATAGTTTGACACTTAAAATTAAAAATACTAATTTAAGCTTAATGGCAATTAAAAACATAATATGCAAACAACATAATATGCATAATATTTTCCTCAACATTTAACTTGTGATGATGAATATTTTGATTACTTTTTATAACATTAATGCATCAGAATTACATATTAATATATAATGCATAACTTCAAATTAATGTGTTACATTTAAATTTTAATGCAATAAAATACTCACGAAAGCTGATGGCCACGGGAAAAACATTCCAAGTGTGTAAATACCTAAAATTGGACCTCCCAATGCTCCACTAATGCTTAAAGCTGCCTGAAAAAATAATTATTATTAGTTACATAAAACAAGAAATTTTGAAAGACATTGTCTTTTTTGCAATACTACTGATTGCGTGCAGTCAATTACTAACCTTTCAAAAAAATTTTCATCATTTAATAATTTTTCAGAACTTAAAGCTTTTTACTTATATATATTCAGTTAGAAGGTATTAACTCAAATGCAGGGTGTTTCATAATCAGCACCCATAACATGTATTTTTTAGATTTTTTGCCAAAAATTAATATTCATACAATAAAAGATGCAAAGTAAAGTTTAAACTGATAATGCTATTGAAATCTGATGAATCACTTCAGTGAAGCAGGAAGGATAGCATCACAGTCACAGTTTGATTGCTAAATGAAACTTAAAGGTGTTCCTAATATTATTTTTAAACTCCTCTCTGCTTTTTCTGGCAATCAAATACTATCATGTTTTCAGGTCCGCTTTCTTCGATAGTGATTAGCCAGATTTCGCTAGTTTTTCTCGTTTATTCCTCGCCTCGATCATGCATATTTATGATCCATATATATATATATATATATATATATATATATATATATATACATATATATATATATATATATATATATATATATATATATATATATATATATATATATATATATATATATATATATATATATATATATATATATATATATATATTATTATTATTATTATTACTTACTTGCAAAACAGTTCCAGTCATATTCTCAACCACTACTACCAAAACAATAGCAACTATTCCATAAAATAGAGCTGAAAATAAATAAATATAAATCCTTACTTCATAATGTCGGGGATTATAGATCAAAATTTCCAAATGTCTAGACTATTAAAATATTCGGAAAGCGTTGAAATATACTATTGACATTAAGATTTTTTTTATTAAGTTTATTGATTAATAAATTTATTAAATGTCTCAGCTTGTAACTGTTTTTATAAGATGCTAAGTTGTGCAAGTAAATTCGTCCTGTAATTTATGTATGTTTCAATGTAACATATGTTGTTGCAAAAAAAAAAAAAAAATACACGATGTTATGTTTTATGGCATCGATAATGTTGTTTAACGTTAAACTAATTTTTCTGAGATATGAGATTAAAAACCTAAGTTAATTTTTTGTATAAATAGTAACTTACTTTGAAACAGTTACAAGTAATTGTACAGATATCACAACCAAATGACTTACCTCACCACGTGTTTAGAGATGTAACTAAATTTCGCACGCATTTACAAAATTTTTTGCTTAATTTTTAACAACCCATAAAATTTTGTAAACATCTTTACATGAAAAAGAGAGAAAAAGTGAATCACCTTAAGTAAATTTTGATATAAAAAGGATTTTCACATATCATGTCGCAATTTTTGTGTTTGGAATAGCACACATTAAACAATTTAATTATTTTAATTTTTAACCAATATGAACAGTCAACATAATTTTGGGTTCTCCCCAACGGATGCTCAACTCTGTAGCATTGTTACTTCGGACCCAAACCAGAAGACAAGGAGCTACTCTGTGAAGCCTTCGAAGATGACTTTTTGATGGAAATAACCACATTTGTGAGAGGTTTACGGACAAAATATCATAAAAACCTCCCTCAGTTAAATATGAAGTAAATAGGCTGGATATTCTACAAATTCTGTTAAAAAATAAGAGAATTCTTTTTTTTTAATAAAAGCATTTGCAACACCAAGTGTTAGTTTTAATTTGAAAATGAATCACTTCCACAAAAACACATATGCCTGCATCATTTTAATTACGATTATAGCTTATAACTGTTATTCATATTTCTTCGAATCCTCATTTAATTAAAAATATTTTTCATTGCAGAAATATAATAAAATGCATAAAAACTTACCTAGAAATTTAGCTGTTCTTGTTGCTGCTAATTCGCTCATATTGGGAGCAATATAACTGCGCACTAAGTCTTCTAAGGTGTTTGCAGATAAAGAATTTAATGAAGAAGATAACGTACTGTAAAACAAATATATATATATATATATACAAATCAATATATTTTCCATTTTTTTATAACTTTGTCTCAACGTTTTATGCATTTTTAGATTGCTTTTATGATAGAAATGTTTGGTCTGTTTTCAAAGAAAATCACAACTGTGATTTAAATTTTTTTTCTCGAGAATATTTTTTTAGTGTCATTCACATTATTTTGCTGTGAACAGATTCGAATTAACGAAAAATTCTGAATTAACGAAGTTGGATCTATATGAAGGTTATTTATTTTGGAGATCTTAAGTTTTTGTAGTGCATGTCGATCGGCACACGATTCAATGTCGTTCACCGATCAACGATAGAATGAACGAAAACATTAATAATGAAAATAATGATTCCCTTTCAATTGACAAAATGTAGACGTTTTGCCTAAATTTTAACACTGAATGTAAATAGTTGCTCACAATACATGTGCTCGATTATTTATTGGTCTCATTCTTCTGCAATCTTTAAGAAAACACATAACAACACTTTTTTTTATTTATGCTATTTAAATTGGACAAGATCTATTGCAATGCGCTAGGCTAATTAAAAAAAGTCACAAATTCTTTTTTTATCCTGTTGATACTCTACTTGCCATTAAAATTGCTACACCAGGAAGGCGGCACACCGCGAACGTGAAATTTGCAGTGCGTATAAAGCTTGTTGTGGTATGCAAATGATTAGCGTTTCAGCGCATTCAACCAAAGCAGGCGGCGGTAACGACACCTACAATGTGTAAAAAAGAAGAGATTTGACAGTAAGTTTCTCATACAGAAATTGAATTTGAGCGTTATTCTTGGGTAAAAAGTTTTTGTTATGCCTCGTGTAAGAAGGAGAAATGCCTACGAGCACGCGTCTGAGTTTGATGGAGTTTGAATCGTGGCCCATCGGGATTGCGGTTAATCATACCGACGTATTGCTGCTAGCGTTGGTCGAGATCCCATGACTGTTAACAGAATTTGGAATCGATGGGTTCATGCCAGTCATATAGAAAGCCGTGCAGGATCTCAGTGGCCCCCCATCACTAACAACCGAGAAGACAGACATGTTATCCACGTGTCCTCAAGGCAGCAAGTGTCTGCACGAACAGTTGCAGCAGATAGACTGTCAGCACAGCGATCACGACTTCGGCTACCATTGACGCCACATCACAGACAGGAGGGAATTCAATTGTGTGCCCAACGACGAACCTGGACCCAAGAATGGCATGACGTCGTCTTTTCAGACGAATTCAGGCTCTGTATACCAGGATGCATCATGATGGCCGCATCCGTGTTTGGCGACATCGTGGACAACGCCCATTAGCAGCTAGCATTCGACATCGTCATACTGGTCCATCACCTGGAGTAATGGTATGGGGTGCCATTGGATACATGTCTTGTTCGAACCGATCACCTCATCTCACTTTGAACAGCAGTCGTTACATTTTTTATGTGTTAGGGCCAGTTGCTCTGCCTTATCTTAGAGGCCTCCATGACGCTACGTTTCAGTAAGACAATGCACGACTGCATGTTCCCCCGCATTGCTCTGACCTTCCTTCAGAACCACAGAACTTCGCCTATTGCCCAGGCCAGCACGTTCTCCTGATCTCTCACTAATTGAAAACTTCTGGTTAATGTTTGCTGAAGGACTGGCAGGCCAGCACTTGTCTGTCACTACGGTCGAGGAATTGTGGTATAATGTTGAAGCTGCATGGAATGCTGTGCCCGTCCATGCTATCCAATCTCTGTTCGACTCTATGCCCAGGAGAATAATTGCTGTTGTTGCTGCCAGGGGAGGCTGCTCTGAGTACTGATTCCTCAGGATCTATACATCGAAATATCCTGAAATCCTTTAATCACTTATTCTTTCAACTATAATGTATGTGCCCAATAAATATCACTCTGTTATTTGCATTCCTTCCTGGTGTAGCAATTTTAATGGCCAGTAGTATATTTTATAAGCTTCTTAGAATCAAACTATATTCCTTAGATTAATTAAAATAATACAATCATACTTAATTTGCTTATGCTCATTGCATTGAGCTTGGTATTATTCCTTTAAGTAGAGAAAGTATAGTTTGGAAATATTTGAGCAATGAATGGTACATTTTCTTATTAGCCTGAAAGTATATAGGCTCACTGAAAATGGCCTGAATACAACCAGGATAATTAAGCGATTCATTATACACTTTCTTACTATTCTGTAAGTATTTTAGCTTATCGCAATAATACTAAATGGTGTTAGGCAGATTGGAACATAAAGGGCGTAAGTTGGAAAATTGCCACGATGATAATTATTTTTTGTTCACACATAACTATTAATATGACTGAAGTGAAGAGATCAATTAATGTAGTTGAACGACAAAAGGAATTAACGGCCTCTTTTTTATACCAATTTAAATATTCCTTAACAAGTACGGATTTTTTTCTTTGTGCAAATAATTGTCCTATCGTCAATAAACGTTTGTTTTATTTATTTTATAAGACTTGCATAACCGGTGTATTTTTAATTTATCGTTTACAAGAAAAGGAAGAATCATTAATTCAAAATCCGGTTTTTACCGAACTTATGAATTCAGTTTACTGGAGTGTCAGAAAATGAGTGAAAGAAATAGATAATGGTGTTTAACATTTATTACTTGTTATAGTTTGATCTGGTATCAACGTAGCAAAGCCGTATTTGTAAGCACACACTAACTCAACATATAAAATTCATTCTATTAATAAATTTTATAGTTAAAATTTAATTGAATCCAGTTAAGTTATGTATAACAAAAGGCAAATGTTTTACTTTACCTACCTTAAAGCACCACTAAATATTCCAGATACAAAAAGTCCAGGCAAACCAGGATAATCACGCAAACTATCCATTACAAATAGAGGGAATATCTAAAATAAATAAATGTGTTTTTTTTCACAATATATATATATATATATATATATATATATATATATATATATATATATATATATATATATATATATATATATATATATATATATATATATGGCGAGAGATCAGCAACACTTACTTGGTTTGGTGAGCTGACTTGTTTCGTTTTTATTGGATCGCAAGTTGAATAATTAACGTATATTATAAGCCCAACTAAGAGAGTCAAGGTAACACTTAGAATATTTCCTGGAAGATTCATCCATATAACCCTAAAAATACATAAAGGCGCATTTTAAATTGTAAATTTATATCCAATAAAAAATAGTTTATAATATGTGATATCATCGCTCGCAAGGTTTCAACCATTTAATGCTTAATGTTTTTTTATGAATGGTTCTAAGAATGAAGCATTAACTCATATATATTTTTTTCACATACATTATTTGAAAACATTCTTTTATTTCAAATTTTGCAAAGGTAATATCAAAATTAAAATGTGTTATTTTCTATAATATTTACTTCATTTTAAAGATTTGTGTTTATTTTTGTATTATACTTTATAATCGGCGTTTAACGCTGACCCAATTCTGAGTTTACGAATATCAATGTTCAGTTCCGTAGTCTAGTAATTTTGAACCCAATCCCTGAGACAAGGGAATTCTTGGATTAAACATTGTGACAAACTAGTTTTTATGGAGGTCTTTTTGATGGAACTAACCCTCATTTGAGTTTCACGGAGAGTATAACCACTAAAACTTGCTGACTCAGCTTCTAAACTAAGCTTTCTTTAATGTGCCCAACGCACTTTAAAGATTGGATTAGTTCTTTGTTTTTTTTATCGTCTTAGAAGTCGATGCATTTTTGTGTAAATTGTGATAGTTTTCAATTTTTATGGGCTAATAACACTCTGTTATGTCCTTCAGAAGCATTAAACCTGATTTGGTTTTTCGTCATTAGTGAAGAATCGTTTAAATTTGAACTAGGTTAACTTTTGTTATCAAAAACCACAATAAACTCTAACAGATGCTCCACACAGATAAATCTCAAACAGGAAAATTTAAAACTGGAGACGATATATGTTGAGCAAAGAACTTAGTTCAACATTTGTTGCAGTTTCATAGAACATTATTACATTCTTAGCGTACTGTACGTACCTGTAATTTAATTAAAACCTGTTCCATAAAAACAAAATTATGTCGGAAGACGAATAGCATCTATTTGATGATGTGAAAAGTGAATAAAATAAAATATTTACTGACTGGAATTTTTTTGAGAAATTTCCCATTTGATTTCACAACATTGAATATAATTATGAAAATTATTTTGATAAATTGAACACTTCTTTCTCACACTTGGTTGTAACAAAGGCCGTTTTCAAAGAAGAATTAAAAATATATATATATATATATCATAGAGGGAAAAGGGGAATTTTTCTTTATTTTATTTATTTATTTATTTTTGTAATCAAAGGATTTTGAATTAAACAAAATGTTTAATAGTAATCTTTTATTTGTAATAGAAAATATTTTTTAGAGCTTTGATGACTGTATTTTTAATTATGACTTTTCCATTGAAATGAAAATTTATATAAAATATGCACTGGCGTATCGAAAATTTGATTAGTGCAATTTAGAAAGAACGATCCGTGGTGGCTCAGGGGATAAAGTGCTCACCACAAGCCTACGAGAACCTCCCATGGTTAGCCTCTAACCCATGATCCGTCTACCATTGAGGATATTTCACATCAGCACATTGGTCGGTGCAAGCCGGATGCAGAATTCGTATCTACCAGCCATCGGTGGGATTCGAAACCGGTTCATCTCATTGGAAGGTGAATGCCTTATACCCTTAACCATCGCGGCTCTTTCAAAAAAACTTTACTGTATATTGTGTTATTTTATAACCGTCGTTGAACAGCCAACTCAATTTTGGGTTAACGAGTACTAAACGCTCAACTCCATAGCCTAGTAATTTTGAATCAATCCAGAAGACAAGGAAACTTCTGGATCAGTACCCAGGGGTATGATTTGTTATGGGAACATGGAAGACTTTGTGACTAGACACGTTTAACTTGCACCAGTCACCATTTACTAAACTGGGAATCTTCTGCCGGCGGGGATCGAACCCACGACCTCTTGGACATGGGTTTCGTATATCCGATGATCGTGTTTTTCAACTATATCAAATATTTTCTGCAAGCTGACCCACATATGTTTCGCCCACGTATACCTCATAGTATAAAGTATCGAAATATAGAATAAAAAATATTTTTTGAAATTTCTAGACCAGAATCTACAGATAGATTAAAATGTGCCATAAATGATAATGTTGGCTGCAACTGATGCATTTTCATCATGAAAGGATTGAAATATTTGTAACTAAAAACAAAAGTAACAACTACCTCATTCATTTAATAATTCAGAAGCAATGAATTTTAATAAATATTTACAAACCAATAATTATTTTCCCAAATACTTACGCTTTAGCTTTAGGAAGAGTTGGTATTGTTAAAGATCTTTGAATCATTGCTTGATTTACTGCATAAATACTAAGCCAAGTAAAAAATCCACCAAATGTTAAGGACCAAAAGGTATGTCTTACTGTAGGATCCGGGTTAAAACTAAAAGTGAAAAAAAAATTTAATAATATACAGTAAGTTTGCTCTGCTGTATAAAAAAAAAGTTTAAATAACATACAAACTATAAATTATAACATTTATCACATTATTTGATATTTTCGTAATTATTATCCTTGATGCATGTTTAAGACTTTCTGCTGAGAATTAAGTAAAAAAAAAAAAAAAAAAAATTCGGATCATTGATCAAAAACTAATTTTTTAGTATGAAAAACCAACTATGTTATAAAAATCTGACAAATTGTTATTGAAATCAGTGGAATCATCATAATTCTTTGGTTTTGGATCACTAATGTGTATGTTTGTATGACTTTTTTTACTAAAATTCTAAAAATATAAGTGTTACTGGTGCTGATGACAAAATAGCTAGGCTTTTAATAATCACGCTCTGGTATAATATAGTTACACATTTAATGTTAAAAACAATATAACTAATTGCATTGAATTCTATTTTGTAACCGTGGAATGATCGACTTATTGATATAATGCCATAATTTTTTCTCATTATATTTTATAGAGCATACTCAAAATCTATTATTGATTTACTTGTAAAATTACTTTTTAAATTTTCGCTTAATTTTAAAACTAAACTTGCTTTGTGTTTATTTAAGCATTAGTGTTATTTAAGCATTAGAAATTTTCTGTTTTTATAAAAGAAATTACACCAATTTTGTAATTAATCGTAGAAGTAAAATTAGGAAAATAATTTATTTTATTAATAAAAGTTTTATAGTGTTTTCTTACTCTAAAATTGCAGTTCTGTCTCCAGCATATGCTTTGGACCAAACCACATCAATGCCACCGACATCTATAGCACCTTTTACAATGATCGTAATTAATGCACCAAAAATAATTATTATTTGAAAAACATCAGTCCAGATAACTGCTTTAATTCCTCCCTGAAAGTAAATATACATTTAATAAATAATCTCAAGAAACTGAAACGGTGAGATATTACTTGATTAAATTCGCTTTAAAAATACACAGATTCGAAAAATCCGTCGACATGAGCCCTCAAACATAGGCGTCCATTTTCAAGACTTGCGGGACGTGAATCAGAAAAATAAAAATAATTTGAAATATGAGACGGAAAGTTAACAAAGAAAAATGAAAAATAAACGTGAGAAACAATACTAGAAAATCTGAGTAGCCGAGAGAGAATAAAAATTAAGATGAATAATTGGTTTTTATTGTTCTGTTTTTTCATCATTATTTTTATTCTCTCTCTGCTAATGAGGTTTTTCTAGTTTTGTTTCTTCCCTTTATTTTCCATTTTTAGTACGCAACTTTGCGTTTTTTATTTCAAATCACTTTTATTTCTTTTCATTCACGCCTGGCAAGTCTTGAAAATGGGCGCCTATATTTAAGTGCTTGAAACATATCAACTGTTTTTCGAATCGGTATATTTTTAAAGCGAATAAAACTTTTCAATCAAGTAAAATATGGATTTGCTTAAATGAAACAACTCTTGTAGTTCAGTATAGCGCTAATCAAACTATAATAATTTTGGAATTTAAAAAAAAAAGCTATTCAAACTTTAATGAAAATAACTACACTGCTAAAAAAACTGAATTCTCAAATGGTTTTATAACTGATTATAAGGGAAGATTTCTGCAATGTACTTCAAAATATAATTTTTCCTTCAAAAAACGGAACTATCACATGTTGTACCACTAGGTTCGTAATAGTGAACGGATTTATTATTATTATTATTATTAATTTTTTTAGTCTCCCATTGGGCATTTACTGGCTGATAAAGATTTGGCCAAGATATTGATTAGACACAATGTTAAAACTAAAAACATAATTAACGCGTATGATTTCATGAAAATACGGAATACATTTTTCTTATATGACTATGAATAATCGGAATAGGAATATTCAAAGAAAATTTTTAAGAGTTGTTTGGATACCATAAAAGTGTCGTCATCATATTCGAAACACAAATTCATAGCCTTGTCATTGACTATGGCATTTTTATAATTCTGTATTTATTCGACACTTTAGCATGTTAAATATTTGCTTTTATTTCAACTGTGAAGATTTTTAAGCAGTAGAAAATATTTTTTAAACAATTGCTTGAAAATAATACTTAGCAATCGAATTTTTATTTTGACCACAAAGAATGCTTAATATTTCAAAATAGTTTTGATGAATTCAACAAAATAAACGAAAATAAATTATAAATTAGAGTATGCATTTTGTTCAACAAAATTAATTTTTCTAACCAAATTATCTTTTATAATGTTTATCCACTAAAAATTTTATTTTTGAAAGCAAGGTGTTCTAAACAGACATCTCTTAATGAATACTTTTGAATCCTTGTCAAAAATGAAGTCAAAATATTTAGAATAGGGATCATAAGTTAGTTTTTAATGGAGGGGGAAAAAGAACACTATGGAAATTTAACAAATTAATACTGAGGAAGGTGGAAAAGAAAACATCGAAACCTATTTGATTGACGCAAGAAATGGAGAGGAGTTGATTGTGATAATTAGAAAACATTTCTAAGGTTATCAGAGTATCAAACTGTTTTTGACGTTCCTCCTCTCGCCTTCCTCGCTAGCGATTTGATTGATTACAATGATTTTTTGATTTTTTTCGATTGAATAGTAGTTTGTGACCAGACATGAGTATGCTATCTTATTTTATTTTTGACAAACACTATAAAATTTCTATTAACGGGGCATTAGGGTACACATCTTATATCTTATACATCAAAAAAAAAAAAAATAAATAAATAAAAAGCAAAAATAATCTTACTATTGTTGTATAAAATGTGCAAACAATGCCAATGGATAATACACAAACCCAAAGATGTAGACCCGTTACTAAAAATAAAAATACATTTTAAGTTTTATGTTTCTTCAAACTTTTTAAGAGTTGGAAAAAATTAAATCTTATTCACATTTGAAATACTATTTACCTTGTGATAGAACAAGCGATGGTGCATAAATTACAAATGCTATATACAGCAACTGAAAAATTAAGAAAAAATATATTAGTGATTTTTGAAGTTTTTTACTTAATTTTAGCTCAAAAATTTCAATTACATTTTCATGTAAATACACATCTAGTTAAAAAAGTTAGATAATTCTCAGAAAGCTATGCATTATTGAAACTTCTAGTAGTTTTTATTAGTAAGGAAGCCATTTTTTGGAATAAAATGTTGATTGTTGAAAATTACAAGGTGTCCTATTAATTTCTAAGATTGATAAAAAAATCTTAAAAAATATATCACGTAGATTATATTCCTATTTAAAATATTCTGAAATTACTTCCACAAGCCGTAATAAACTGCTGCACTCGGCTTTAAAAGTTTCAAAATCAACTCCGTAGTAACCCATTGGTTAGAGAATCGTACGTTCTTCCGGAGAGGCCAGGGTTTGATCTTCGTCTTCGCTAGGACCCACCGAGTATATGGGATTTACGTGATTGTAAAATTAGGAGAATCATCCTACTGGAATCTGAAAGAAATTTTCTTCCCCATCAAATCTATGTGTAAATGAGGAAGTGGCCTCATGAATGAGTGGTGCTGCCATCTATCCGTGTGATTCTGAGATAAGATGTACTTTCACCCTTGCGTTGCTCTCTTTTCTAACGAGAGGGGCACATCCGGACGTAAATCACAAAAGGCCAATGGCTAGTCAGATTGGTTTGTCTAAGGGCCATTCGAAGCAACAACAATCAGTTACAGAATCAACTTTTGAAGTCCTCTATCCGAATGATCTTCAATTCTGATATTCTTAATGTCTTCATATTCAAACTTTGTCCCCTTAGAAAACTTTTCAGGTTCAGTATCAAAAAGTCGGTAAGGAATTTGTTCGAAGATTATGATGAATGATTCATCTTTACAACCTCCGATATTCTTAAGGGACCACAGAATCTTTAAAACACATAATGAAAGAATATTTTGAATGCGGACTTCAAAGGTTGTTCTTGAAGCTTTTACTTCCAAAGTTCAAAAATATATTATAACTCCGATTGCTCCGAAACATATTAAATGTGTAGGTGACTCACATAATATTTTCAGGAGTTATTAGATCAGTCTTGGAAATTAGAAACCGTATTTTGCATGAAATGCCAAGTAATCGATAAAAAAATATTCTTTTAATTAATCGGATTGTGTCTTAATCGGGTTTTTTAACTATTAAAAGAAAGAAAAACCATACATACTAACAGTTACAAGTTTCCCACAAAATGAAATGATTTTACAAATGATAACATATTACAACTGAAAAAAAGATGAAATCAGTTTATTCGTTTCAATTTCGTTCTAGGTAGTAGCTTCACACATATCACATTATCGATTCTCGACTTTAGTAAGCTGTACGACATGGTATTTTCAAAATTTTTTTAACAAATTATTATAAGGAAGTCGAGGCATTATTGCCAGTTTAATAGTAGTTGGTTTAAGATACAGTCAGATTTAGAGTGAGTTCATATTTGAAATACGATGAACCATCGTGGCTTGAACAGCCACGATGGTTCATCGTTAAAGGCACTGAAATGCCATTTTGAAACACTGTGGTTCGACCTCCGGTTGGAAGCCCACTCAGCTTCAGATCGATGGATACCAGCTTGTCTGGGAAGTAAAGGCGATCTGTGCACAATGCTGACCATATTGCCTCTATTAAGTCGTTAGTCACGAAATCATGGAGCCTCAACTTTCCTGATTCGCTTCTGCTGTCGCACGGAAGCTTTACTTTTATTAATACACAATACTCCAAAGTAATTTTAAATCTTTCTGTTGCTTATTTAGAAAAAATGAAAGATCGTAGATTAAAAAATGAATTGTGATGGCATTTTGTATCTTACTCACCTGCGAAATTGTAGATATGACAAAACACACTGTTCTAATAAACTTGTTGTATCTTTTTTCCAAGTACTAAAGAGAAAAATCATTTTTACAATCAAAAAGGTATGTTACAAATTTTTAATCAATTTAATAATTTGAACTTTAATATTGTTACCTCGTTAACTGATGATACTTGCAATTTGTAGAATAAAGGTACATAAATATGAGCTACTATTGGTAACATGAAACAATATGAAATATTGATTAACCAATATTGTATACCAAATTGGTAGGATTCTGCTGGTAAACCAAGCAAAGTTATAGCAGATAGAAAAGTTGCTAAAACAGATAAACCAACTGGTATAACGTTCATTGTCTTTCCACCAAATAGAAATTCTTTGGTAGTATTTTGTTTCCTGCCAGATATTGCGTAAAATACGCCTATACCGGCAGATACTCCAAGCATGGCGATGCATACGCCATAATCTGATAGGTCAAACTTTCGATGACTTTGAGTGTCTTCACTTTCCATATTTGTAGCGAAGAATTAAAGCTTCTCCATACAATCTGAGGCAAAGAAAAATAAAATTAAATATTGTGTGGTGCATGATATATCAAAATATTAATTTACTTATGAAAATATATAAATTATGCATAATAGAATAACAGAAAAAACTTATAAACGTGAATGTTATTATTTTGCCAAACCAAACTAAGTTGCCTTTACGGAATTTAAAATTATTTCACGACTCAGTTCAGATATTTGTTTATTATGAAAGTGAGATATTTGTCTGCGATATTAAATATCGTCGGTGAGCTTTTTATTCTGGCTCATAAGTACGTGTTTAAGAAAATGGATGCAGTTCAAAATGCGTGTTTAAAAAATGGACATAGCTACTTAAGAAATGGACATTGATTCTGTCTTTTAAACTTCTCTGATGAAAATTGATCATTTTTTAAAGAATAAACTAATAGATCCAAATAAATTCATCATGTGATGTAGCCCATTTACATAAAGCTCTTAGTGCATTTCTTTAATTAGTCTTTTTAAAAAGGCAGTTAAAAAAAACAAAAAGGAAAAAAACAATTCTTTTTACAAGGTTGTCACGGGTTCTATAAATTTAAAATCGTGGTTTTAAATTGACGATGCACAAATTTTGATTTTTTAAAACAACTGTATTGTTTAGTGTGCTAAATACGGAGAGATGCTTGAAAAAGTACATCTGTAACATACCCAGCCACCCCGACTCCGCAGTTTGGGACGTTAATAAATCCAACGGCCTTTAACGACTCGTTCTCTTTCTTGGAGATTTTCTTCTTGATTGTAGTTGGTTACAATTAAAATGCAAACATCTATTTTTTTTAAAAGTTAGTTACCTGATAAGTAAAAAAAAATAATCACAAATCATGTTATTATTTACTTAAAAAGTGCCAATCAGGAGAGCGGGTCTTAAAAGCCGCTGGATTGGAAAATCGCGTCTGGGACGTTGCCCAGAAATTGAAAAGCTTTGTGTTTGAAAAAGCAAGGAAAAGTAAGTATGAAATTCCTCGTTTGGTAGTTGAATTTGAGTTGCGCATTGAAAAAGCGCATTGTATGCTGCGTTCATTTTTTAAGCACGCGTTTCGAGCTATATCCATTAACAAAACGCATTTTGAGCTGCATCCAGAATAAATAGCTCGCCGATGATTTATTACATATATGTAATGTAAGCTTCATCTATGTAACTCTATAAAACAGAAACTATGGAATATATTGAGATAGATAATAAAACTTTTACACAAAATCTTCCCAAGAGCTATAATTGTAATTTATAGTAAGACATTAATATATAATATAATAAGTATTAACAATTTACGAGAAAATATGAATAAAGAAAACATATCCATGTTCAACGGTATTGTGAATTCATTTAGTGTGATGACTGGGCTTGCTACTCAACACATAACTTTACAAATTGTGGAAAAAAGCTTGATATAGCCCATCCTATTTTCTTTTATTTGTTTTTGTGTGGTATTTTCTGTTTAGAGCAGTAATCAGTGAAGACTTAGCTTTGCACTTTTAACAAACAAACAAAATAAGAGCCCTTAAACTTTTTTTTATTATTTAGAAACGCAACACATCCATATCTTTGACAACTCAAATTTATTCCCCCCCTTTTGAATAGCAACTGACTACTATTAAAGGATTAATATCAGACTTGATGGCCCCGGCACCTCACAGTTTTATTTCTAATCACATTTCACACCCCCAGAGTGCCGCGACACGCTCTTCGTGAACCCTTGTCATGCACCAATGATTTTATGACTACATCAGTTTTTTTCAGTAACTTATGTTGATACGATTACAATTGGTCTATGTAAGCATAATAGAATTAGAATTTTCAAGGCTATAAAAAAAAAAAGAGTTAAAATTGTAACTTCATGAATTGTCACTACTTTGTAAAATTAATTGTAATATAAAACTGTAATATAAAATTGATTAATGGTGAGTGGTACAAAGTATAGGAACTCTTTTCTAAAGAAAATTACATATTTAACTGTACAGTAACTTCTTAATATTTCAAGACTGGAGAGGTTATGTATCTTTATTGTATAAACTATTTCATCTTAATAGTCAATACTGCAGTGCAATAGAAAAATCAACGTAAGGGACATAAAATTCAAAATTCAGATTTTAATGTATTTGGCATTTTAGTATGATAAGTTATCCCTTAAAATTTTTTTTTTTTTGAAAAAATACATTTTATTTTATTCGTTTTTTAATGCCTATTTTAGAGTTCATAGCATTTATAATATTAAGAACATAGTTGCCAAACCTCTTATTACCAAATATTCAATTGCATGGCAGTATAATTACCTTATTTTTAAACACATAATTGTTCATTATTTAAATTTCATTTAAATGACAGAGAATTTCCTCTTATCTAGATGGGGTTAAAAAAATTAAAAATTGTTTGATATTTATATTATTGAAAGCTTTGAATTTTTAAATTTCGGCTCATTATTTATTTACTTCAAATTATTATTCATGTATTAAATATTGCAATAATTAGTACGTAAAGAAAAAATAAAACTAAAATAATAGTTAAGTAATACAACAAAAAATTATAAAATATACATTTGCAGTTAGGCTATTTAGAATAACACATTTTAAAAAGTAAATTATGTTCACGTTATGTAATAACAATGTAAAATACTCTGCCATTAATTTATAAAGTAAATTAATTTATTTCACTTAGTAAGCATACAATTTTAATCAACGTGGTGCTAAAAGAATGAAAAATAATTAAGTATCAATATCATTCAAAATTCATCATCTTAAAATACCAGCATTTGATTTTCTTACATCAAATTAATATTCATTTATAAAATATTTTAGTAATTAGTTTTAACTGACAAAAAAAAATTAAATTGCCCGACAAATATGCAAAAAATTATGAATATATATGAAGTTAAGCAGTCTAGATGATATATTTGAAATTAAGCAATTAAAAATATTATATAATTTTACAAAAATATATTATAGTCACATTTTATGCATGAAAATAGTTTCAATAAATTGTATAAAACATTAATATTAATTTATTAATTAAGTTTATTAATTTTTTTATTTAATTAAATAGGCGAATGATTTTATCTGATCTGGATAAGGTTACTAGAATAAAACAAATTCCATATCAATATCATCTACAATGCTACATTGTTCATCTACAATACACGAAATACCAGCATATTATTTCTTTACTTTTAGTTGATTTTCATTTATCAACTATAATATTTCAATAATTTTTTTCTTATTGACGAAAAGGAAACTAAAGTGTATATAAATCATACAAAGAAAAATAACTATGAAAGAAAAGTAACTATTTGAAGTTATTGAATTTAAAACATTACATAATTCAAAAAAGTAAATTATGTACACTTTGTTTCAATGATAATATGAAGTACTATTATTAATTTACAAGATGAAATTATACTTACTCTCAATTCTTGTTATGAAAATGTTAACTTCACGGAAAATATGAACTTTAATCCATGATGAAGAAGATCAATAGAACAAACAATCAGTGAAACTGCGAATTAAGGAGAGTGTCAAGTAGAGAAAAGTTGTTACCTCCTAAATACAGCCCCTTTCACAAAATTCAACCAAGCAAATCATTTCACCTTAAGCGAGCAACTGATAGATGACATTGATATAGGATTTGATAGAATTTAATGCATAATAAAAACAATACCTGGAAATAATTATTTATTGTAATGAAAATTCATATCGGTATATCTGCACACGTTAAAAATCTAAGCTTGACATTTTTTAAATTCTATTGATTCTTTAGATTAAAATTATTTTAGTAGTAAATAATAATGCGTGCATTTTAAAGTTGTAAAAGTTTTAGACTTTTGAATACTCTTCCAGTATTTCATAAGTAATTTCATACTGTCATGAAAAATAATATGCAATATTAAGTTTTTTTGACTCAAAGTTTGGAAATTTATTGTATATACGCATGTATACAGAAAGTTTGAAGTAACGAGATATCAGTGAACTTAATGTAATATTAAAAAGTCCTGATAGCCCAGCGGTTAGAGAATCAGACGGGGGTCCAGGGTTCATTCCTAGACTTAGTTACGACCTACCGAGTACACACGACATACGTGCTGTGGTTGGAAGTGAAGCATGGCCATGGGTACAGGGATCAGGAAAAAATTGCTCTCCTCTTCAAATCTAAATTGAGGAAATGGCCTCATGACAGAGTGGTGCTGCCATCTATCGATGGGGGTTCTCAGCAAAGACGTATTTTAACCCTTGTGGTTCTCTTTTGCCAGACGAAAGGCGCACATTTCTGACATAATTCGCAAAAAGGCCAATGACAGGAGAGCTTTGCTTGTTCAAGTGTCATTAGAAACACCATGTAATATTATTATTCATGCTTTAAAAAGAATAGCGTCATACATTGGACATTAATGAAATTGTTTTCTAGGTGAAAGTGCCTAAGCGTGAGGAAATTCTCGCTTAACACTAATATTACATTTAAAAAAAAATGATTGCCTCTCTTCGCAGCTATTTTTATGTTTAAAAGGTGATCTAATATAACGCAATCTATGTATAATATTATATTATATATTTTATTAAATTAGGTCACCTAGCATGAAATTTGTAGGCTGAATATGTCAACTCTAGTAAATAATTATTTATCGTTAGTTCAAGATTCTACCTTTTTTTTTTGTTTTTTTTTTCTCCAGCTAAAAAGTTACATGTCTCACTTGCTTAACGAAATAATATTAAACTATAAAAAAGTATTGTTTGTATAAATATTGTTAAATATATTATATTGTATAAATATTGTTAAATATATTATATTGTATAAATATTGTTTTTAAATTATTTTTTTTAATTTCTTTCAAAAATTTGCACTATTATAAAGTATAAGCTCTAACGTTGAACTACGGTATTGCAGTCCACAAGAAACATTTATAGTGTATTTGGCTCTAGTGTTAGTGGGCGGCTCTAGTGTTGATTGAACAAGGAGGAAACACCTAATCAAAATCAAAAGCGTAATATTCATCGGAAAAAAAAAAGCTGATGGCAGTTGGCAGGTACGCAAATGGATCAACAGGCTTTTCAGAAAAATGCTATAAGCCGTACACAAGTTTTCGAGTGATTTGGCCACTTAAATGTCGCGAGATGAGTGTCAAAGATTATGATCATTTTGGGTGTCCTTCTGAATCTAAAACACAGGAAACATTGAAAAAATCCTAAAAACAATCAACGAGGATCGTCGTTTCACGATCTACCAATTTTAGAAAAAACAAAGTGTGAGTTGGTTGTTGTTGTAGTTCATTTACGTCGCACTAGAGTTGCACAATGGGCTATTGGCGACGGTCTGGGAAACATCCCTGAGGATGATCCGAAGACATGCCATCACAATTTTGATCCTCTGCAGAGGAGATGGCACCCCCGCTTCGGTAGCCCAACGACCTGCACGCGAAGTCGAGCACTTTACGGTAGCACAGTTTAACGAGGACCAATACCGCACACCCTCGGTCCCTACGCAGACTGATCCAAGTGGTCACCCACCCGCACACTGACCGCAGCCAGTGATGCTTGACTTCGGTGATCTGCTGGGAACCGTGTCTTAACGATCAGTCCACTGCGGGACAAAGTGTGAGTTGGAGAGCGTGTCTGTAGATTTTGACCGATGATTTAAAAAGGAGACGCCCACGCGCATACGGCCTTACAAGTGACCCACTATTTGGCTTCTTATGGGTGACTTGTCATTCCCCACCCTCCGTATTCACCAGACCTAGTCCCATGCGTCTTTTCCCTGTTGCCGAGAATGAAGACAAATCAAAAAGGGACTAATTCAGTTTTGTGATTTAAATTTGCATATTTAAAAATGATGTAAAAATTTTTAAACATAACAAAAATTTTAAACATTTAATAATAAAAAATAATTATAAGAACTATTTTTAGGTAGATATTTGTTAGGATTAAGTTGTAAATTTTTAAGCAATAATTTTTTGATTCGCTCAAATACTTTCTTAGATATAGTGGAATGCGCAAATAGTAAAATTTATATTTAGGGGACGAAACTTTAGATTGCTTTCCTATTAAGACCAATTTTTAAAAATTTTAAAGGTGGAGAATCCGAATCAGTCGAGAAGAAGTATGTACATTCAGAGAAAGTACACTTTTCTGTCTGAATTTTTAACTTTAAACATCTTGTGTACAAATAAATGACCATATTTAAAATTAGAGCTTCAAGTCATTGAGATTGTATTTTAGTGCATAATAATTTGATCATTTGATCAAAAGTTATCAAGGTATTCATTTTTAATTTTGCTAATTGTACAGTGTGCAAAAAGAAAAAAAAAACTCCTAGTACTTCAAATTCTGATAATTAGACCAACAATTATCCAGGGAGTTAACTTTTTTGTAAATTTATTTTACACACTGTACAGTGGGCCAAAATAAATGGACCACCCTGCGTAACTTTTGATCTAATAATCGGATTTTCATGTTTTACGACTCAATGGTTAGAGGGGTGACCTCAAATATGCTAATTAATCCGTGCAGACGATATTTTAAGTTACGAAATCAGACACAAAAACATACTTTCACTGAATAAACATACCTTTTCTTCAACGGATTCTGATTTCTGACCTCCAAAATATAGGGGGTAGCCGCAATCTAAGAAATATGGTCCTCATGGTTTGGTCAGGAGAGTGATCCAAAGTTTGGACTCTTTAATGTTCATTTTACTTTTGCGTATTTCGTCTATTTCGAGAACTAAGAGAATTGAAAAGTTTTTGCATTTATCTCTTTTTCTAAGCAATGCGTACGCGCCACGAGAAAAAAAAAACAAAAAAAACTTGAGTCAATTTAGCTGTTTCGCTGCCATATTCGAGTTTTGAATTAATTAAAAATTGACTATTCATCTCGGAAGGAGGAAATTTTTGAAAAATTGATTTCCAAATATTATAAGCATTCGTAAGGGAGCTTTAGAAATTTCTTAGATTCCATGTTAGTGCATGAAAATCTAATTACTCAGGATTGCCACGGGCGGTTAAGAATGCTAAAAGTGCTGACTAATAAAATTCTAAATTTTATTAAAAGAAATTGAAATTAGCAACTTAATACAGCATATTTTTTTTCAGTTTACGAATGTAAGGGAATGTTTTGGATTTTATTATAAATAATTTGAAATATAAGTCATAGTGGTAGTTACGAATGAATCATTAGGAAGATAATAAATAAATTAAATAGAATGGAGTTTCTACCAATTTCTACATTTTTAGTCGCTAGTGGCATTGCTGAATTATTAGAAATGGGAGGGATTCAGTGTTTTTTTATTGAATTCGTGTGGTCATACATCGTATGCATAAATTAAAATTAAAGCAACACAGAATAAGAGTTTTAAAAAGGCTTTAATCCGTTTCATTCCCTTAATGATCTTTAAAATGTTTCTGGCTTCTGTGGTTCTTAGAAATCAAATCAGTCTGGTAATCATTTACGGAGGAATATTTTGTAATATTTCAATTCAATATCAAATTTAATTTTTTTGTCTGTTGATTGATGATGCAAATATAATCATAAAAGAAAATTTATGAATTTTGGAAAAAGTTAACGAAAGTAGTAGTTTCACGATCAAATATACTATTATTTACTTTATAAATCTATATATTATATTTTAGGTTTTTTCTTAAACTTGGTTTAATTAGGATCAAATATACTATTATTTACTTTACTAATCTATATAATATATTCAAGGTTTTTTAACTTAGTTTTATTGAACTTTGTTTCCACATGACAATTAAATATTTTGTTGCACACAAGAAATTACCAAAGAAATTTACGGATTAGTATTAGATTTCCTCTCCTTTGTTTTATTTTTCATGGTTCAGAAAAAAGAAACATAAAAAATTAATTTCCATCGCAATTTAAACTGCAGAATAGATATAACACGTGAGAGAAGCTTAAAACTTAAGCTATATCTGAATAATTATGAGATTAAAGGATTATAATGACATTTAAGTGAAAAATTATCACTTACCCTAATGAAGTATTTTAATTTCACTTTTTATCTTTTTTCCCAACTAATTCTAAATGAGTTGTAAACAGTAAATGCCGTTACAAAGTTCAGAAGAGAAGAAGAAATGTATTTGACCTATTGCCACTGGCTAAAATGCTTGCGTGCATTTCTGAGTTTTTGAATGACTTTTACTTCTACTAATAACAGGTTTCTAGTTCAAGTAACAAATTTCGACTATATATTTGTGATTTATATATTTTTTTTCCATAAAATATTGACTTTCATTTGATTTATTTTCGTTTTTTGACCCCGGGTATCTTTGGTGTCAAAAACTGTTCATCATCTAAGATATGCATGTAGGTCAATAAATCTCGGAGAAACATTGTATTAGGTTCATATACTACAAATGTGCAATAAGTTAAAAACATTTGAAAAAAATATATAAGAAATACGAATAGATATCAACATTTTGTTTACATGCCTCAGTGACAGACAAAATAGTATTTATTAAGACTTCCGGGGTATAAAGTTTATTTTTAAGATCTTAATAGGTTAAAGTTACAGATTAAGATCAATAAACTAGGTTTATTTTATGAAATCGAATAATATTTATCATTTAATCAATTAATGATGATAAATCTTTAAAAAAAAACCTAAGCAATAAAAGGCACATGTCATTTAAAAATCGAGCTTTTATTAAAAAATAAATTAAATATTTTTTACAATAATAATGTTTATGATTTTGTTATTCTAGCTCGATACGTCCCGCAGGGGACTGATATTAAAGACACGGCTCCCGGCAGTTAAACATCTCCGGATGCGGTCAGTAAGCGGGGTGGGTGACCACTTTGATGAGCCTACGTAGGGTCCGAGGGTGTTCGGTATCGGGTCTCATTAAACTGTTCCACCTTAAAGTGTTCGACTTCAGTGGTCTTCGGGCAACTAAAGTAGAAGAGCTATCCCTTCTACAGAGTATCAAAATTGTGATGGCAAGTATTTAGATCATCCAAGTAATGTTTCCCAGACCGTCACAAATAGCACATTGTGCAGCTCTAGTGCGACGTAAATAAGAAATAACTCTAGCTTAATACTGAAATGAAGTTTATGGCTAGTTTGCCATATGTAGTGGTTGAATTCACTGGTTCTGATACATTGTGATGAATTAGCGTCAAATGTGCTAGAAACTGAATTTGATAATACTAGAAATTAAGCTCGAAATAGGATTGATGCACAATGAAATTAGAGCATAACATTGGAAGGTAAAAAACAAATAGTTATTTAGCTAATAAAATAACTTTTTTCCTAAATTGAACTGCGACAAAAAGAACGAAAAGTTAAACTTCAAACATAAAAAAAGAATTCTAATCATATGCAAGTGCGACGTAAATAAAGTACCTACCTAGCCATCTAATCTTATGAATTTTTCAACAACTCGATGTAACTTCTTTTCGTCCTGGCCTGGCATTGCGCCCATGTCCAAGAGATTTTGAGTTCGATCCCCTCTGACCAAAGACTTCCCGTGTACTAAATGATGACTGGTGCATGATAAATCTGTCGGGATCACAAATTCCTACAAGTTCCTATAACAAATCAATACCTCTGGGGGTACTGGATCAGAGATTGATCGTGCTCTGAATCAGATCAAAATTACGATCTGAGGATGAATGGACGGTGTGTTAATGTGTCCTCCCTGTAAGATGGGATGTGACTTACGTATGCTGCCTGCGGATGATCCTCAGTTATGTTTTCCAGACCGTCGTCAATAGTTCATAGTGCAGCTCTTGTGTGACGTAAATAAAAGTACCAAAGACCAACCTCTTTTCTCATATGATGATATCAAAAATAAATATTTCATATTCATATAAACCATGTAGCAAAAGCATCAGCACTTACCGCAGATAAAAGATTTTGCTTGAATATTGAAATTAACTAAACACTTTTTGACTTTCCCTTTTTTTATTCCTAAAAAATCACAAATTAGCTGGTTTTTTTTAAGTCACATAAGAGTTTGTGATAGTGGGTTCGAGTAATGATCAAAAGAAGACGGGTTCGTGTTCTTGTGTGTAGCTATAGTTTTAAATTTCGATGTTTGTTTATTGAATGCTGCCCTGATCCTGAATAATGCACCGATATCCTGTCTGTGGCTTGGGTTGTGGGGTTCCTGTTGCTTGTTATAGAAGACTTGCTAACTATTTGGTCAAGTGTTTCGTTCCGTTGAGTGCTTTACACACATACACACTCATATATATATATATATATATATATATATATATATATATATATATATATATATATATATATATATATATATATATATATATATATATATATATTAAATATTCCGTAGCATTATTTATAACGAAATGTAATAATTAAACAACAAGGTATTTATTACCTCATTAAGTGAATATTGATTTAATTTTAAAAACAAAAGTTATCACTGTAACGTATCTTTATTCAAACCTTGGCCAATAATGAAAACACAAAATTCAATAGCGATTAAAAAAGTAAGTGTTCAGTTTCAATATCAAAGGACGTCACGCAGGTTTGTTTTAAGTCATAATAAATTTCAAAACAAACTTTTCGAACTAATTTTATAATGGTGCGTTTAAAATCATTTATTCGAATTCATTTTATTGAAAATAATTGTCTTATCAAGAGCCGTGAAAAAAATGTTTAGTCCATTTACTGTTTTTCTATTCATTTAAATTCTTTTACTCTTATTACTTATTTTTATTTTTTTTTATTTAAAAATGGGTTTAACTCAATTAATGTACAAATTTGCAGATAATCAGTTATTGAAAGCTGTACTGCCATTCGTTTTTAAAAACACCATAAGTGCTTCGCGATAGGTTACGAGATAAGTAGCTTGACAACTATTTTCTTTCTATTGCTACGCTGAAATAAAATTTCAAAAACTGATAAAAAAAAGTTATTTTTTGAAGAAAAAAAATTAGCACTAAGTATTTTATTTTATAAAACGGCCAAATACGTGAATATTTAATTTTGAAATTTTTGTCGCTTACTTTGATTTTAATATTGCAAAGCAGTTTAGGAGGAATAGTTTTCAAAAACTTACAGAAAAGAAAAAAAACGATTATAGTTAAAGAAAAAAAGTGATTCTTGCAGAAATCATGAAACAGGTCATAAAATTTCCCCTGGAGTACCTGATTTTTGATCAAAAAGTTTTTGAAAGACAGCTCCTCAAATGTTTCTTCTCTTTTTTTGTTTTTTTGTTTTGTTTTGTATGATTATTTGGTCCTCCGATTACAACAAGTAATTGCGGCTAGTAGTGCACATTTCGAGAATATTGTAATTTAATTTCTATTCTTTAAAAAAAATTTCGAAAAAAATGCAATGTTGTTTTATTTGCATTGCCATCTGTCGGAAAATTTTTGAACAAAAGCATGAGTTCTCGGAAAGAGTTATGCCCCGTCACATAAATTGGTTGCAAAATTTAAAAAAAAAAAAAATTAATTACTTTTTTTTATCTTAAATGTTTTTTAGCTTTCAATTTTTGAAATTCGCCTATCTGGTTAATGTGTTCTTGTAAATAATGGCTTAGTTCTATGAGTAACTAACAAATAAGTAACTAACAAATAAGTAACTATTAGTGTTATTTTGCAATTTAAAATTTTTTTGTTAAGAGTTATTAAGAGGAGTTATATTCGGAGCCATATCATTTATTTCAGATTTATTTTCAGAGCAATTGTCATATCAATTATAATGCATTGCAACAAATACCTCATTTTCTTTTAATTTTTATGCATTAACACTTCTTAAGCTTCATTACGTTGTAAGATGCACTATCTTTTACTTAAAATTTTACATAATTCGAAAATAATTATGATCAGATTTATTAAATCTTTTTGCTATTTTCTGATTTATCAACGATAATTTATGGTTTGATTTATCAAACTGACTCATTGGGTGGAAAATAGATCTATAAAATAATTTTTACAAAATAAATCATCTTAACTTTTCTAAAAAAAATAATAATTTCAAATGAATTTTACTTTAACCATAACTGGATTTACTCTATTTGAAATTTTAGAGCGTGTTAAACCATAATATCGCTCAAAATGCTGAAGACTTAATAGATGCTATGTTTAATCATATTATTGTACTTCTTAAACAGGATTGCATTATAATATGGTACAACTTGAACGAAAACATAGTTCAATTTAAAACGTTATCAAATTTGCAACTAATTCGTATCGTATTATTGTTCCAGGCGCCAATGTTATGATTCAGTTTAAAAAATTTTCATTCAGACTATCAAATACACACCATCTTTCATGCAACATTCAAGGGTTTTCTACTTAAACAAAACAGAATTTCTTAACATGATTTCAGTATACTAAAATTTCCATGAAATCCCTGTTCATTTCCATTATTGCGATAACACTTTCCAAGTCTAAATCTAACTTTAACTAATTTTAAATCAAAAAAGATCTATATCAAAGATAATGATATGCTTACTTACAGTCAAATAGACCTTCATATGTCCAAAAACTTTATATATTCAGACCAATCTTTCTATAATGAATTAAATTCTCAAGATTTTTCCCTTGAAAGAGCATTGTAACTTATAAATTGATAAAATATAAGATGGTTACGCGTGGTTGATTATAGTAATACAATTGGACCTTGCCCTTCAAGTTCTTAAGTAACAAAGAATATTTTTGTTATTTATTTATACTACAGTTTTCGACGCTCTTCCTGGAAAGTGACATAACCCAAACACTCTGTGTGGTTCAACGCAAAAGTAAATTATCTTTGTCACCGGTTCTTGGGCAAGGATATTAACACTTAAACGGGATTAATTCTTTTTGAATGCTTTGTTTCTACTCCACTGATTCCTTTGTTAAAAATTGCACATTTTATTGCTGATGATTTTAAAATGACAGCATGAACTAAGCAAACAAAACAAGTTTGTTGTGGTTTTGAGGTTTCTAATTTTACCTTTCTTTAAGAAATTAATGCCATTATTATGCAATGATATAATCTTCAGATTATTATTTCATTAGTTTTGTGAAACGAAATCCAAAACTATTGAAATATCAACAGTTAGTTTTCTATATTTTATTTTCATTGAGATATTTTTAAGGCTAAATCTGTAACAATGATTGTATTAAAGTGCGTATGCTTTTTTAATTTCGAATTGTTTATACTTTTAGACAAAAAAAAAAAAAAAATGTATATCAAAATTTTTCTAACTTTAAAAAATTGATTTTTCAAGCATTTTCACTAATTTTTCAAGAAACAATTAGGACTTAGATTTCTTAAAAGTCAAAGCGATAAATGTTTCTTTCATATGAAATTGATGAATACATCCATAAATTATAAGTTTATCCAAACATACTTGCTTTATTATTTTCCACACATTATTTGCATATAATAACACTTTGGTAAATGTCTTTTTGGGTTGTTACATTGATTAAAACTTTGATGCTTTATAAATTATAATCCGGCCGTGGTAGCACAGTGGTGAGGGAATCGAACTCTGGTCCGGAGTTTCTATCTTCGACTCTATCAAGACCCACCGTGTACAGGTGATGTACGGGCTTGCAAAATCTGAGGAATCGAAAATCTTGTGTTCGGTCATTGAGCAGTACCATGGTTACAGGGATCTGGAGAAAATTTCCTTCCTCTTCTGATCTATATCTAAATTGCGAAAGTGGCCTCACAAATGACTGGTTGAGTGGTGCTGCTATCTATCCGTGGAATTTTGAGATAAGACGGGTTTTTATCCTTGCGGTGCTCTTTTGTCAAACGAAAGGATCACTATCCTGACTTAATTCGCAAAAGGCCAATGGATGGCGGACATGGCTTGTCCAAGTGTCATTAGAAACAACAACAATGACATGAGCCATAATATCATTAATTTGTTGCAACTACTGTTAGGCATCAAGTCAAGTCATATTATTATGCAATTCAATCAGTGGTACACATGTTTACACATAATTATGTTTAAACCAAGACGTAAATTTGTTTCAATTTTATATCTTATTAAGGTTGCAACAAATGTGCAACTTGTTACGGTTTTAAAAAAAAGTGAAAATGGATCAACCTTGAACCGAATTTCCGAGAGTGCACTGATATTGGATATTAGATCATTAAATACTTTTTAGTTTAAAATTTTCTTCAGACATTTTGAATTTCAAATCTTCAATTTTGTATAAACAGGAAAACTTGAAATAAAATTAATTGAAAATATAATGAATTTTTAACATTACTGGCTCAGTAACTCTTACGATCATTACGGAAATAATTCTATCCTTGACATTTTAAAAGCTCAAATAATTAAAAAACACTGTAACCTTATGTAACTTATGCTAAAAATTGTAAGAAATCAATATTATATATTGAATTAATAATTCAAGCTGCAAAAACTCTTTCTAAAGAAAGGTAATTAAAATTATGAATATGATGCTTCATTATTTATATAGATATATAAAAAAGCTTTACAGATAAGCTTTTTTAAACAAAACTTCAAGAAACTCGGTTTAATGAAAGGTATTTAAAAATTATTAATATTTTGCTTTTTTATTAATATTGATATTATTAATTCGAAATTCATTAACAATATCTTAAATAATAATAAAGCAAAATATACTTTATTATTAATACAGAAACTTTGAAAAAAAAACTTTTTAAAACAAAATTTCATAACCCTTGCAGCAATAAAAACACGGTATAAAGAAAGGTAATTAAAATTTATTAACATTTGCTCTATTATTTTTACAACTGCAAAAAACTTTAAAGAAAAGAGTTTTCAAACAAACATTTATAAAACAAGAATGCAAAAGTCGTTATTTATTTTGAAAAAAGAAGAAAAAAACCCATTCTGACATCAAAACCTTACAATTATCCTGTCATTTTTGGTTATCATTTGTTTATGAAATTAATTTTGTTAGGAGAGTTAAAAAAAAATCTAATGTAAACAACTGTGCTAAGTTAGTTAAACTATGAGATAACCTTTAAATGTATCATAATTATCGTAATATAAATAACGTAATTTCTTTTGAAATTCTTCTTAATCGTGAAGTATACAAATTGTTACTACACAGACAGGAAATTCCCAGAAAACAGGAAACTGATATCACAAGGAAAATATGAGTAGAAATGATACTAACTTCAGTAAGTGTAAAAATCTAACAATTCTTTAAGTTTTGAATCGACTTTACTATTTCCATCATTGATAATAGTTTGGGAAATGTTGCCGCTATTTTTATTGATGATTAATTCAATTAAAGCGGATGTCTTCTTTGAGGAGTAAGAGTTTATTTTATCTAATTTTATTCTTATAATTACCGTTCTGTTAAGGTAGATTAAATTTGAATCATTTTTGACAATTATGCATGCATTTAATAAATAATTTCTACATGATAAATATAGAATTGTATTAAATTTAATACACATATTCTATTTTAATACGAAATTGTTTCAAATTATTTTAGTTAGTTACTTATATTTAACCCAAATGATAAGCTATGTTTTTGAAATGGTCAGAAGATCTTATTTTAAAAACTTTTTTTTCTGTTTCTTTTTCTCAACTGAGGCAGATTTTTTCTCAGAAAAGTAAAAATTTTGTTTCATAAAATTTTATTTTTATAATTATCGTTAAGATAGATTAAGTTCAAAGTATTAATAGTATCAATTGTCTTTTCAACTGTTGACAATGATGCATGCATTCAAAAAATAATTTCTAGATGATCAAAAATAATTTCTAGAACTGTTTAAAATCTAATGCAGATATTCTATTTTAATGTAAAATTGTTTCCAATTTTTTTTGTTAGTTACTCATATTAGGGCAACATAATGATAAGATACAGTTTTAAAATAGTCAAGAGAGCATATATTAAGGTTTTCTTTCAATTCAAACGGATATATTTCTTAAAAAAATATTAAAATACAAAATTGTTACTATTATTTTAATAAGTCGCTTATATTTTGACAATATTTTTATTAGAATATAAAACTGTTACCAATTATTTCAGTTAGTAACTTATATTAGTACAATATAATAATTAGATACATTTTTTAAATGACCAGGCGAGTATATTTTAAGATTTTTTAAAATCTAATTTATTTTTTTATATTTTATTTTTCCAAATTTAATTTTTATAATTAACGTCATATTAAAATTGAAATTGTATTCTAAGTGCTATTGATATCAATAGCTACAAAAATATCGTATAATGCTGCATGTTTTAAACAAAAAATAGAAGGATAAAAACACGGAACTACTTAAAACCAAATATAGACATTGTATGGTTGTAAAAAATTCTAATTAATCATTTTAATTAGTTATTTATATTAAATTATACTTTAAATACTAAATTGAAAATATTGGAACAATATATTGATAAGCTACATTTGCATGACAGTCAGAACATATTTTAGGGCCGTGGTAGCCAAATTTTTAGAGAGGTCCGCTAAGACCAACCGAGTACATACGAT
Organism: Parasteatoda lunata; assembly: GCA_949128135.1. Lineage (NCBI taxonomy): Eukaryota > Metazoa > Arthropoda > Arachnida > Araneae > Theridiidae > Parasteatoda > Parasteatoda lunata. Next base: position 35,509,391 of record OX421980.1, on the reverse strand, counting down.
ATACGTACTTGTAAAATTTGTGAAATCGAAATTCATGTGATTGGTGGCTGATTAGCAACATGGGTATATGGATCCGGAAAAAATTTCCTTTCTCATCAGATCTATGTCTAAATTGGCCTTACGAATGAGTGGATTGCCATCTATCCTTGAGGTTCTTAACTAAGGCGTACTTTCACCCTTGTGGTGCTCTCTTGTCAAGTGAAAGGCGGACCCTCATGCTTTATTTCGTAAAAAGCCAATGACTAGCGAGATTGAAAAACAACAGAGCATATACGTTTATTTTTTAATTAAAACGGATGTTTACTTAGTGGATCAAGAATTTTATTTTATGCTTTTATAATTACTATTAAGACAGACATTCCCTCTAAAGCGCAAAAAATGGCAATTGTTATAAAAATTGTGGATATTGCTTTTTTTAAATAATTTTTAAATAATTAAGCATTTGACTCATTAAAATCTAATGTATGCTTTTTATGGGAATACAAGATTGTTACAAAACATTTAAGTTAAAAACTTATATCGGATTACCCTTTTTAAGCCAAATAAAGGTCGTCGGGAAATTCAATTATAAGTCACATTTTAAAAAATGGTTCTGACAGCATATTTTAAGAGTTTTTCTTCTATTTTGTGTTTTAGTTATTTTTTCTTAAAAAACTCAACGAATTCGATCTTGGAAATAAGATGCTTCTGTGTTTGTGCTATTATCTAATGAAAAACTCCGGAACTTGTAAAATACCCATTCAGAAAAAATGATAAGGAACAGATTGATGTAAAAGTATCTTATTTGAAAAAAGCGACACATTGTATTGGTCCAAACCCTCCAAATCTAGGGAATTAGGCAACATGAAGTTAAGAATTATGTTTTCCTATTAAATTTTTTTTCAGTTATTTCTTTTTGGGGATTTTTGAAGTCAATTTCTATAATTAATCTAGGTGATTAAACTCTCATTTTAGTTTAAAATACCACAAGTCATGCCATAATATTGTAAGCAAATTTTATACGTCAAACATTTCTTAAAAGCTATACTTTTAATGTTAAATAATTATCAAAATAAAAACAATCTATTATTTTAATAAAATAAAAGTCTATTAAAAGTGGTTGTAAGTTTTTGAGTACATATTACTGAAATAAATGCGTTCTAAAGTTTTAGACCAATACAAGAAAAAGAAAGCTGGATTTTTTTCACAGTAATTTACTATATAAAATAATTTAAACATTGCTAAGTAGAAATTTTGATCAGATTTTTAAACTTTTATCTCTTGTAAAAAAACCTTTAAGCCTTTATGTCTTGTAAGAAAACCTTTAAGCCTTTATCTCTTGTAAGAAAACCTTTAAGCCTTTATCTCTTGTAAGAAAACCTTTAAGCCTTTATCTCTTGTAAGAGAGTTTAAAATTTTATTGATATCATTCCTTTTAAAATTTGCATTATTTGTGAAAGTTCTTAGAAAATGAATCATTTCAATAAACTAAAAATTCTTCAACAAAATTATGCAATGGGAGTAGCTTTAAAGAAACAATTGAGAAATCAATTTTTATTCTATATTTTATGATGATGTTAGGAGTTTATTCTTTGAATAATTGAATACTTTTTCAGTCTTATTTTTCTGTATTACACCTAACCAGGACTTTATTTTTCTCTCTGAGGGTAAACCTCAGTGTAACACTTGCTGACAAAGTCTTGATACAATATCATGATAATCATCGTTTTAAATTGTTTGAATACTTTGGGTGAAAAATCACGATCTCTAAATTGAAAATAAAGAATTTTAGCGAATTTTGCCATTATCTTGTGGAAATTTCCAAAACTTGTAAAATACCTACCTGAGAACAGTGCTAAAAAAAAGTTTGATGTAAAGTGTGGCTTATCACTTTATTCACTTAAACTTTTCAATCAAAGCATCATTTTCATTCAAATTGCATTTTGAAGATGAATAATTTTAAATTCTTTTATGAAACGAACTTTAAAATTTAATATAGCAAAAATTTATTTACGAGTATTTACTGCTAAGTATTGCTTAGAAAGCAGGTAGTATCCGCGAAAATGAATCATATGTATCGTATATTTCAAAAACGTTTTGTTGTTTAATTTTAGTTTTCTGAACTGATTATTAAAATCATAGTGTTTTCCTTATTTTTACACTTTTAGACTTAAAGTGCCATCTCTTCACCCCCGAACATTCTATCTCTCCCCTCATCAAGAATTTCAAGTTATAAGTCAAGTTTTATGTGAAGGTAAGAAGTTACTAAATATTTAAAACTATTCATTGCTTCAGAAGTATCAATTGATTACATGGACAATTGATGTCAATTTATTACATGGTCAGTTGATGTCAATTGATTATGTGACAAGTGGTATCGATTGCTTACTTAAGACATTGTGTGTTGTACGCATTCAATTTGATTTAAAGTTAGAACAACAGATAAATGCCCACAAAAAAATAACTTCATGAAACTTTATTCGAAATTAAATATTTGAAAGTAGAAACTTTAGATTTAAGAAGTATGAGTTTAGACATTATATTTAATAGTTATTATAGTTCGTTCACCAGGAGTTGGCCCTTGGCTCCGCCTTCATCACGCGGTATTTGACGATGCTATTTCGCTATTTTTGGGAGAAGGATGTGAACAACTCTAAACAAGGTTGTTATTTGGCGGTCGTATGACAAAAATATTTATTTCGCAATCTTTATGTGCATTGTTTTCACATTAAGTATTTCATAAATTTGGTATTTCTCTCTTTCGAGTTAATAGTTTGTCCTTTCTGAGACATTTTGCTGCATTATATTTAATTAGCTAGAGTAACAAAAAGTATAATAGCAGATGATAAAGCGAAGTAAGTGAATGAAAAAGAATTCGCTGTTTGCATTTGGCACGCATTAAGGGTTGTCTCAATTTCAAGAGCGGAGATGTTTCTCCTCTTTCTCCCGTGCTCAATTGAATTCTTCGTCCGATGAGGTAGAGCCAAGGTGGACTCCTGGTGAGCGAACTATACTTATAATACATTATGAGAGTTACATTGTATTTAGAAATTATTATAAAGTAGATATTGCATCTCCTAAATTATGAAAGTAGATATTGTATCCCTAAATTAAAATTTTGTCATATGAGTCGAGATTAAATTTATGAACATGTAAGAATTTAATACAATGTAACTTATTAAAATTTTGAAAAATAAAATAAACATTATTTTTTATATTACTTTGATTGAGCTTTGTTTTTATTTTTCGGTATATTTATTATTAAGGATGAGAAAAAAGAACAATCATAAGAAGTTTTATTCTTCATTTGAGGCACAATACTTCAATTAATCTTTAAAATAATGTTTGTTATTTTGAAATGTCAGCGTTCTACCTTCGGTTTTAAATGTTGATTTGAAATTCAGTTTTTGAAACACACATTAAGAATAGTGAATCAGCTATTTTCTAATAAAAAGAACTGATTTAAATTAATTTATAATATAACATCAAAATGTTATCCTTCAGAAATAAATGAGATATTTAATGATTAGATAGGGGAGAGTGGGGTCAATTGTGACATTTTTACTTAACTATTTTTGACTTAAAAAAAATCCAATATATTATTAGTATTAATTGACAGACGAGTAAAGTAGACTATCCTCTACTAGAATAAAAAATAAATACTTTATTTTAAATGTTATTATATTAGTTATTAACAATTTTTGACAGTCGTGCACTTGTTAAGTTAATTATACATATTGTCATAGTTGTGATATATTTTTTTATTGATCAAAATAGTAGTGATATTTTAGGAGTAAAAATAATAATGAGCAGAGACCTAAACGGTTAAACTTTTAACTCTAAGGGATTAAAAATTTTTAATTTATGCTGTGAAAGGTGACAAATAAAATAATGCACATGCAACATAATATAAATGATATAGGAAACTATTGGTGGTTCTTAAAGAGTTAAGTAATGGTTTGTAAACATAAGATTATTTATTTTCAGCTGTTACATTCGTCCCTTTACTTATTGTTACAATCGTCCCCAAGACGCCATTTCAGCTTCATTTGTTAAAAACAATGCTAGTTAATTAACAAACTAATCTTTCTTTTGAAATGTTAATTAAGGTGTCCACTTACATATTCGGTTAATAATTTTTATTTGTTTAAACAAAATTACTTTGTTACAATATAATATTCTAATACCAAAAAAAGTACTTAAGTAGCGTGAAAATATCTTTTGTGATGTAACTCTTTCAAAAGTACATAAAAATGGTTGCCAGCAGGGGTGCCCATGTAGATTTATTAAATACACCTTGTGCGCCACCAAGGAACCAAATCTAGAACCCGACACTGCTCTGTTACAATTTTTGCTCTGTTACAATCGTACCCTGTTACAATTGACCCCACTCTTCCCTACAGTTTTGCAATAAATTTCATTAGGTGCATTTATGCAACCAACTTTAAAGTGGATATCAAGTTGCAACACTTTTGATTATTGCAAATAAACGTAACTTGAAAAGAAAAACGAGGAAAACATTTGAAAATTTACTTTAATATAATCAATAGAAACAATAAATTATTTTTATATAATCGAATCAATAATTTAACTTTGAATAATCAATAAATTAATTTTAATATAATCAATAAAATAAAAATAAGACTATAACTCGACTGTATTTCAAGAAAAATTTTGCCACTATCACTGTAAAAAAAAAGTTTTTTTTAAAAATTGAGCAATAATGTGTCAAAATAGCTAAGAAAGAAATAATAGTCGGTTTTGAAAGCCCAGTGTAGTCAAAATTAAAACCGCATAAACACGTTTTTTAGAAAAAAGCATAGCTTCAAAAGCCATGTAGTGAGAGAAATATGATCTCCGGGAGCATAGTAGGATGCTCTCTCCACCATAAGTGTATACCGTAGACTAGGGAGAGTTCGAAAAATTTATATAGTAGCCGCGAAAATAATACATTATGACATACATTGTAATTTTTAAGATAATATCGAAATAAGTGAAATTAAAATAACTGATCTTCTGACCATGCATGGCAATACTATAATTTTACTTTCGTTACTTGTAACGAAAGTAAAAGCTAAAAGTACGCACTTGTTCTTCGTTACTTTTTAAATTAAGTACTTTTAGTAGTTTTTTTGTTATTTTTTTCGCGAAAAAGTAACAAAAGAAAGGAACAAGAATGTCAAAAAAAATCGTTACTTTTTCTGAATTCTTCAAAAAATTTTCCTCGGAAAAATTTTTTTGAAATTTTTTTTCTTATAAATAAAATAAATTATTTCTAAAAAAATATTTCTAAATTATTTCCCCCCTTTTTCGAATTTTACAGTGTAAATATTTAGTTCATCATATGAATAAATTTAAAATCGAAATTTTTGAGCTCAATCTTTTATTTGTAAAAAAAAACAACAAATTAGAAATTCGTCATTATTTAAAATTCAAAAATAATTTTTTTTTTGATTTTCATAAAAACGGAAGATAATTTTTAATTTAATGAATTTCAAGGGGTTATTTATATATGAATACAATTTTTTATTTTTTACTTATTTCTTTAAACAAAAAATATAATTTTATCGAATTTGTTACAATTGATTTATTGCTACAAATTCTGAAACTAAAAAGAAAAATTTCTAAAGATTTGCTAGGTTTAAAAAGTTGAAAAGTTTGGTAGGTTATAATTTAAAGCTCTTTTTTTAGGCAAACATTTATTTATTTACTTATTTATTTATTTTTTTGGGTTTCTGGATATTTTCAACGTTCACTATTACAATAAACTTTGAAACAGTTTCCTGCATTCCAAATTTTATTCATTTAAAATAAAATCAGTTGTATTTTAAATTAAGAAAAAATATTTTTTATTGAAATTTAAGGTTACTCTAAATTTTCAATTTCTACGAAATATACCTTAAAACCGTTACTTTTTTGTTTTGTCGTTACTTTTTACTCGTTACTTTCTCAAATCAAAAATTTTTGCACGTTACTTTTGCTTAAAGTACTTGGATTTTTACTCGTTACTTTTTAAAAGTAACATTCTGATGTATGCTCCTGATTAAGCTATTGGAACCATATTTCCTAAATTGCAACCCTTTGTAACATTGAAATAGGAAATTAATATTTCATGACGTGTCATTGTAGCGGCTACTATATAAAGCATCCTTCTTCTTCTTTTTTTTGTACTTGGCTGTACTGTACAATGCATTTTGCTTAAAAATGAGTATACGCTCTTTCAATACACGGGGTTTTCGAATTCGACTATTATATGTTTTGAAGCTATTTTGACACATTTTTGTACAATTTTGAGAAACTCTTTTTTGCAGTAGTGTAATCAGTTAAATATTTTTAGTAATTAATAACAAAGATATAAAAATAATTTATGATTTCTAAATATGTTAAAATAAATATCGCGATTTAAAAAATAAGATTTGTATTTTTTTGCATGTATTTTTATTGTTCTCCTGGAAACTGTCTTCCTATTGAAGTATATACAGACAAATTTTCACAATTTTTGATAAATTTGTGTTAACATTTCGAGAAACCCTTTTTTGCAGTGGTGTTATTAGTTAAATATTTTTAGTAATTAATAACAAAGATATAAAAATAATTTATGATTTCTAAATATGTTAAAATAAATATCGCGATTTAAAAAATAAGATTTGTATTTTTTTGCATGTATTTTTATTGTTCTCCTGGAAACTGTCTTCCTATAGAGGTATATACAGACAAATTTTCACAAATTTTGATAACTTTGTGTAAGCATTTTGAGAAACCCTTTTTTGCAGTGGTGTTATTAGTTAAATATTTTTAGTAATTAATAACAAAGATATAAAAATAATTTATGATTTCTAAATATGTTAAAATAAATATCGCGATTTAAAAAATAAGATTTGTATTTTTTTGCATGTATTTTTATTGTTCTCCTGGAAACTGTCTTCCTATAGAGGTATATACAGACAAATTTTCACAATTTTTGATAACTTTGTGTAAGCATTTTGAGAAACCCTTTTTTGCAGTGGTGTTATTAGTTAAATATTTTTAGTAATTAACAACAAAGATATAAAAATAATTTATGATTTCTAAACATGTTAAAATAAATATCGCGATTTAAAAAATAAGATTTGTATTTTTTTGCATGTGCATGTATTTTTATTGTTCTCCTGGAAACTGTCTTCCTATAGAGGTATATACAGACAAATTTTCACAATTTTTGATAACTTTGTGTAAGCATTTTGAGAAACCCTTTTTTGCAGTGGTGTTATTAGTTAAATTTTTTTAGTAATTAATAACAAAGATATAAAAATAATTTATGATTTCTAAATATGTTAAAATAAATATCGCGATTTAAAAAATAAGATTTGTATTTTTTTGCATGTATTTTTATTGTTCTCCTGGAAACTGTCTTCCTATAGAGGTATATGCAGACAAATTTTCACAATTTTTGATAACTTTGTGTAAGCATTTTGAGAAACCCTTTTTTGCAGTGGTGTTATCAATTAAATATTTTTAGTAATTAATAACAAAGATATAAAAATAATTTATGATTTCTAAATATGTTAAAATAAATATCGCGATTTAAAAAACGATTCTTGTATTTTTTTGCATGCATTTTCATTGTACTCCTGGAAACTATCTTCCTATTGAGGTATATGCAGATAAATTTTCACAATTTTTGATAAATTTGTATAAACAATTCGAGAAAATCTCAGAAAAATAAATTTTTTACTTCATTCTGTCTTACTAGTTTGATAATTTCCCTCAATAAAATGAAATTAAATGTTACATAATTGTTTGAATTCATAAAAAAAATTTCTGGAGAATTTGTGTATTTGTATATTTTGTTTGTCTTAATAAATAGATATTCTTGATTGTCTACTATTAATTCTGGAAATATCTACTATTGCAGCTACCTTATTCTTAAAAAAACATGGCTCTTACATATTATAATGATTAATTAAAGATTATTTGCAGGACTTCCATGTCCAGAGTTCAATATAATCCAAGATCATGCATACTTTATACAACAAAGGTCCTATAGAACAGCTAAATTTTTAAAATTGACCAATCATCGACTGTGCGACTTTAAATCTGTTTTAGATGATTCAACGCAAAGAATGGAAAATTTTACTAAAGGTCAGAATAATTTTTTTATTAACAACAACTAACAACTAAAACAAACAACTTAATTTTGATGTTTAATTTAAATATTATTTAAATATAATTTGAATCTAATACAGCTAGTTTAAAGTGAATTTTTTTTTTGTATTCTGGCATGTTTGAAATATGCTAAAATAATAGAAAGTTTCCTCGATTCAGTTTTAGATTAGAAGATAGCAAGAGAAAGCGATGTTCCAAGGGACAGTTTGAAGACAAATATTTTGATATCTTTACTTGGGTAAAGAATATAGTTGAAATGGAAAAAAAAATTTTACCTTAAAAAAAAAACTTTTTTTTCCTGATTAAGAATCCAGATTAAAAATTATTGTTCTGACATTTACTGAAATGCCGTTGATGTGACACAAACAGTAAACTGAATTTTTAGAGACATGGGTATTCAAAGCAAAGACTAAAATTTTTATTTCTATGAAAACAAATTCTGTTACAATATTTATGAGTCCAATCATCAAATAATTTTAGTCACCAATGAAACACGATAAGCGGTCACATTAAAAATGACACAAACTGAAGAACATTTCTGTATCGGTAATTTTTTTAATAGATTTTGACTACTATGTCTAGACTCTAGAGCGAAATTTCAAGTTTGTAAACAGTTTTCCTCAGACATCTCTATTATTAAAGATTCAATTATGCAGCTAAGATGTAAAACATGAAATTTTCACAATCAAACAAAACATTTATGCTTGTGGCCTTTAGACTTGAAATCTGTTTACTTTTAAATGTATTTCAACTGCATTTTGGAGTGCTGATTTGAAAGAGGAAAATAATTTTACACTTTAAAATTTTTTTTAAGAGACTTTCAGATAATCTGTGAAATTAAGAAACGTTATTCAGCATATTAATGCTAAAACTTTGAAATTAGAATGCTAAAAAATATTTACAGTATTTGAAATTATGAATACTAAATTTTATCAAAATTATGTTAAAAATTCCAACAGCACACACTTTCTTATTTCTTTTGTAGAACTCCTAATTTCGCTTATTTAAGAAGAAAACAGCATATTTGATATCAGCATAACACATTTAGTTGAAATATGTTTCTAATTTTACAGAATTCAATGGGATATATATATATATATATATATATATATATATATATATATATATATATATATATATATATATATATATATATATATATATATATATATATATATATATATAATTTTTTTTTAATTAGGAGCTAACATCAGAGAGCAAACATATAGTATGACACTTCCATTGCTTATTGAGGTAAAGCAGCACACAAGAGAAAATACTAAAAATCCTTGGTGTATTATGAGTTATGCAGCAAATTTCTATACGCCTCACTATTGGGGACTAATAGCAACGCCCACAGAAGTAAGTAGAAAGTAACAAAAAGTAACTTGGTGACATATAACACCATCATAAATTTTAAATTTAACCACTTTAGGAATGTTAACGTACCACGCTTTTTTTCTTGAACTCTGTTAACCCACTAATATTTTTGAATGTTCATCATACAAGAATGTTTTGAGATTTCAGAGTCTTACGAATTTTGGCACAAGCCTTTGTCTTTAAGTTGTGCCATCCTTTGTACTAAGGTGTACAGAAAAATCTTGGAATTCAAGTCTTGGGAATTAGGTTGCCTTTTTTGTGCTGTAAGACAATCAAAAAATGGTGCTTTGCATCATTTTCAGTGTCTTTAGCTTTCTTTGTTGGAGAACTTTTGACTGAAGAACCATAACATTACCCAAAAAGTTTGCAATTTGCTGCTATAAAATATTTGGTTTAATAGTTTTTAAAGTTATTTCTTGTAATTTCATGTTTCCATTCAGGCTGTTGTCTTCTGATTTAAGTACAAGTATAGGAAAGCTTTGCTTCTCTATTATAATTGCAAAGATGTAAAAACTAGTTTTCAAATTTTGATAATTGTAAACTATTCTTATGCAGCATAATTGAAACACTTCTATACAAATACATTTTTGCATATTTCTCAAGAAATACTTAAAGAATCATTTAAAACTTCAGAAATGTCTCGATCATGCGATTTCTCATAATTATCAATGAAGTTTAGCTTTTAGAGATTTGAGGAACCGACAATAACTTACAAACGGAAAACACCCTTGAACACCCTATGTCAAACAATCTAGCAATAAATTTGTAACTTGTAACATTTATTTTGGTTATTATATGCAATAATTGCATAAAATTTCGTAAATCTAGCTTAAATATTTATATGGACACTTTTATAAAAAAAACAATTTTTTGCTTTACTTTCTTTTGCTATAACTTTAAAAATACTCAATAAAATTAAACAAAATTTGTTGGAGAAATTTAAAATTAATAACATAATAATTATTTCAAAATTTCAGAAAAAATTGTTTCAAACTGCGAAAGATATGAGTAATTAAAGTATTTCTTTTATACTACGTATGCGCGGAAAAAATTTTGCATTTCTTTACTTAATTTTTTAGTGAATCGTAATTGGCATATAGTGAAAAAAGTTCAATTTAAATATCTTAAAAATTTAAAAAGTTTCAAGCAATTTTCTAAGTAGTTTTTGTACTTTTTAAAAGAAATTTTAAAATGATAAGAGATTTTCTACAAATATTATTGTCTATCATAAGACAGAATTAATTAACAAAGGGTAATACCTTACAATAAAAGTTCATACACTGAAATATAATTGTAAAAAGAAAACATGCTAGAGAAAAAAGATACTTTTACCGGGATGATTCCCAAATTTGCCGGTCATTTTTAATAAATCTTGATCGATAGTAAAAACGAGATTTGTGGCAAACCCCTTATCATTTTAAGTTTTTTTTTAAAGAGTACGAAAACTACTTTGAAAATTGTTTAAAACTTTTTAAGTTTTTAAGATATTCAAATCGAACTTTTTTTATTAGTTGTTAAATACTATTCCCTATAAAGTTAGGTAAAAAAAATTTCACGCGCATGCGCAGTATAAAAGAATATTTTAATTGCTCATATCTTTCGCAATTTTAAACATATTCTTCCCAAATTTTGAAACAATAGTTTTGTTATTAATTATAGGTTGCTTCAAAAATTATGCTTTATTTTAATGAAGATTTTTAAAATTATAGCAAAACAACGTAAGACATTTTTTTTTTTGTTTTGTTTCTATAAAAATGTTCATATTTCCATAAATATTTGAGCTAGATTTACGAAATTTTGCATATTATAACCAAAATAATTGTTACAATTTACAAATTTATTACTATATTTTTTGGCGTAGGGTATTCAGAACACTATTTTTCGTTTGTAATTTATTGTCGGTCCCTTTAACCTCTAAAAGCTTTAAACTGATGAGTATGGGGAATCGCAGAACCTTCAAAGTTTATAAAGTTATCACTAAGTATTCTTTGAGACAGATAAAAAAAAAATGTCATTATAGAAGTTTTTCCATTATTTTTCCCTACCTCAGCATCTAGATGCTTTCTACTCGAAACGTAGTTTAATTTTCAGAGCAAATGACTCTTCTGCTAAGATATTATTTTAAATTGCTTACAATTCTAATAATTCATTAAGATAAATTTTGAATAGACAAATTAGCCACTAAAATCCGTACCTTCCCTCCTAGTTTTCGAACTACTGCGGCTCGGATTATTAAACTGATGTCTATGTATAGTAGATTGGTTATGATCTACAATATTAGATCGAAAAAGCAGCTTGTTTTTGAGAGCTGTAACAACCACTAGTTGATCATTTTCTTCTAAAATTTGCGAATTTTTAATAATATTTCAGACGCTCTCTTTTTCCCTTCATCCCTATTTTGATAAAATTAAAGCATTCCTGACTAGTTTGCAAATGTAGGAAGAGTTTTCGTAAACTGAAACATGCTGTAACTGCCATTTAGTGTACGAGTTCTCAGTTCTGATATTTATTTATTCACAAAACGGGATGTATCATTCAATTTTCTTCATTTAACAGATAATTTTTCTTTTAATTTCTTTTGCGTGATATGTTTTGTGATATGATACAAAGAACTATAGAATAACATTTGTTTGAAGCTATTTTAAGCTTACCCTATTTGATATTGTATAAAAGGAACTAATTTTCAACTCTTATTTTAGCTATTAAACAATCGCTCAATAGTTTTCGGAAAATACGAATAAAAGTTTCTAAGCACTGTAACGCGCAATTGCTCATACTGAAATTTAAACAATAGAAATACAAACTGCACAAAATATTTTTTTCCAGGTTGGCAAAGAATTTCTTGAATTTGCAGAAAACTTGAAAATTTATGTGCATACTTTTGACGGAGATGTTGGAGAAGTATTATTAAGAGAAATTGAACTTTTTAGAAGAAACTTGGACACACTCGGAATTTGTTACAAGAAATTAAAATTTTATGTAGGTAAGTTAAGCTGGCCAACTCTCGTATAGTAGGAATTTTTCTATACGGGCATTTGAAAACTCACTGTTTTATCTTCGAATTATTTTTTTTTGTTGAAATTATTAGAAAGGTAAAGAGGACTTTAGTCACAAAGTGCTCACTAAGCAACGCATAATAAGTGACACTACTGGCACCTTCCATGGCGAAGAAAGTTAAGTTCAGTGCCTGCAGTTAAGAAAAAATATTAGTAGTTTAAAAATATTAATTGATTTTAAAAAATTGAAAAAATATTAGGGTAGATACATGTTATTGGACTCGCAAAACAATTTATCAGTCATCTAATTTTTTGATTGAGAAGAAGATATGTAGGTAGGTACTTTATTTACGTCGCACTAGAGCTGCATAATGGGACTATGAAACATCCCTGAGGATGATCCGAAGACATACCGTCGCAATTTTGATCCTCTGCAAAAAGATGGGTAGCCCGACAACCTGCGAGCGAAGTCGGACACTTTACGGTAGAACAGTTTAACAAGGACCAATACCGCCCACCAGCGATCCCTACGAAGGCTGATCAATGTGGTCATCCACCCGCTTACAGACCGCAGACAGTGATGCTTGTCTTCGGTGTTTTACAGGGACGAAGAAGATATAGTAGTAGTAATTTATTTAGGGCGCACTAGAGATGTACGATTGGCTATTGGTAATGGTCTGGGAAATGAAACATCATTGAGGATAATCCAAAGACAATTCAACTGGGATAATCCAACGACAATCCAATTATCAGAGACATCAGAATTTCGATCCTCTGCAGTTAGATGGAGGTGGCGAGTTCGAATCCCGCTGTAATCCTGGCTGTATTCTTCGTGATGTCTTTCTCTGAATTGTTCTATCTGTTCTATTTGAAAAAGGCTTATAAGCCTAAAATGAGCACAAAAATCAGCAAATGTATTTCATTTTAATAAAGTGCTGCAGTAAAGATGGCACCTCCACTTTGGTACCAAACCATTGAACTAACCAAAAGTCTAGCACTTCACGGTAGAACAGTTTAATGAGGACAGATTTCGTGTAGCCCCAGTCCCTTGGCTGGTTGATTTAAGTGGTCACCCACCTACTCACCGACCCCAGCCAGTAATGCTTGACTTTGGTGATCTACTGGGAATAGTGCTTTACGCTCAGTACTTGTGGGACACAAGAGTAAAATTTTTTTTGGAAAATGTGATTTTAAAATTAATTTAGTATGGGATTAGAAAAAATAAAGAAAACTAATTAGAATAATTCTAAACATAACTAATACTTAATAAAGACATCCATTTAGAAATTAGATTTTATTGTGATAATGAAAAACTTTAAAAAAATTTAGAATATTTATTATCAAAACAAAATTCATTTAAATTTGATACTCTAAATTTTCATTTTCATTTTAGCTATATATAACGTCCCACATAGCCCTGGTGACTCAAGATCAGAATTATGGTTTCTTAAATGTACGAGAATTTAAAAGATGAAATCAAATTAAAAATAAAGTAAATACTTTTATTTTAAACGTATACTTTGTATTTTATATATATATATAGCTCATTTATTATAAAACATACACATAACTTCGTGCATATAACATAAAACATAAATCTGGTAGCAAAACATTAATGTAAAACAATATTTAAAGGTTCAAATAAGGAAAATATTTAATTAATGATTGAAAAGAATTTAAAGACTAAATAAGACAATCATTTACAATTATAAATTAAAAAATGCAGTCTGAAATGTGGAAATTTCTTTGCAAAATTCAATTTTGAGTATTATGGTGCATTAAGTAAACATGGGGCATATGGTGCATTGAGTAAACATTGAAATTAAAAAAAAATATGTAATATTTTAAATTACATAATTTATAGAGAATATCAATTACAATTTGACAATTTTTAAAATTTCTTTTATCCTTGTAAAACAATGCAATGGTACAATACAAACAAAACATGTAACATGCATATAAAAAATTAAAAACAAATATATTTATAGACAATCCATATGGAATTCATTGTAATTTAGAGCCTTAACTCAATAGAAAAATATATATTGAATATTAAACACTTAGAAGCATCGCTAACTTATTGAAAACTTAACTGACACATTAAATAACTAAAAAACAAATTCGCTATAAAAGAGTTTTCATACCAATTAATATGCAATTATCAAAATTAAATACGAAATATTAAAATTAAACTTAATAAAAACTTTAAAAGGAACTCCTCATATAAATTGTAATTGAAATTTAAAAAGTAATTCTTTTCCGATTTGACAAGAACACTACAAATATACAAAGTTATGGCTAAAAAAAACCATTTAGATTTTCGAGCTTAATTTCACTTTTAATAGCTATTTTTACACTCATTTAGGATATTTTTTATAATTTAAAAACAAATTCAAATATTTTACAAAAGAAAAATAATTTAATGTGTTTTTATATATTCCTTAAAGGTTTTTACAGTGATATTACCAATATGTTAAAAGTTAGTTTTCACACTGGCTTAAAACAAAAGGTTTGTTACTATTAAACGAATGGACAAAAAATGATCATACATTTCTTCCCACAAATTATTCTGCATTATTAATCTTAGAAACATGATGAAAAGTTAATGAAATATGGTTTTTACAAATGATAACTTTAATGATTCACATGATTGTGCAGAAAAACAGTTTATGCATGTTCATGAATACTTTTTCTCTCACTTTTCGGCTTTCAGCGATTAGCCAGGCAATAAAATGGCTTTTATTACATCGGTAGTTTAATAATGAAATTTCAAAATCCTTATATCACGTTTTTAAAGCCTTGCTGCATGAATTGAAGGCGAAATCTTAGTAGATTTTTTCATCACTGGGGTATTAGTATCGTTGATATACGCAACATTAATAACTCCATCACTTTGTACAGCTTTGTCACTTCTTTCCGGCTTTAATCCTGTAGCTTTAATATTATTTGTTACTAGTTCAACAGGAAATACCGTCTGCAAGAGAAATATTTTCAAACATTAAAATAACTACTTGTAATAGCTTAAATTTATGAGAACATATTTTCATATTTTAAGTTTAAGTGGATGAAACCGTAAATGTTCATACAAGATCATAACAAAAGCAAATTGTGCAGAATAATACTAAAAAAGAGGAAAAAAAAATGTTAGTTATACAATAATATTCATGACTGACAACTATATATTAACTTAAATTGTAACACACAGTTTTCAAGAAAAGCTTAAAACTATTTATCTTCATACCTGCCAACATTTGCACTTTCTAAAAAACTTTTCCTGCTGATAGTAAGATAACATTGATAGATTGCATTGATTACTCTAAGCAGAATTTTTTTAAATTTCGCCATCACCTATACTGAAAATTTTTTTAGTGTATCTTAACACTAAAATAGTGTTTAATTTAGTGTTCCACTACAACTACACAAAGAAACAAAGATAGTTACTGGTGTATTGAAACACTAAGAATGTTCCTTCACAGTAACTGGCCCCATTTTTAATGTAACTAATGTCCCCACAGTAACTTCTAAAGTAACTGCCCCCATTTTTAATGTAACTAATGTCCCCACAGTAACTTGTAAAGTAACTGCCCCCATTTTTAATGTTAGTTTCACTAAAATTTATAATTATAGTAAGATAAGGTACACGTAAGAGTCAGCAAAGTTATTTTTACTTTACAATATACAGTAAGAATCATTAATTTAAGATGCATATATACATAAATTTTTTAAAAAAATTTTATTTGTAAATTAAACATACGCTTAGCATAGAGAAAATATTAAGAATAATTCTAACTGGGCTTTACATGACAGAAATGGATAGATTATTAACTTATTTAATATATTTAAACAGTGATTTAAAAATTAAAATGTAAATAACCTTGTAACACAACTAAAAACAAACATTCATATTTTAAAGGCGAATTTTTGATTTTGAGATTTTTAGTAGCATGGACGACAGCAACAAACTTACACCAACTTATCCTCGATTGTAAAGAAACATCTAGCAAAAACCAAAGCGCAGTAACAATGGAATTTTCGAAAGCTAAAATAATTCAAGTATAGTGTGAAGCGCGTGAGATTGGTTGAAGCTTTTTCCATTATAGGTGTTTAGATTTATTTATACCCTTTGAATTGTATAGGAAAGCAAGCTGGATTCGATATTAACTTGAAATAAAGTGCTCTTTTAAAAAAAATTTCTGGGCTCAATATAAAATTTGGCGAGATATTACTAAATAGACTAAAATTAATAATGTATTAAAATGGTGTATATCACATTAAATTGAATTCATTAAGCCAAAATTTCAATGCAGTAATTTTGTAATCACTATTTAGATGAAATGTAAATTTTCCGGAGAAACCGAATGAGTTCGCAGATATGTATTTTTATACAAGAAAGATACAAAAAATACGGTACCATGTTTCAGAATATAATTAACTATTGTCAAGTACTTTTCTAAATTTTTGTTGTTTAAAATATGCATATAGCTGCACATAAAAAAAATTTTTAAGAAAATTTTATAATCCCTAAAATGTATAGGAATTTTTTAATTCCCTCAAAATTTTTTCAAAAATCTTTTAATTTGAAACTATCTTAAAATATTTTTAGGTTGCCTTTTCTGAAATATTTAAATAAATTTGTCATTTTACTCTGCTTAACATCTGATAACTGATAATTTTTATAGGAAACATTAAAAGCTTTGTCGTGTTATTTCATCGTGGTGATTATTTGAATAGCTTATTTTTGAAAATCTAGGTAAACTGTATTTAAGAAAAAAGAAACTTAATTATATGAATTTTTTTTTTTTTAATTTTTAAAAAACCAAAATTTTAAACTTTTTAAAATTTATCTAAATTCTAGAACTGTAAGCAAATGAATATTATTCAATTAATTTGAAATATTCTAATCTTCTATTTAAATTAAATTTAATGAATTTAATTATCTGTGCTCTCAAATTTTACCCATAAAAATATGACAGCAAAGTTTCAGTTTTTTCAAGACTCATTTGGAGTTCAAATTGAATCTTCATTTCATCAAATCTGTCTTATTTGTGGAAGAATTTAAGCTGCTTTGTTTTTCCTCACAAATTTCTTGTCACACATTTCTTGTCTTTATTTTTCTTCAAAAAACAAAATTTAGTTAATTTTTATACAAACAACATATTGGTTCTTATAGCAATTAACATACTTATCAGTAGGAGATAGGAGATAAGGAGATATGAAAATACCATATCTTGATTTATTAATTATAAAAAAAATTCTCAGGAAATTCAAAATTTTATTTATTGAAATTATATTTTTACATAAACATTTAATTTTTACGAAGTATTTAATGTTTTTTTTCTTTTTTGAAACAGCATATTTTTGTTTAAGAATTAGATTGCATTGGAAAAATAATAAAAACATAAATGTGATTGTTTACTTTAACTTTTTTGAAAAATTAATCGATTTCAATTCAAGATCAAGAGGAAGATGGGTTTATGTCAATTTTTCACAAAAATGTGTGGATTCTCTTCTGTTGCACTCTGAGTATTTCTAAGTTTTGACTAATAAATTGCGTGAGAAATCAGTGCTCCCCGAGAGTTATTTTACAGTGAAGATGAGCTGGCGTGAAAAAAAACGGTCCTTTTTTTTTTCTTCTCAGAAGCAGCTTCTTCGGGCATAAACCGTTCTTCCCTCTTGATTTTCAATTATTTGTGAAAGTGAGATCAAAATTTGTTAAAAGGAGAATACTTTTTACTAGACCAACTAAAACATACCTTATTTTGTTTAACCTTTGAACACAAAGCTAAAACTTTTCTTGTGATTGGACTAATAAGATCTTGCTTAATGTCATCTTTATCATGAGCTCCTAAAATGAATGAAGAAAGGATTCATTCATTAAAAATAAATTAATCAATGAATTTGAAAACCTAAATAATAGCCACTGCTCAATAAATGACCTTGAAAAATTATACTGATTTCAGAGCAGTACCTTCAGAAGGAATACACGTGAAATGGTAAAATCAAAATTCGTTATCTTTTAAATGATTAGATGTTAAGAAAATTTGTTTAAGTAATAAAACATTATTACTTTAAAACAAACATTAAAAATAAAAAAAAATGCGAACCCCTTTCAGTTGCTTCAGACAAATAAACTGTTTCTAATAATTTTAATAGGCTTAAAGTACCTTGATAATGATTTGTCAGATTTAAACTTTCTCCCTTTCTAAAATATTAATTTGAGAATCATAATTAATAAACCTATATTACCGTACTTTGATGAACGTTTTAGATAAAATAAAGTCACATATTAAAGACAGTTGATCAGCAATTACTAAACACAGCATATACCCTTAGTTACTACTTTTTTATGCTATCTAATATATTAATTTTTTCAAGAATCCAAAGCCTTGAATTTAATGTTGTAAAATTTTTTAAGTAAAATAAAGTATTTTCTGAAATACTCAGAGCTATATAAATACTGTCATTTTTTAATCTTAAACAAGAGTTTTTTTCGTTAGCTGAAAATTTAAATCTGATATATTACTTTAAATTTACACATTTTCTGATACATTATTAGTTTAAAATCTTTATTTATTATAGATTCTATTAAGAATTTAAATGATCTGCAATTCTAAAGATTATTCCAATAGTTCTTAAAATAAAAGATGTCGATTTATTTTCTATTTAAAAGAAGATGAATAAATGATTTACAGATATATTATATTAGATTACTTCTCACCTGTTATGAAACTCACAACCAAACCAATAGCAATAACTATTAAAGATCCAATTGCGCTGTACCACATGTATGATAATCGATATATTACAAAAATGTCATCCCTAAAATAGAATAAAATCAGATTAAATCAACAATATAAAAAGAGAGGTATTAAAATCAAAAGAGAGGTAAGAAAAACAGCAATATAAAATGACAGGGTAAAATTGAAAGAGAAAATGTATACAATTTTAATTTGTCTAACATAAGCGGAACGCGAAATAAGATGAAAAAGCAAAAATATTTATATTTATTAGGTTATTTATTTTTGATAAAGGTTTATTAAATTAAAGTATTGTCATTTTTAAAAAATTAAAATGAATTTGAATATAATTCTCAACAAGACTCTACTTACACCATTTGTTTCCATGAAAATGGGTTAAATCAGAACAATATTTAAATTTCAAGCTTTGTTTTGTTAACTAAAATTTTGATAAGTTCGTGTTAAATTTAAACAATTGCAAATTAGCGATACGTGTTGTAATTGTAACAACGTATTGATAAATATATCTTACTCTGTTTTAAAAAATCGCTTTTTCTAATCTTTTTTTGTTTACTTTTTGAAAATAAAACTTTTTGGCTTGAAGCTTGACTATCGGAAATAGAAATAAGTACTTTTGAGTGGTTTAAAAACACGTAATATGCTAACTGGAGTACAATTCATGGTAATGAAAGTGAAATATCCATATCTTTAAATGATTTTATCTTGAACTTGTTATCGTTGAACAGTTGATCCAATTTTGAGTTTACAACTACCAATGTTCAACGCATTAACTTTGTAATTTTGAATCCAGTTCAGAAGACAAAGCAACTCCTGGTTCAACTATTGGGAGGAATTTGCATTCACGGAGGACTTTTTGATGGAACTAATTCGCATTTGCGTTACATGCTGAGGAAAACCACGAAAACCTCCCACGCTTAGCTGTACTCTAACCCGTGATCCACTGAGGATATTTTAAGTAAGCACTGTGGTCGGTGCGAGCTGGGTGCGGATACTTTAAATGATTGGTTTAAACCTATGATTTTTCAAACGAACTATAACAAAGGAAATGTTTTCGATAATTTCATTTTTTTTCTCCGGCTAATAAAACATATGATCAGTGCAGAAACTTTATGATTCAACCGGATAGATTCGAGTTACAGCTATGCCATTCTATAAACAACCCTTTTAATTAAAAAAAAGATAATTGAGCAGTAAACAAAATTAAATATTTAGTATATAAAGATTCTAAAAGCTACTAGCTTTTCATGATAATATTTTGAATCATATTGGGAAAAAAATAGCATGTGAAATAGTTAATATAGTATTGTAACCTATTTAGTATAAGTTCGTCTACCGTAATAAGATGATTGAATGCCAATTCATAGTATGTGTTCATTAGTTAATATAAGGGGTTCCGTAAAAAGGCGTTTAATTAAGTTTATGACAGAAGAGGGAAGAGCTACGGACCAATGTCTCTTCTTCAGCCTATTTTCAGCACAGAAGTGAACGCTCCGAACTACTATCTTCTTCTTTTGGGGAATCGACAATATATATTTATTGTTAAATTAAAAAAAAAAAAGAAAAACGCTACAAGGATAAAGTATGGGTTTTATATTCATGATCATTATATTGAAAATAGTAGTGTCTTTTGAACGAGTTTTATATTTTTTTAAAACCGACCAGAAACTTTTATTTTAGCAATGTTAAACTTGACATAATTGGAACCCTTATCTTAACTTAAGGAAATTACTTTTAGAAATTTAAGGTGCTAATGCTAGAACTAGATAAAAATTTTTTTAGAGAAAATTTAAAAAAAATAATTTTGAGAATGTATAGAAACATCAGGAACCTTTTCAGAAACTTCTTTTAAGAAATTAAGATTACCCCATTCACCAGATTAAAACAATAAGGTGAATCTTTACTCACAGCAGACCATTCGATGTCCTCAAGTTCAGTTATTTCAGTTTTTTTTTTTCCCTTCAAAATATCGATTAACATGCCCTTCCAATCGACTCTTTAACTGTTTAAAATTTTAAGTTCTTTTTATATTCTTATATAATACCTTAAAGGAACGATTTTTTGAAATTATATTTAATTGAAATTGTATTAATTTTTGAGAAAACAGTTATTTTTTTATTTTTTTAAAGTACATAAACAAGAAAATATGACAGAACTTAATTTTTTTAAAAAGTGTCAAAATTTATAAACATGAGAAATTTTTAAAAACATTTTTTAAGGAATATCCTGTTTAGTTTCTGACTTAAAATAAGAATTTAAAAAAATGAAGTAAGAAAAATAAATAAATTAATTAAACTAATTAACAGTTGAGTCAGTCAAGGATTTATTAATGTGTCTTAACAATGAGTTGAAGGACTTATACTTTACATTTAACTCTAAACATACCATAACCGGTCAAATGACCGTTTAAGAACTTTTGTATCATAAATGCTCTCATAATCTGATCGTTTTTGCACATTTGACTTCATAACTTTTTCTAACAATTATGAACAGTTAATATTCTATTATATATATACATATATATATATACATATATATATATACATATATATATATACATATATATATATACATATATATATATATATATATATATATATATATATATATATATATATATATAGTTTGTTTCGAATAATATTTGTCGTTTACCTATTTCTACCACAACCGGTCATTTGACCGGGAGAAAAATTTATTGTTTTATAATGTTTTTGAATCAGAAATTACGATGTAATGCGTGTTCAACGTATTGCATTCGATTAGTTGCACATTTCTGCAAAGACTGTTGCTTAGTTCAATCGGAATAACTGTGAATTCAAATTTCAAGAAAGCATCTAAAAGTTTTAGATTGGCATTTTTGGGTAAGAAAATGTGACAAAAACTAAATGTTTTGGTAAGTGGCTTATATTTTATTAGCTCTTCTTTAAACTAACCGTTGCTGTTAACAGTCGAAACAATCAAGACAACACAAGTTCTTAGAAGAAATAATATTAATTATAAGAATAATTATAATTCTTATATATTCTTATAATTACAAAAATAGTTATAAGAATTACAGAAATAATTATAATTAGAAGAAATATGTTTGCGGAAAATACTCAATGGAAACACCCTGTATATGTAAAAAATGTGTTGTGCAATGAATTAAAAATTCCTTTTCTTTGTGTTTGTAATACATAAAAATTGGCAATAAACAATTTTGCTTAATTATAATAAAGTTTTTTTTAGTTTCTTTCCTTAGTAGCATCCATATATCATATATTCAATCAAGAAGCATGAAGTCCGGTCATTTGACCGACTATAGTAGAAATAGGTAAAGATTAAGTAATGGTATGTTTAGTGTTAAACCACATGTATGCCATAAATATTTAAAAATGCAGATTCAGGTTAACTTTAAAACGATGTTTAAAAATAATCATGCATAATGCGTCATATAAAGTCGGGTGTTTTCAGTATTATAGCTATTATAAACAATATAATGAATGAAAACCCACCTGATTTGGTGGCCAATCTTGCAAGTCTGATTATCATAAAAACAACTTTCATTAAAAAAGTGTAACCCTTAAAAAAAAACGTGAATACCTCCAAATTTAGAAGTCATTAACCGCATTAAACACAGACTTGATAAAGATTTTGATTTCTTCACAAAGTTAATTTGATTTTCTCTGCAAAAATTTCTAAAAAATATTTAAGATAATAATTTTGTTAAAAAATAAAGTTTGATCATGCGGTTTTTCACAGGATGGAATTAATGTCTGTAAAATTTAATTAAATTCGTAGCAGTATTTTTTAGATTAGTGATAACTATCGATAACGAATGTCTTAAGGCTTGTCATTTTTTTAAATAATTTCTCTGCATATTATTTACCTCTTTCATAATTTTTCTTTTGCATTAAATTTGATTTAAATTGAATCCGTTAAAATTGTCTCTCAATTTTAAACCAAGTCGAAGAAACATTAAGTATTTTTTTGTTACATTTTCAAATAAAGGAAAATATTTACAGTAAAATTCTAAGTACTTGTTTGGCAGTAGTTGTACAGTTGTAGTAATAGTTTCGTTCCACATATTACCAGTAGCATTATAATACAATTCTGTGCAACCTTCAACTGAAAATGGCGCAAAATTCTTAGGTGGCTTGTTCAGAAATGCACCAACTGCAATCCATAATACTGCAATAAGTCCAGTCAAGAGGCCTGTCATTGCACCCTGAAATCATTGAAGAAATTTTTTTTTTTATTTCTGTGATTGGTTAAAGAAATAAATATTCTAGAAAATAATTACATCTTGTAAAAAACATTAAGGGACTAAAAGTTTGAAAATAAATTTAAATATATTTTGTTTTTAAAGTATCTGATTAGAAAAACTGATTTCTGACTTATAAGAAATTTACAGGTAAATCATATAAAAAATAATATTAATAGGAAATTTGAAGGAAGCCCAAAATTATTGGAATGCTGTTTTATTATTATTATGCATATGATTTAAAAAAAATATGGTAAAAAAAACTACAGAAATGTTTAGTATGTTTATCATAAGAAAAATTCTCTTTTAATAAGTAAAATTTTTTTTTTTTTTGGGGGGGGGGCACATTTTTGGAAAAGTTGCCCATAGTTTTGGTTACCCCCATAGTTTTTGGTTACTAAAATATATATGAAATTATTCCTATGTGTTTTATTTTACTTATTTTTGTTTGGAAATAATAATAAAAATTTACAAAACATTTGATTAACTAGTGCGGGCTTAGAAACAGTTTTTTAAAACGACAATAAAATTATTAAGTTGTTCCATTTAATATAATTATTACATTTTATAAGTAGTGCTGCCATCTATAAGCAAACTTTGAAAACACTTATACATAAAATTATTTATTTTGCAATGCTTTATCTCAGGAATGCTAAATTTTATAAAAGTAATGATTTTTAAAATACATACTTTTTTATTTGCCCATGGAAAAAACATGCCAAGCATAAAAACTCCAAGAATAGGTCCTCCTATAACTCCAAAAACACTTAATGAGAGCTGTAAAAATAGTTTTATTTTTATTTTTTATAAACTATTGAAGCTTGGTATTTCTTAAACATAACAAATAAAAATATTGCATAAAAATACAAATCATAATTACTTGAAGAATGGCACCAAGTCTCTCTACGACAGCAACTAAAATAATGCATACCACTCCATAAGAAAGAGCTATAAAAAATGAAATTGCATAACTTAAAAAAAAAATTATATTTGCATAATTATATAAAAAATACAATTTTACTAGATAAAAATTTTAAATTTTAAAAACTTTATTTGAATATCAAGAAAACCTAAGCATTTCTTGCAGAATTTTCATAACATAAGAAATGAGGACTTTTCTTTGATTGGGAGAGATAACGCTTATTGGTAATTTTTAAAATTTCTAAGGAAATTTTTGTCAAAAAGTTTAGGAAATAAAATATGCTCTTTATGATTTTAGATCGATAATTTAACACTGCATATTTACTTGTGTTTATAGTATTAGTGATATTTGATGAGCTAAATGAAAAAACTTTTTTACGTAATTTACGCAAAAAATTAAAACGTTTTTCCCAAATCTAAACATAGAATAGCGATTAAAATTGAAGTACCTTTCCAAAACTGCAAATTAAAGAATTGGTACAATTTTGTCAAAAAAAGCTGTTAAAATTCTAAAATATCGGACTCTGACTTGCCCATGACCTTGTAATTTACATGTTGCAAAAAATACTATCAAGTAAACTAAATAGTTTCCATATGTTCTCTCTTTACCGTCGGGCTAACCGTGAGAGGTTTTCGTGGTTTTCCTCACTATGTAACTCAAGTAAGGGTTAGTTCCATCAAAAAGTCCTCCACGAAGGCTAGTTTGTCCTAATGCTTGAGCCAGGAGCTCCCTTGTCTTCTGGGTTGAGGTAAAAAATTACAAGGGTACTGATTTGAACATTGATAGTCGTAAATCCAGAATTGTGTCGGCTGTTAAATTCTGGATATAAAATAAAACTAAAATATATCTGTGAGAACCGTGGTAGCTCAGGGGACTCACTCAGGATCACTTGCCTCCGCGAATGATGTGACCCAGGTCCGAATCCCAGCAATGGCTGGTCAATATGAATTTTGCGTCCAGCCATATTGCGACCATCCACACGGCTGACGTAAAATATCCCCTACGATAGATGGATCCCTGATCAGAATTGTCATGCCGTCGGGCTAACTGTAAGAGGTTTCCCTCTTCCTTTAACGCAAATGTGGGTTAATTCAATGGAAACGTCCTCCACGAAGGTTAATTTCTACCACAGTTTGATCCCGGGCTACGGAGTTGAACTTTGACAGTTGTAAACTCAGAATTAATTCAGCTGTATAATGCAGATTATTAAATAAAAGTGCATCTGTGAAAACGGAATGACGATATTAGAAAATATACTATTAAACTCAATCCCATCTACACCCTTTGCACAATTGATTGCGGCTTCGAAGAATAGGCCTCTTGACCCATCTCAGAAAATTATAAATTCATACGAAAGGCATGAACAAAAATGAATGTTAATAAAATATACAATAAATGTGTTAATGATTAAAAGTTTAGTGTTTAATTAATAATGTTACACAATTTGCTTACCTAAAATTTTTGCAAACCTTGTAGCCCACTTTTCAGAGATATCCGGTTTTATGTAT
Source organism: Parasteatoda lunata (assembly GCA_949128135.1). Lineage (NCBI taxonomy): Eukaryota > Metazoa > Arthropoda > Arachnida > Araneae > Theridiidae > Parasteatoda > Parasteatoda lunata. The sequence continues at coordinate 35,483,463 of OX421980.1, read as the reverse complement.
GATTTCACAATGTCTTCTAAAGTAACAGCTGCCAAAGAATTCACGCCAGATGAAACAGTGCTAAAGAGACAATTGGACACCGAGTAAATTAAATTTTTTATAATTTTTTTTTAAATTAAAAAAAAAAACTTACATTTCTACGTATGCATTTTTTAAAAAAAGAAATAACAAAAATAATCTTTAAAAAGGAAGTAGGTAAATAAATATGTCAATTAACCTTTGATGCAGAATTTTCATTAAGCATACTTTTCATAATTTTTTCATTATTTTGTGTTAATTTAGAAGAAATAATTGGTAAATACTTTATTTAGCACTTTAATATTTTATGACTATGAAATACAGCGTGGGATACCGGCATTTCCTTATGCGAGAAAAGTAAATTCGTCCAAACACAGTTCTGTTCCTAATAATGATAGTTATAGTTTGTAATTACTTGCAGTTATTTAGATCTAAGAGAAACAATAATTAATAATTGAAATTTCTTTAATTTACAAAATAATTATTGATAAATTTTTGAATATGAATGAAATTTCAAACTACTTTTTGTTTTGGATTTCGATAATCTAACAGATTTTTTGTAACTTTTAGACTTTTTTTTTTTTTTTTTTTTTTTTTTTTTTACAATTAAAAAATACCTAAATATATTTTTACTGGTAAATAGAGCTCCGGAAAAAAATATGTGAAAGCCCATCTACCCCAAAAGGTTAAATCTTGCAAAATATTTCATAAATGTTTGAAAATGCTAGTTTAATTGTAAAAAAGAATGAATAAAATTAAGTATGAAATACAAAAAATATCATCCTACGTAAATTCATATAACTATTTAATTAGCAATTTTATAGATAGACTTCTTCCAAGAAAATAATATTAATTACAAACCTAAGACAGTAGCTGCAAGACAATGTTTTTAATGTAGATTTATAACGATGTTTATTTTCTCTTTCTCAATATTTTATGAAAAGTTCTAATAAATCTATGCAAATTTATTTCAAATTAGAAAAAAATCTTTTCAGTTTTTATTTGAGAACAAAATTTCTAAAAACATGTACAAACAAGATAAATGAATGTATGTATTACGTTAGATCACCGCTGTTAAAGCTTGATTATTACTTTTTTTTACTTCGCAAAGGTTATAAAGCACTTATTTTAAAAGTTACTATTTTATGAATTTGAGAGGTGTGCAAAAAGTGAAAAACAACAAATATACTTTTAACTTCTATTTCCATCTCTTATTTTTTCATTCATATGGTGTTAGCATGAATTCTCATGTTAAATGCTTTACAACCAATTTCTCTAATTAACTACGAAAAAAAATTTTAACTTTCTTAAAATTCAAGAGAATTAAATTAGTAAACGTATTAGGACCCTACCTGATAGCTCCACTAAATATACCTGCAACAAAAACTCCTGGCAAACAAGGCATTGTGCCCAAAGCATCCATCACAAAGAGAGGCAGGAGCTAAAAGAAAATGAAGTAACACATTTGCATTTTTTAAGTGTATATATATATATATATATATATATATATATATATATATATATATATATATATATATATATTTGTATCTATTGGTATCGTGCGGGTACTTAACAATGTGATTTAGTTAATGCCCTTAATGTACCTTAGAATGGGATGTTATGTGACAGGTGAGGATACTCAAGTTTTCTGAAGATATGGATGCCAGCGAAAGCAAAAATACAATAATTTTTTAGGTTTTTTTGTCAGTTTCAGGAGCAATATTGAGTTGCTCCTGAATAAGCATCTGTCATTTTGTTCTACAAAAATTTTCCTTTGATTGTGTTTCTTTTGTTGTAAGCAATGAACTTGGTCAAATCTAGTCTAATTTTATAATAAACACATTTTAATTTTGGCAGAAAGTTTGGTGACTTTTATGGAGACTTTTTTTTCCATAATTGCAAACAATTATGCACGCGTAGTGACTTAGTTCTAATTTTAGGTTGAATGTTGATCAATAATGCGGGAAGCTATCAAAACTGTAAAGAAAACTGATATGGACAATGTTTATTCGGACTTTACAATAACAGTGAAACTGGTTCATATAAATGTAATAAAAAGAAACAGCCAATATGAACCAATAAGGAATCAGTCTCATTCTTAATAAAAATTGTGAAAAAATTCAAGTTGATAATATTTTAGTAAATAAGGAGTATAATATTAACGAGTTTCGATTTCCCTGGAAATAAATAAGTAACTCTATTTTAGACCACAGATTGGAACAAACGCTATCACTAGAGAGTAAACATTTAGAACATTTAAAATCAGATCGTATAATTTAAATTCAGTGCAGCTAATTTGAATGCTTCGTTATGTATATAACATCCTTTGTTAAGATTTCACAAGGATCCATTGTTTAGTTTTTAATGACGGAGGAATAAAATAATTTTGTACTACTTGTATCTCAGTAACACGCGAGATCTTCTAACATTTCTGTATAATATGTCATATGTATAATATGTCAAAAAAATTTGATGTACTTCAAATTCAACATTTAAAAACAATTTCTTCATCTACATATGGGAGATATGAGGAAATAGTAGTCTTGTTAAAGAATGTCCTACTAGATTCAAATCTGTTGTATTGTCAAGAGGTACCGATGTTTTAATTCCTTCTGTAAATTGTATACTGTGCAAGTTTAGCAATAAAATAAATGTAAATTTTTAACGCTTTCTATGTTGCTTTCCAAAATATATCAGACTTTGATTACAAAATTTTCCTGTTCCAGGTAAACATGAAGGAGAAAATAATTCATGTTTAGTATAAGCACAGGTTAACTTTTGAAACTGATTTAGTTACATAACGATGATAAGGTTATTTTCTTGAGAAGCAGCTAAATCGATATTTCAATTTTTTATTATCTTCTTCTCTTTTAGAATTCCTAACTAAGGGCTTTCTTTTTTTGAAATTCAAATAATTTGAACATTGGCATACAAATTTGTAATTTAAGAAATGTTTTAGAAAACAAAAAATGATTTTGAAAGAAAAAAAAAAGGTTTTAAATATGTACCATAAGTAATAAAGAATTTTTGAAGATGGATACAGTAAATCCTGCAAAACGAGACATTTTTTACAAAAAATCGCAAAACATAATTAAAGTTTAGCTAGGAAGTAGATTCGTTAAGGATAAATTTAATCCGTTAAAGGACACTTCACAAATCATTTTATTCTGACGGATATTTCACAAAATCTTGAAAACGGATATTTATCAAGATGTTTTGTATTAAAAACGGAACTTCACAATATTTTTTTTTACTTTATAAACAGACACTTTTACAAATTTTCTCCTTTGAACCACTGCCTTCATTGTCAATTCATTGATTAACGTGCGTGTATTAAGAAAGGAAAAAGATTTGCATGTAATGTAAATGAACTGATTGCTGATTTAAATTAAAATACTTTTCTATCAGTTTATTCATACCAATTCATAAATTTTTATATTTTCTTTATTAGGATTACTGTTGTCCCAATGGCACGTACAAGTTGCGATGATACGACTGCATCATTTCTCGATAACGAACCGTAAATATTAAAACAAAGATATATTCATCATTTTCGTTATTTATTAAATTTTCACATTTTAGTTCGTTACGATCGGAATGGCAGTAATAATGAACATAATAAACGGTGATGCTATGTCAGTCATACATGCCATGTGCATAACTGTTGATAGGTCTGTCATACATGCCGTGTGTATGACTGAGCTATGTCAATATTATTAAATACTTCAATTTTAAAACAAATTTTTTCTCTTTTAATTATTTTTTCGTATTTTTCAAATAGAGATTGTATTCTGCACTAAATCAGAAAAACAGTACACTGGTCGAAAGAATCAGATTTAACGCTTACTTGAGATTTCCAAAAATTGTGTTAAAATTGCTATGTTTTTCACAAATTCATAAAAATAGTGCCTATCATAAGAATTTTGGATAAATCCCTAAAAGTTATGTTAATTTTCGGCCCATTTTCGGCCCTTGTTGCAAAAAAAAAAAAAAAAAAAAAAAAAAAAAAAAAAGATGAAAAAAATTTGTAGCGGCAAAATTACCATAGGTAAACTTGATATTAAAAGGACGATAAAGAAAAGAATAAAATAAAATAATTGGAGAGACCTAATGCATTCTTAAATACATTGCAATATATAAAAAAAAAAAAAAAAAATTACGTATCTTTAACGAACACAATATGTTTAGTTCAGGTAAAAATTTTAAAAGAAAGAAAAGCTTTCATTATAATTACGACCAACTTCCGCCAAGCGAAAAATCTCCAAAAAAGAGAGTCCTTGGATTGTAAATTAGCCACCGGTAACGTTTTAGTAATTTTAGAGAACTCATCCAATAAAAATCCGCCTTTAAAAAGCAGAACCAAAATTAAACTACAGCACTGAGAATACAAGGTCTACCGTAATTTCTACCTTTATTATATAGTTTTAAAATTCTTGTCAAAAAAGAAATCAAAACAATATACACATTAGATGTCGTAAATTTATTTTTCAGCGAGTAAAAAAGAATAATCGCAACAACATAAATTCAGTTTAAATGTGAAAGAAAAGATTAAAAACTTCAAAACCAATTTGATTGCCTGAAATAGCTATGGAGACTCTTTTAGTCTTTAAAACTAATATTAATTTTGATATTTCAATCCCACGTTTTTTAATAGTGATTTGTCAGAATTAAAAAACGTTTTTTCGACTTCAATTCACAATGTATCAATTAATTCACAATGTACAATGTTTCGAACTAATTCACAATGTATGATGACTATTCTTTCTTAATTAGGGCTCTAATATTATATATTAGGGGTGGAGACACCCTTAGCATGTTTATATACTAGAAGCTAAAATAAGTCGACCATCGTGTTCTGAACGAGTATTAACAGAATTTCATTATTCGAAATAATTTGTTTCTTTCTCAGAAAGAAAATGTAGATATATTTTTAGTTGGAAGTGTACTTATATGAGACAACATGAAAAAAAGGAAAAAAACCACACACACATTTCTACTAATTTCACACACAACATTTTAAGAGTTATTTAAAAATTAACTCACTTGATCTGGAGCACTAACTTGCTTGGTTTTAATAGGATCACAATCAAAATATTTAGCATAAATAAGTAATCCTGCAAAAGTAGTAACTGTAACTATTGTTGCCAATCCTGGTAAATTCAACCATATTGCTCTGAAATAAATTTGAAATAAGAGATTGTATTTCTCGAGAATTTTTCCACAAGTAAAAAAGTATCAAACAAAGCAACTTCAATTTTCAACCAACTTGAATGAAAAATTAAAAAACAGAAATTATACTCTTCAAGGTAAAAAAAGTACTTACACAAAGTTATATATATTTTCCGGGTAAAATATTGTTTGAACTTCTGTACGTACAGTCCTCAATATATATATATATATATATATATATATATCACCCTGAATAACTTTTGTTCTAATGGTCGGATTTTCACGAACTAAGTGTCAATCTTAATGGTTTCTGGGGGTGACCTCAAATATACAAATTAATTAGTGCTAACTTTAATTAAGTTACGAAATCAGACACAAAAGCGTACTTTCTCTGAATAAACATATTTTTTATCATATTTGGATTCTTAACTTTCAAAATATAGGGGGTAACCGCAATCTGGGAAATATGGTTCCCATAGTTTGGTCAGGAGAGCGATCAAAAGTTTGGACCCCTTAATGTTAATTTCACTTTTTGCGTTTTTAGTCATATTTTTAAAACTAATTAAGCAATTAAAAAAAATTGCACTCACTTATGAAACTTATTTACCCATAGATAATTTCATGCAAAAAATATTTTTTAATAATTATTTATTATTTTTCATTATCTATTTTCATTGTGGATGAAAAAATTTTTAATTATGAGGTATAAATTTTTTTTATATGGTATTAATCTACGTATTTTTCTATATCAAAATCTAAATTTTCAACAGTTTTTATTTGGTAGAAGCCGAGAAAAATTAAAATTTAATATTTGAAAGAAAAGAACTACATAAAAGTTTGTTTTACTACTCTAAATAAATTACTTATATTAAATAATCAAAATGTAAATTTACAAAAATTTATTTCTTCTAAGTAATGTTTAAATTTAAAAATGAGAAGTTTTATGGCATTCAGCTAATTTATGTTTTACAATATTTGCAATGTTCAAAGTGCTTAAAAGGTATCCATTTAAATCCTATAGGAAGGAATTCAAACATACTGATTCTATTTATAGTTTTCTACTAATTAAGCAACAGATTATTTAACCAATGAATGTCACTGACTTATTGATCGAAAAGTTAAATTGTCAATTCAACGCAGTAAAACTTAAACGAGTCATCTACCACTTACGCATTAAGTTGCAGATAATTTATTTTATTAAACATTTTTACCTCATACAAAGCGGTGGGTAGAATAGTTCCTTCAGACAGCATTAATTTTTAAATATTGTGTGTGTATCGTTATTTATTAGTAGCTATATAATATGTGAAGAAATTGAAATTACGAAACTTTTAATAAATAAAAACAGATTAATTAATCTACCTAAAAAAATGTCTCTTGAAACATCCGTGAGAGCCATATAGGAAAAGCATTGACCATGAATTATTTTTTTCATTGCTGATTGTTACTTAATTTTGACTTAAAAAAAAAGCATGGCCTAACATTACCTAAAACGAAAGCAAAGTACTTCATATTGCGTTTAGACAATGGAACTATTAGCATAAAGAGTCATTATGACGACATGTATTTCAATTCAAAAGATTCGCTTCTGCATTTTTTCTCTTTCTTTACAAGGTTTGAATAAAAACTATATTCTATTGTTTTGAATGTGATCATAGAAAATTTTCATTAAATTTACATTTCGTCAAGGAAAATAAAATTTAAGAAAGAAAAGAAAATCGGCATCATGTTTGGAAAATCAACGTCGAAAAAAGAATCTTCTTATTCAAGTTTAATTTAAGAAAAACACAAACTATAGATTTGAACTATCTTTTTACTAATACCTGACTTTTTTTTTATATCCATCGTTGAACAGCCGACCCAATCTCGGGTTTACGACTACTAATGTTCAACTCCGTAGCCTTTTAATTTTGAACCAATCCAGAAGACAAGGAAACTCCTGGTTCAGTACCCCCAGAGGTATTATTTTGTTGTGAAAACATGGAGGACTTTGCGAGTCGACAGATTTAGCGTGCATCAGACACCATTTACTACACGGCGAGTCTTCAGCGATCGAGAATCGAACCCACGAACTCTCGGGCAAGCGCCCAGTGCCCTACCCAATCAGGCTATCCCGGCCTAATATCTGACTTTTTAAAAATATTATGTCTCGGGAATTATTAAACTGATTTCGTTCAAATTTTGTATTTTGTCATAGAAAATTAAATTCTTTATAAAAGGCAAACATTTGTGTACCTTAAATTCCAAAACTGTTTTCCAACTATAATTAAATAAAATAATGAAAGGTACTAAATAATTATCAAAAATGACTTTTTCATAGAATTATGTTTGGATAAACAAATTTATTGAGAGTAAAAGTTTTTCAATTTTCTTAAAAATTCTTGATTCATGACGAAACATGCAAAAAATAAAATTAGCATCAAGGGATTCGAACTTTTGACCGCGCTTCCGTTCGAATGATGGGATCATAATTACCAGATTGTGGCTATTCCCTGTATTTTGGGAGTGAGGAGCGATATCCGTCAAATTTAAGTTGATTCAAATTTCATGACTTAAAACATTGTCTGCACTAATTAATTTACATATTTGAGGTCATACCCTTGAATCATTAAGAATGAGTCCTGGTAAGTAAAAATCCGATCATTACATCAAAAAATATTAAAGATTGTAGCTTATTGTTTTTGTGAACTGCGTGCTCAAAATATTGATAATTGATTTGTTAGATTCAATGACTTGAATTGAATTGAACTGTTGATTATTGACAATTACTTGAACTGTCTAATGAATTAATTCATGTGTTTTTTAATGTATCAAATATTTTTACCCCCCACATAACAATACAAATAAATACACTCCCACCTCTCCAACTTATCGAAATTATTATTAACATTTATACTTAAATCTAATGACAAATTTATTCAATACGTTTATGAAATTTTTGGAAATTATCAATATTATTTTTAAAATCTCTTGCACAATACTTAAAAAAAAATATATATCAACCTGAATAACGTTTCTTTTACTGATTGGATTATGACGTACTACCAAAATCAAATCTTAATAGATCAAGTTAACACTTTAAATATGTTAATTAGTTCTAATTAATAATTAAGAAACATAATAAGACACAAAAAAAACTTTTTATGTATATCCTTAAACTTTTTCGGCAAATTTCGATTTTTTTAAATGGTTAAAACTGCAATAAATAATAATAGTAATAACCAGATAACCACAATCTGGTAAAATTATTACATTTAAATGAAGAAGAAGGAAAAACTTACTCAATAATTTTACTTTCATTGTTCTTAAAAACTGTTTTGCATCTATCAATTTAATTAAATGAAATAAAACACGAGAATAGGAAGAATCCTTGATGTTCAGCTTAGAAAATAGTCTTATTTAATGAATGATAAAATTTCATTCTGTTTCCTTTGAAAAAAATAAAAACCATCAAAATTCACGGATTATTTTTTTGCTACAGGAATTTAAAAAATACACGAATATTTGAAACACTTTCGATGTTTTTTAACATGTATTATCTCCATTTCGACTTAAAATAAAGGAAAATGTTAGCTCTTTTTTTTTTATTCATCTTTCCTATTAATTCATTTAAAATATTTATGTAACATACATAGTCACGTGAAGTTATATTTGAAATTTAATGACGCGAAACCGGCGAAAACCTGTTCTCTTTTTTTTTGCGTTCTTAATCTTTATAAAGAATAAAACAAAAGCATTGCTTTTATTACGGTTAACTGCATATACGAACACTTCAGCCTATGTACGAGATTAAGACTTACATTTATTAAAAAAGCTACGCCTTAATCGAATAATTTGAATTGAGTAAAATATCTTAGACCTCCACAATGGAAATGTTTAATCCTACTTTGTAGACTTTTAAACGCTTCTAATTTGAATGACAACCTTGCAAAAATTTGAATTTCAACCATATTTTTTGGAAAAATTAAATTGCTTCAATTTGGAGAATAAAATTTAATTTTATTTTGTTTCATATAATCAAGAATTGCTAAATCATGACTTTACAAATTTGTAGAAAAGCTTTAATTTTAAATAATACATTGATTTTTTTTCTAATTTTTTTTGCACAGTTTACTGTGATTTAATTCGTTTGCGTTTTTAACATGTATTTACAAAGTTGCAGAAAACAATTGGGATTTCAATAATATTTTTTTAAAAATTAAATTGTTCAATTTGGCAATAAAATTTAATTTTATGTTTTATATCATATAATTCAGAATGATTGTCATGATTTTTCAAATTTGCAAAAAAGCTTTCACTTTAAATAATACATTGATTTTTTCTCATTGTTATTTTACAAAATTAAATTTGGTTGATTTGTTTTTTTTTTGTGTAACTTGCAATTTTCCTTACAAAATGTAACTCTTTTTCCCTTTGTGGTATTTTTTCACGATAATTAAGGAAATTCAAGCTCTAACAAAAATTTGGAGCTAAGCATACACTCAAAAATACAAAATCAAGATAACGACCCTACAAAAAATGACCAATAGAAATCAATAAAAACATTTATTGATATCAATAAATTCCTATTGGTCTGTACTTGTTTCAATTGACATTTCAACTGATGTCAACTGATATCAGTAGTGTATTGGTATCAATAGATGTTGAACAGTAGGGTATTCTATTGGTCTGTACTTGTTCCTATTGACATTTCAACTGATATCAGTAGTGTACTGGCATCAATATATATTGATCAATAGAATTTTATTGGCCTGTATTTGCTTCTATTGATATTTCAACTGATATCAGCAGTGTATTGGTATCAATAAATATTGATCAGTAGGTACTCTATTCTTATGTACTTGTCTGTATTTCCCACTTCAACTGATGTCTACTGACATCAGTAGGGTACTTGTATGAATAGATGTTGATCAGTTATGTATTCTACTTGTTTTATCAATATATGAACTGATATCAACAGATTTTTTTTTGACACCACCCTACTAAAAATAATCTTAAGATTTTCAATTAAGATTAAGAATTTTTGAAAACATTTTGAATATCTTTAAGGTGAATTAAGTTTAAACAAAGATTTCTTAAGATTTTTTTCAGTTCACTCAAAATTCGTCTTGTGATATTTTCGTTAATGATCAGATCTTAGTTTCTTATTATTTCTAAGAGAATTTTAATATCTCCAATTAAAAGTATATATTTTAAAGGTTTTCTGTCTTTCTTTTTTTTTCGTTCTTTCACGAAACATACAAAATAATGAGATTGAAAAGAAAATGTTTTGTTTAACTTCTATTTTAAATGTTTCATTTTACAGCTTTTGTCAAACATCAACTGGTATCTAAAGAATTCAATATACCAATCAGATCAATTTTTATCAATCAAAAACTCTCCCATTATTAAAATTTGAATGATTAGAAATTTTTCCAAGTTGAATGCATAACCAATTCACTCTCCTAGATTCAAATTCTTAGTTTATATTAATTTGATATACCTGATTAAGAAAACGATCACATATTTACAGTAGTTATTAGTTTCATTTTTTCATTAATTGGTGTGAAAGTTGCGTGTAGCATTCACATTAACAAAGCAAGTTTAATTATACGAATTTTTAAAATTTCTGTTCATTAATTACGTTTTAAAGAACATATGTTATATCTTTACTCATTATAAAGCTGTATGAACCGTTTTCGTTCACAAATGCTTTAAGCGTACAGTTAATTCACTTACTGAAAATTAACAAGCCTTTTAATCAAAGAAATAGCCTCTGAACAGAATTTTTTAGGCTATGACTCAGCAGCCCTGCTTCCGTTTCCTGTCCTCTCGCCTACCACCCACCCACCCACTCCACCGATTGAAGCAATTTTGTTTACATCCCGGCCTAATGTAGCGTGGGTGATGTTATAAATGTTTGAATTCGGTAAGTTTAAAACTTATGCTTATATCTTATTTTTATATTTATTCCCAATTAACGATGGCATCTTTTTATTAATATATTTCCATTACTATTGATGAATTATTACTGCTACAAATCTTATAAAAATGTTTAAGCGAGGGAGCTAACCCTAATTACGATGTTTACATTTCTGTTGTAGTTGTATCATTTATGTTTTAGCATTATAATATTAAGAAGAATGTTTTTAAAATGCTCTTTATTTGTTCTGCAGTGTTTGTCATACTTTTGTATGAGGTTTTCAATGTGGCGATTGGTATGAATAAGAAATCATTTTTATTTGAATAAACCAATTTGCTTTTTTGTTTATAATCAAGTTTATATCTTAGTTTATAATCAAGAGCTATCAGAGAAATTCTCTCAGAGAATAATTGAATAATTTAAAAACAACAAAGAATGTTTTCGAAATTTTATTATAATTATGAAAAGTATACTTTCATTCACTAGCTATTTTAAAAAACAATTGACATTCTAAACTTACAGTTGATATAAACCTGAAGAAAAAAAAAAAAGATTATGCTTTATTTATATGTTAAATATGGTGTGCGCATGAAAGAAAAAAACAATGTTCTAATGATTTATAGATTTTGAATTAGTAATTATTAATTTTATAGAAGTAATGTTAAAAAATGTATTATTCTAACATTACAGTTTTAAGTTTAAATTTTCTAATTTTAGTTCTGAATTTATGATTGAAAATAGATAACATGGGATATATAATTATTTACAGCTGAAAAATTTCCTTTTAAAAATTTTAACATTTCAAAGTAAAATTTATTTGATTTTTAAGAAGGGTTAGTAGCTTGCTCCAGAGTGCTCTTGTGGCACAGCTGGTTAAAATGTCTTTCACAGTGCTTATTAGAGAACAAGAGTAATGAGTTTGATCCTGGCAATGTACAAAACAACTGACGTGTATACGCAGCAAGGTGCATATAAAGTCTGCCACGGCTGAAAGTTCTTTCATTGGTTATCGTGCGGAAGATTGAAAAGAGCTAGCTCAAGTGGAGTCCACTTTATCTGACCAGTATCAAAATTACGTGGCATTCCAACGGTGGCCGTTAAAAAATAAAGCCCTAGAAATGGGATGTTTGGTCATGTTTGAGTGATGGCGGTGATGAGTACCTTGCTCTATGTTTAGAATATAATAATGAAAAATACTTGACAGCTTGAGCTTTTTAAAAATATTAAATGAAAATAGTATTGCTAACCAGTGCAGTATAATTCACATAATTTTGTTATCAATAACTATAAATAAGAAATGAAAAAATTATTTGCATATCATTTATCTGATCACGAATGGATTGGATATACAGAATCGCTGTTGCGCCAATGGCATTTTCAAGATAAATTCTTAATGATTTCTCGATATATACTGAATACTTTATAAAAGAAATATTTGGTACTTATATTCAATGCTTAACAATTATCAATACAATATTATCAATGTATCAGTGTACACAATATTATCAATACAAGCACAATATTATAAATGTACATATTCAATGCTCTACACTTTATATTCCATGTTTACGTGCCGCAAAAAGCTACCTAGTGAAACTTTCTAATTCAGCGTCAATGATAATAATTTTTAAGAAACCCTTATTTATTTTATTGTAATTGCTACCTTACCTGTGTTACATAGCATTACACATTATCAAATAACTTTTATTAATCTATAACTAATGCTTTTCCTGAACTCTAGCCAAAAAATATGAAGTAAAGCAATTTTGTTAAGAATATTTAGAAAAAAATAATATTGATTTTAAGGTAAAGATATGTGTAAAAACTTAATTCAGTGTTATTTTTTTCTACTCTCTGAAAGACAATTTAATGTTCGTGTAATCTTAAATTTATATTATTAGTATAACTAAATGATTTATAGTTTTTTTGGTACGTTCTGGTTTGCTGTGTTCAAGTAAATGAAAGTATTAGATATTTTTACAAATAATAATTATTTTTCTAAGTAGTTATTTTTATAAATAACTAATTATTTTTATAAATAATTACTTTTCTATATACATTTAAATTTTCTTTGTTTACTCCAGTTTTATTATGTGTTAAAGAAGATCTTTACACTTTCTTATGTATTTAAGCTTAGCTGGATTTAAATTTTTTTGTTTCTTTAAATAAGATTATCAATAATATTAAATTTAGAAATTACTCTGGCTAAACCTATTCTTAATGTAATAAAATCTTCATGAATGTATTTGTGTACATTGTGATGAAAACTTTTAGCAACTTATTCAAATAAAATACTCTTACATTGATACGTTCTGTTTTAAATTTTCCAGCCGAGCTGAATACTTGACAAGACTACGCTGGCCAACTTTTGAGTTTGATGGAATGCAACATTTATTTTGGAGTTGACAGTTTGTGATGGAAGGCTAGATACACTAATCATCACTAGAGTAAATAAAGTACATTTTATGTCTACTTAGTCCAAGCCAGTAAATAAACAAAAAGACGGAAGCCGAATGAATCTAAACCTAGACGAGCTATTGGCAAAGTCACCTTGGTTTCAAGTGCGTCTTTTTTATAACCATCATTGAACAGCAGACTAATTTTTTGAGTTTACAACTTCTAATGCTCAACTCCGTAGCCTTCTAATTTTGAACCTAATCCAGTAGACAAGGGAACTCCTGGACCAAGTATTAGAAGAAATTTTGATGGAACTAACCAGCATTTGGGTTACATTGAGAAGAAAACCACTCAAACCTGTTACGGTTAGTCTGGCATCAAAGGAACTGAAACCCATGATCCGTCTACCACTGAGAGTATTTTACGTTAGCACTCTGGTCAAAGCGAACCGAATGGAGAATGCATATTTACCAGCAATTGTTAAGATTCGAACCTGATTCATGTCGTTGAAAGCCCAACTCTCTATTCCCTGAGCCATTGCGACATTCCTGGAAATGATAAAGCTGATCCATTTGCTTTTACTCTCCCCTACAACCAAATCTTCTCCACCATTGGGAGAGAAATAGACTAAAATATAAAGAATGTGCCTGGTGTGTATGCTGCGGGAAAGATTTGGTCAGGCCTCCTTTGTTATGCTTGCCCATGTACCTCCCCCGGCAAGTTTTTTAGTTAACTAGTGTTACCTAGTAAAAATTTTTACAAAAATGTTGAATTTGGTTTTTTCAAAATTAAAAAAATGTTTTAATTTAGAAGTTCTTTACGAAACATATGGACTTTTTTTATAAATACCTACATTAAACAAGTCTTACCATCTCTTCAAATAAAATGGACTTAAAGTCGTTTCACTGTGTGTAGCAAATTTATCTATGTTATCACCTTTTACTATGATGTTTTATTATTTTCTCATTATACTGCTAATTTTATTTCATTTTAAACTATAATTTTTCTAAATTTGGTTTAGGTTATTCTTACTGGTTAATTTACCATTGTATTAGGAATGATTACCATTATAATTTTGCTGCTGGTGTTGTGTTTTCTTTGTTTACCTGCTCTTTTTCTTTACTGACCTTTAATTGTGATATTACTATCTATATATTCATTGCCCATGCTAAAGATTTAAAATTATTAGCCAGATTTTAAAATTCTAAGCCAACGGCAGTTCTTAACAATTTTTTATGATTCATTATTTTCAGTAGGAAACTTTTAAGCAAAATATAAATTTATTATAAATTGAGTTATTTTATAAAAATACAAATTTGATGTATTTGTCATTGAAAAATTGTCATTTTGCTGTTGGGGAGGAAAATGAGCAATGAATGGGGGGAAGATTGAAAATTGCAGATGTTTTATCGTGTTTGAGGGGGGGGGGAAATAGGAGTATGTTGAGGTTAATTTTTGCCTACTTATTAGATTAGTGCAGTAATATAAAGATAAGTCTGAATCAACACTATGTTATGTGTTATCACGTTAGTGCATATGTTATTGCCATAAGAAAATATATTTTCTGCCAAAATAGTCTGCATCTTGCTACCACTTATTTACTGTAACTGAATAAAAAATATTCCTTTTGACCATTTTCCCCCCAGGATCGAGGAGAAAATAAATTTTTCTTTTTGTTCGAAAATGGCATCCGCCAATACTTTCTTCAAAATATCCATTTTTTTGCCAAATTTACAGTTTCATCGTATTTGGTTAAATGACAAATGCTTAGCTCAAGCTATGTATAGATAAAAAATCAAATAAATAGGTATATCATTCGTGTGTATAATGATTAAAAGCCTATTGTATACTTTAAGAATTTTCTGACATTTTTTTTTCTTTCTTAAATATTGAAACTTTTTACTACCAAAATGCTATACCCAACACAATGGGGTCTTGAAACGACAATAAGTTGGCTTGTTTATTTTAGCCATGTTTTTGGTTATTTTAGTCAGGTCAGGTCAATAAAATAATGTTTCTGTATGATATATGATTTTGTATCATTCCAGAGCCAATATGATACCGGCTGATGAAACGCTGAGTCTAGTATAATTCCCAATCCAGTATTATACTGGAACTGGTGTTTCATATCCCGGTATTTTTTTTATTTTTTGTACCAGGATTTTTTTTCAATGGGATACCCTCTTGAATTCACATTTTAAATTTCTTTTTATAGTTATATGAAGCAATAAAATATTATTTAATAATTTATATTTAAAATTACATAGGAATATAAAAAGGAAATTAAAGTTAACTTTAAAACTAGCATAGTGTATGTCTAAAGAAGAATGTTTTTTAAAATATAATTTGTTATTCCTTCCACCTTTCCACTGGCTGCAGCCAGTAGAAAATTTACTATATCATGGTCATTATCTGCTTTGTATTGGATCATGTACTGCCAAATTAAACTTAATCTTGCATATAAAAGATGCAAAACAATGTTGCATTTTCCTGTTTAAACCTATCTAATATTTTTACATCAATGTTGTTTTCCCTAATTTAGACCAGTTCATTTTTCTGATGTCAGTATCTCATTTCTTCAACGGATCAGTCCATTCTACTGTTATCCATGTTTCATTTCCCAGTACAGAACAGTCCATTCTACTGATATCAGTGTTCCATTTCCCTGTACAGACCAGTCTATTCTACTGATATCAGTGTTCCATTTCCCCGTACAGACCAGTCTATTCTACTGATATCAATGTTCCATTTCCCCTTACAAACCAGTCCATTCTACTGATATCAATGTTCCATTTCCCCGTACAGACCAGTCCATTCTACTGATATCAGTGTTCCATTTCCCCGTACAGACCAGTCCATTCTACTGATATCAGTGTTCCATTTCCCCGTACAGACCAGTCCATTCTACTGATATCAGTGTTCCATTTCCCCGTACAGACCAGCCCATTCTACTAATATCAATGTTCCATTTCCCCGTACAGACCAGTCCATTCTACTGATATCAGTGTTCCATTTCCCCATACAGACCAGTCCATTCTACTGATATCAGTCCATTCTACTGATATAGATCAATACAATATATTGGCCTACTCTACTGATATCAATACTTCATGACCAGTCCACTGTACTGATCTACTCTATTGATATCAGTGTTCCATTTCCCCGTACAGATCAATACATTTTTTTTTTATTGATTTCTATTGGTCATTTTTTGCAGGGGATACAAAATCAGAGTAGTGATTTGCGATGTCGACTTAGCTTAGCCTATATGGGTTTAATAATATTAGCTTATTGTTGCAAAATAATGAGCTACTTTAAGTCTGCTTTATAAATAAAATAATTTTCTTTTCATTATTAAATGTTACTTTGATTTTATTAAGTTGTTGCAGATTTTTCAATGTTTTGTGATATCATGTAAAAATATGTTAAACTAAGGAAATTAAATCAATGAAAATGTGTTGTGTTTGACTTAAGAATATATAACCGTCGTTGAACAGCTGACCCAATTTTGGGTTTACGACTACTAATGTTCAACCTTGTAGCCTTGTAATTATGAACCCAATCCAGAGGACAAGGGAACTCCTGGATCTAGTAATGGGAGAAATTGGCCTTCGTGGAGGAATGTTTGATGAATCTAACCCGCATTTGCGTTACATGGAGAGGAAAACCACAAAAACCTCCCACGGTTAGCCTCATGGAAAGGGGTCTCTAACCCATGATCCGTCAACCACTAAGGATATTTTACGGATGCCGGATGCGGAATTCGTATCGACCAGCCTTTGCTGAGTTTCGAACCCGGTTCTTCATTGGAAGGTGAAAGCTCCATCCCCAGAGCCACGGCTAATGACTAAAGTATTTTATTTTATAACCGTCGTTGAACAGCCGACCCAATTGTATGAGTTTACGATAGCTAATTTTCAACTCCGTAACCTTGTAATTTTGAACCCAATCCAGAAGACAAGGGAATTTCTGGATCGAGCATTGGGAGAATTTTGCCTTCGTGGAGGACTTTTTGATGGAGCTAACTTGCATTTGCGTTACATGGAGAGGAAGTCTACGAAAACCTCCCACGGTAAGCCTGACGGCAAGGGGACTCTAACCCATGATCCGTCTACCACTGAAGATATTTTACGTCAGCACTGTGATTTGGTGTGAACCCGGTGCAAAATTCATATAAATAAGCTATCCTTGGGATTCGAACCTGGGTCACCTGATTTGGTGGTAAGCGCTCTTTCCCCTGAGTTACCACGGCTGAATATAACAAATTATATTTGATATAGGATATTTCACGTCAGCACTGCGGTCGGTGCAAGCCGGATGCGGAATTCGTATCGACTGGGATTCGTACCCGGTTCACCTCATTGGAAGGCGAACGCTCTATCCCCTGCGCCATCGCGGCTCATGACTTAAGTATAAGATGTGGGCCGGGATAGCCTGGTCGGTAGGGCGCTGGGCCCATGTCCAAGAGGTCATGGGTTCGATCCTCGCCGGCCGAAGACTCCCCGTGTAGTAAATGGTGACTGATGCACGTTAAATCTGTCGAGTCTCAAAGTCCTCCATGTTCCCATAATAAATCAATACCTCTGGGAGTACTGATCCAGGAGTTTCCTTGTCTTCTGGATTGGTTCAAAATTACAAGGCTACGGAGTTGAACATTAGTAGTTGTAAACCCATGAAATTGGGTCGGCTGTTCAACGACGGTTATAAAATTAAAATAAAGTATATTTTATTTTATAACCGTCGTTGAACAGCCGACCCAACTTAATGGGTTTACGGCTACTAATGTTCAACTCCGTAGCCTTGTAATTTTGAACCCAATCCAGAAGACAAGGGAACTCCTGGATCGAGTATTGGGAGAAATTTGCCTTCGTGGAGAACTTTTTGATGGAGCTAACCCGCATTTGCGTTACATGGAGAGGAACACCACGAGAACCTCCCACGGTTAGCCTGACGGCAAGGGGACTCTAACCCATGATCCGTCTACCACTGAGGATATTTCACGTCAGCACTGTGGTCAGTGCAAGCCGGATGCGGAATTCGTATCGACTGGGATTCGAACCCGGTTCGCCTCATTGGAAGGCGAACGCTCTATCCCCTGAGCCATCGCGGCTCAAAATAAAGTATAAGATATAAAAGTCAAATGATACTTACATTCTTGCTCCTCGAATATTTGGAATCGTCAGATATCTTTGAACCATGGGTTGACTAACGCCGTATATAGACAGCCATGTAAAGTAACCTCCAATCGTCAAACTCCAGACTGTATGTCTCACAGTTGGATCCACATCAAAACTGTGAAATCATTCAAATTATCAATATGAATAAACTTTATAGTAATGCATCTTAAACTATTTTAAAGTAGTGTTTATAGCAACTTTTATTATAATCATAAAAATAATTATATTTTGAAGTTTGTCTATAATGCTAAGTTCGATACTAACGCGCAACAGGTAACAATAATACTGCAATCACTTCCTTTTGTTTTGTAGTTTCTAATGTAATGATTTTTTTTAAAGTAGTGCACTTTTAAAAAAAAAAAAAAAATAGTGGAGTTGATACAAAAAAAACAACTAGTTTGTACGGAGAAAGATTATTTGGTAAAATTACTGTACTGTATATAGTAATGACATTTCTAATTTAAAAAAAGAAAAAAACTTGTTTAATAAAAGTAAATTATCCGGTATTTAAACTAATCACTTGGTAATTTTTCCGTTCATATGGTAAAGGCTTTGTAACCTACGCTCAAGTTATGCTCCTCTTGATTTCAATTTTTTTTGGCTAAATTATATTATCCAGCAGTTAGGAAGTCCGTATGATTTTCCGAATCCATTGCCATGGTTCTCTTGAACAAATGGTTGAAGACCCCTACAAAATACCGTATTAGTGAGATATAGCTTATTTAAACCAAAACGGAATTGCAAAATTTTCAGATGCTCATAAATTTTCCTAATTCATTTACTGATTGTGATGTATGAAAATATAATTTAACTTTATGTGAGAACATTAACTTTTTTTTAAAAAAGCAGTTAATGATAATAATGGCAGTCCAAGAGTAAAAAAAACAAACATTCAATAACATAATTCAATGCAAGTTTTAAATAGCATAATTATAATCCAAAGGGAAACAAAACATAAACAATTACTTGAAAAATTCAATTCTTTGGCCTTCTTTACTCTTATTCCATATAAAATCAAATCCTCCTAAGTCAATAGAGCCTTTAATCACAACAACCAGCATGGCACCAAAAATTACAAATACTTGAAACAAATCCGTCAGAACAACAGCTTTCATGCCACCCTGTAAAAAAGTAAACATTTTCAGAATGCAAAATACTCCATTTTTCTTAAACAAAATATTAATCGGATCATTATTATTATTAATTACACTGTAGAAAAATTTTTTTGTTTTCTGTTGCATGCGATTTTTTTAATTGATCTTAGATACTTTCGTATTTTTTCTGCAATCGTTTTCTCTCTTCATGCTACAGTTGTTTTAAATGACATTTTTAGTCTATTTTCTGTCGAAATGTTCAAATTTCAAAATGTTATATAATGGGAGTCGTGTAAAGTTGCGGCAAACTTCTATAAGAGTTTGGGCGCATCATCTTGATTTAAATTGCTTAAAAACCCTTGCCAGGAAATGTCGTCGTACGCCGCTGGTAGCGCTTCCCCAATTTAAGCTATTTCTTTTAAACTTGTACATTATGACAAAAAATAGAATAAAAATATCCTTTAAAAAAGTCTGTAGATATAGCCGCAAAACTAATTTCAGATTTAAAATCTTCACACCCAAATTAGAGAAAAAGTATTTGTATAAATACAATAAAACTTTGTTGCCGAGTGTTATTTATTTAACAATTTTGTTAATTTTTTTATCAATCATATATATATATATAGGTATTTTATTAATTTTATGTCATTTCGTGCCTTTTAAGAAATTTGCTTTATATTCATTTACTGACATATTATTCATTCATAGACTGATTGCACCATGATATATCATAAAGTCCTCTAGTTTATACTTTGAGGCCATATCATCACAAAAAAGCTTTCATTGTACCTAGGATTTCAATTAGTTGTACTATAGCAGAAGATAAAAAGTGGACATTTCAAGAACACCAATCTTAGTTCTTTCTTTTTTTCATAAAAAACAGAACAAAAAGTAAAATTTTTGAAAAGAAGAAGTTAAAAATCAAGCATATTATATAAATCAAGGATTTGACTTAAATGTTTAGTTATACAAGAGCAAGAAACTGCGGAAAAAACCAAACCTAAATGACATTACTCTCGGACCCCTAATTACACTAATCCAAACGTCAACTAACTTTACTTAATACCTGTATAGTCTCTTCGCCATCGAGTAAAATATTTGACCTGTATTATAAAAGTTTCAAAACATTATCATTAAGTTATTATATCTTCTACTCTTATAAATCAGTCAAGATGACTTAGCGGTTAGGGTACTGAGATATCATTGTTACTGGCCGGGGTTCTATCTCCAGATCGGGGTTCTATCTCCGCGTAAGACCAACATGTCGTTGGTCTTCAAACTGGCAAGGCCAAACATCCGACAATTGGTTAGAACGGAAGTACTTTTCTTCTTAATTTTTAGATATTTCGATTGAAGGTTTTATTTAGAATACACAAAGAAATATTTAAACTGGATAAAAAATTTAAATTTCACTTAGTTTATTGCAATTGAATTTTCAAAAAACATTCAATAAATCAATAATTTAAATTTTTTTCTAAATGGCTAAAACAATGGCAAAGAAAAAAGAAATTAGAACCACTTCCTGAACAGACAAGAAAAAAAAATCTTACATGCTTGAATAATTTCAATTAAATCATTACTCTAAGTAGACCAATTTGAAAAAAAAAAAAAAAAAGAAAAGAAAAACATGCCAAAAAACACTTTTTGATGGTTATCTCACTCTTTGATTTTTATTTTATGAAAACTAAAATGTTTCTTTATTTCCCTTATTTTACTAATACCATAAAAAAACAAAATTTCATACAAAAATATTTCAGAGAGTTGTGAATGTCCTTATTTTTATTTTTTTTATTCTTTTGTGTTTGATAATGTCAACTAATTTCCTAAAATATTAATTTTAGGTTTAACTGAAAAAAAATTTCCAATGTGCAACAACAAAAAATAATTCTAATTGACTTACAAAAAATTTTTAATTGCGCAAAAAAAATATTCGAAAATACAGTATGTATATCAGCTCCACACTTTTTTTTACTATTAAAAAGCATATTTTTTAAACTTCTTTTACTGTTAAAAAAATTGAAGGACACTGAATATAGTTCGAAAGTTCTTTTCTATTTGTTACTGTCAATTAAAAATCTATAAGATATTATTTAATCTGGCATATTGTATCCGGCATATTTTTAACTGTATGACTTCCAAATCGTGTCATTTGATTGTTAAATGTTTTGTTCATCAGCATAGAAAAATTTGTTTTAAATTATCCTTTCTTTCATTTGATTTCTATGGTTCAAACTCAGGATATGCTATTTCAAAAAAAAAAAAAAAAAAAAAAAAAAAAAAAAAAAAAAAAAAAAGACTCTTTGGAAATGCTTTTTCCGTATTCTTCGTCTCATACCTCCATTAAATATAACTCAAAGCAGAAATTCATTCTCAAATGTTACCATCCACAAAAATGAATAAGTAATTAATAAAATTTTTCCTTACTTTCTATTGAATCACGTTAGTATCCTACTAAATTTAAATATTTTCTATTTAGCGAATATTGACATTTTTTTAAAAAGAATTTAACTTTAAAAATCATTAAAGTTTCTTAAAAAAAACTCGAAAGTTCAGTAGATGTTACAATACAGTTTAAGACACGGTTAAAAGAGATGTTAGCCATAAAAAATTATTTAAAATGTTTCAAGAGGTAATTGATAAGGTTATTGAAAACCAAATAAAAGAATGGATTCTAAAATTAAAAATTAATGCACTTACAACAGTAGTATAAAAGGTGCAAACAATGCCAATTGATAAGACACAAAACCAAACTCGAAGCCCAGTCACTGAAACAAAAACATTAGAACATGATTAAATTGATAATCAATGTATATGAAATGACATGGAACATAAGTAAGTCCATAGGACTATTTAAAATTACATCTTAAACATGCATAAGGTACTAGTTATTTTATGAAATATCATATTATAACATTGCTTTGAGCTAAAAAAAATATACATTTTTTTAAATGATCTTAATACTATTTTAAATTACCAGTTCAAAAGCTTAATTTTCCTTAAACTAAATAAGCTATGAAAAAAAAAGAGAAAGATTTAATACAATTTTCGTGAAAAAAAAAAAACTATAATTTACTTACAGAGTTCCGTAAGTTTAGCATTTTGAAAACATCCATGTTTTACTTTAAATTTCAAAAAAACTATCAATTCAATTATGCTAATTATATCTTATAAAATTTTTTCAAAGTTGTTTCCAAAAAATTTATGTGTTATAAATTTAATATTTGTTTGACTTACATTTGAGTTGATAAAATATGTAACATATTGTCTTTTAGAAATGTTGTGTTTTATTACCCTAATAATAATAGTGTTACTTACTTAGCAGTAATGAAGTGCTACATGCTAAGCAAATACAAAATAAACAACAAAAAGCCTATACTTACATGGATTTAGAATTCCACAGTAGAACATAATCGGTATTGCAAAATTAAAAATTCTTACCGTATTAGAAAATTCTATTCCATGACTGATAGTTTAATTAATTTGCATAGAGTTAAAATTTAAAAAATAAAACTCACCTTGAGACAGTGCGAGGGAAGGAGCATACATAACAATTGCCATATATAAAACCTGTAAAAAAAGCACAATTTTAATTAAAAAATTGTTCAAAATTAAATTTTGAGACATAAATATAACAATAAACCAACTTTTTAGCACTATTAATAAAATTGAAATAAAGAAGCAAATTTAAATAAAGACATTTTGTAATGACTACTTTATAGAATGGAGTAACAAAGTTTTATGTTACAAGTAATATTTTCCTATTTATTCGTTAATTTACTTTATTTAAAAAAAATAAATTAGGGGTACAATAACATTACAGATTTTGATTATCAGAATATTTATATTATTTCCTATGATTTTTTAAATATTATAATATCCATTATTATAATATTTTTATGAAATTTATAACTATACTATTTATTATTATATTACGTTTATAGATCTTGCATAATTTATTTTAAGAAGCTAAGTATGTGTTTTTATTTTAATAGGCATTTAAAGTTTAAAAATAAAATTTCAAATAAGATTTAAAACTCAGAGCTTTGTTTCTGAACTGCCAGTACTGATTAACGTAATAAAACGTGGGATATGACAAAATACAAGAATATTGGCTTATAAAACAGGAATATAAAATACAGAAAATTGGGCAATCTGGGACAAAGGGGTGCACAAATAAGGGAACAAATGTAGCACCATTTAAACACAGTCCCAATTTTTAAAACTCTCCAAGTAAAAATCATACTCTATGAGTTAACCAAACATGGCCTGCCTAATTTTAAAGCATTTCCTTAGAAAATTTGAACTTTTATGCATAAAAATGCATTTTTAAAACTATACAATATTTCATAGAAAATGTAACTTTTTTAACCTCTTAACAACTAAATTTGATTTAATATGTAGTTCTTTCTAGATACAAGTTACGAAAATTTATGTAAATTTTTTTTTCAAAAAAGTGTTGAATAAATCAAAGCGAATAGATTTGTTCAGGTTATAACAATTTCTCATCATATCTTGAGAAATAATTTTAATCTTTTTTTTTATTTAGCTCATGAGCTTGTAAATTGGCATAAACTATGAAATTTGTTTTATATAAAAAGGCTTATCATAGTTTATTATTTCATTATAACTTTAATTAGAGCTCCTTAACGTCCATTTCATTTAAATGCATATTCATTTATGTCTAAAACCAAAACATTTAATTAGTTCAAGAGTAGAAATTAGTGTTCAAAAAAATTAATTACGTAACAATAAAAATCTAAGAAATTCTCATAGAAAAAATGTGTCTTATTTTTCCTAAAATTATTCTAAATATTTTTTTTTCCTTTCGAACCAAAATATCGTTAAACAACAATATTAATGAAACAATTTTAAGATTTTATAAAACATTCTTTTTTATTTTATATATTTATGTTATTATAAAACAGCGTTTGAATAATTCCTTATTAAGCTTAAAAAACAAATTAATATGCAAAATGTGTAGGATTTTTATTTACATTCAAAGAATAATTTATTATATATGAAATCTGAGCAATAAATTTAAAATTTCTGTGAAAACAATTAGTGAAAATAATGTTTGTTATGACTGAATAACGAATGACTGAATTCTTTGTAATAATCTATTTGTTCAGGCAAAGCCATAATATAAAATTCACAGAAATTCCATTTTATTGAGTTTCATAACATCAATAAAGACGTCTGCGAGACTATTCCTTTGATACTTTAATTTGTGACGCATTTAAGCATGCAGTGGGAAACATTTTTAACGAACTTTATGTAACAGACATTCTTGTTTGTAACAGGCATTCTTTACGAAACACTTGAGTTAACAAATACAGGAAATTAATTAAGGGGTGATATGGGTTTCAATGGATAAAAATTTAAATATCTTTTTATAAAAATAGATTCACAAATTCTTCCCTTGAAATGTAACCTTTATTTAATCTCTTGATTATTACTTTGGTTTCCACATTTTCTTTAATTTTTCTTTTATTATAATAAAAAATTATTTGATTCAAACTTTGATATGATGAAAGAAAAAAACAAAAGTCTTATGTTTTGATCCAACTGATTCAATTTTTATAATTGTTTATCACGAAATAATGAATAAAATTCGTACATTTTTGGGGGATTATAAAATTTTAAATACAAACTTTTAGATAGTTAACAAAATTTCTTGTTAAAATATCAATTCCATAATAAGCAAAAACCTTCTAAAAAAAGGGCAAGTGCCGCACCAAAATAAAGCCACTATTGTTGTTGCTACTTATGCCATACTAATCAGCAAGTCTGCTTGAAATCAAGCGAATTTTTAAGACAGAAGGTACGTGTCTTGTTTTTTTTTGGTGGTGCCATCTATGAGCAAAAATACGACTTCAGTCACACACATCACAACCCATTTTACAGGGGGGGGACTCAATGATACTCCATTCATTCATCCACAGATTATAATTTGCTTTGAACCAGAGAACAATTAATCTCCAATTCAGTACACCCAAGGGTATTGATTTGTTATGAGAACTTGGAGGACTTTGTGACCCTGACAGATTTAACGTGCACCAGTCACCATTTAATAGACGGGAATTCCTTCGCCGGTGGGATTCGAACTCCCGTTCTAACGAACACGATCCTAATGTCCTTATAATCAGGCCATCCCGGTCCATAGAGACTATTGTGGATAGCCAAAATATCCAACATGTTTATGTACTTACCATTATGTACCCTTTACTAAACTCTGGGGGACATTAGCATTAATATTTTCCTAGGTATCAATAATGGCAACCTTCAGTCCTACCACACACTGAAACTGCTCCTTTTTGGTTCATACAACCCTACTGTGGATAGTCCCCCCACCCGCACACAAACATGGGGGAACGAGGTTTAGGGAAAGAAATGGGCTTCATTATCCAAAAACACCACTATTAAGATGTTGCAATGCTAGAAAATCAGACTTGGGCTACGAATTCTCTCTGCAAATGGAAATAAATGGGTTTTTAACATTATTTGGTTAACGGTAGCCTTTTTATAGCCTGGGGGGGGGGGCTAGATTAAGATTGCCACCACGGATGAAGCCTACACATTTAATTAGCCGTCATTATGGAGAAGGGAGAAGAAATTCTCTTGTTTTTAATAAAATTGCAATAGCACGAGAAAAAAAATATCCGTGTCATACGTTTTTTTCTACTTGCCTTTGGTTGTGAATAGACTTAAACACGAGCTTCAATTTAATTCTTTTACATTGCAAAATTGCAGGTAAAATATATAAATGAAAAAGTAGCTGAGGAAAAAAGAGGAAATCTTCTCCAAAGGACAGCATGGTGGAGATTTATTAACAGAATAAGTAAGCTTTGGCTATGGTGATAAGCATAACGTGGATTTTCTGTCAAACCATGCGGAAGCTACCGATTATTTATAAATGCTAGAAACTCTTTCTTGCCTTTTTCAGAGAGAATAGGTAGACCAAGCTGGGTTTTTTTACGAGGGCAATGCATCTGTTCACATTGTAAAATCTGATAATAAGTTGCGTGTCATAAAATGACTGACACTTTCACGTAAACTTAGTCCCGAAGAGAACTTGAGAGGCTGTCTTCAACATATACAAAAGCTATATATAGCTCTATATACAAAATATATAGTATATATAGCTGTATATACAAAAAAGAAATTTCAAATTATGTCAGAAATGAAGGCTGCCATATTTGAAACATGGTATAATATACGTGAAACTATTCTGTATAATATACCATGTTTCAATTATTGTATGCAACATTGATTATATACAACATGGCATATTTCAAGCCATACATAAATATGGCGGATATTTTATCTATAATCAACAGTAAATTTATTTCGGTAGAACATCTTTTTCCTCCTTTTTTGTTTATTAAATTTTTTTCCTGGCCAGATGGAACAGATAGTGAATTGAGACTTCTAGCAAATATGTATTTGTATATAGACTTGCTTTATGTACACGTTTGGATCTCATCGTTTTCATTTCTGTTCAGTTATAGCACACATTTTTTTTGGTAAGACATATATTACTTGACTGCAATAAGGTAGGTTTCGAGCTCCAAATCATAGCTCTTGAAATCATACACACAATAAATTATAGAAAAAGATACTTCCAATAGAAGACAACGCTGTTGATCAGTAAAAGTAATAAGCAGAAAAATAAAAATACGAAAATTAAACTTACCATTTGAAATGTAAAAATACTCGAGCATATTGTCCGCACTGCTTTATTGAATCGGAGCTCAAGATACTGAAAATAAAACAATGCTACAATTAAATTCAGTAAGTGCAAGACTTTTGAAAACATGAAAGTAAGAAGCGGCTTTTCGGCGCCAAACTCAAGCGTTAATACGTAATCAAAGACGTAACAATGACGCAAAAGAAGGAAATCAAAGAAAGTAACAGGAAGAAAAATAACTTTTGTTTCTCAATAGCACGTATAGCATTCAGAAAAATCACTTTAAGGGATTAAAAAATTTGAAATTGTGGTGTATAAGGATTTGATTTGACTCAATTAAAAAACACAATTACACCCCATTCCAAAAATGCAATTATTGCAGATGACATTCCATTCAATATCTAAATATATGTACACGAATGTCCCGAACCATCCACTTAACTTTCGAATGGCTTCAGCAGTAGCAACGAAAGTGGTAGAATGAAGTATAGTATAATAATTTGGTTATGCGCACCTTACCGAGAAGTTAACGTTCAACGAAGTAAGCGAAAGACTGAGAAGTTAATGTTCCTGTTGTGAAAACGGTTCATACAAAAAGTTAATTACAAAGTTGTAGAGCATCATCAATTTAATACAAAGACACATCTTGTAGAGATTAATACTATGAAGATAAATCTGTTAAAATGCGTATTTCTTCGTTTCCGATTTTTGTTCTGGAACAGAAAGAAATAATCCTAGGAAAAATAAAAACAACAAATTATTGTAATAGGATATCTTTATTTTCAAAGTACAAAGCTTAAGAGAAGTTTAAACATGGAAAATAGCGGAAGAGATTTTAAAGGTAATTAAACATCAGAAAAAAGATTTTTTTTTTTTTTTTTTTTTTTTTAATCTTGATCGTTTTAGGATATCGCACTGTAATCACTGTCACTGGAAATCACGAAAATAAATTGCTCCTTTCAAGTATTCCTTTCTTATCATTAATGTCTACAACATGTTAGTCAGTACAAAATCAATGACGCTTTACAATTTTTTTTCCAATGCCCACCTGGAGAATGACTTTTCGCCATACAGAAATCTGAAGGGCAGATTTGTTGGCCTTTCTTTTGCACCACTATTAGGTGGGCCAACGTTGCTTCCACAGTAAAGAAAGATAGTGCAGAGCAGGAAAGAACATCCATGCCTTGTCCCGGATTCGAACGCGGAACCTTTTTGATGCAAGGACAGTTCCCTGACCCCTAACACAGGCCACTCGGGCTCTTCCCAATTCTGTAAATCCCTTCTTCCCATGTCACACCATTTTCGAAATAGGGATAGCTTTTTAGCTTTCCACTACATAACACTGCTTCAATAAATGATCAAGTAATCCTTTAATAACCATAGACACTACTCTGGCAGCCAAAGCTAAGACCGTTTAAAAGTTAAAAGAGGATTGATGCGTATAAAAATTGAATAGCGGGTTTTAAAGACTACGAGTTGCTCTAACATTGAAATTTCGGATAAAAAAGTGAATCATATCCTGCTTTAGAAAGACTGTCTCAAGACCTTGCTAAGTCTTTTTAGGATATACTCATTAAAGTTAACTTAGCTTTGCTTTATAATTCCTTTCCAGACTTTACTGATATGGCTAACAATATGATTTTCAAAAGCTTTTCAATAAATGATCATAATACTTTAAATCATTTTATTCAAACGAGAGTTTTTACCTATTTACAACTATTAAAATGTTAAATTTTCAGACAATCATCCGTGAATTCCTTAAACAATTTATAATCAAATGATACGTGTCATCCTAAGCGAATATCATAGAAATCAAACTATAGAAATTAATACTCTTTTATGATAATGTTATGCACAGTTTTAAGTAAAAGAAAAATAGTCATTAAAAATCATTTATTATTTATTCAATAAGGATGGAAAAATATTTTGAATTGTAAGGTACAGAGATTTCTACACCATTTTGAACTACGTAATTTTAAAAGACAAAATAAAACCGCAAATGAAATCGGTCAAATAGTTTTTAAAATATAAGATAAAAAAAAAAATTGTATTTTTAAATTTTATTTTACAAGGACATTTCGATCGATATTTTTCAATTTTTTTTATCGTTTTTGTCATTTTAAATTGCATAGTTTAAAATAAAGTTATTATACTTTACTAATTAAAACTTTTATTTGCACTTTGCCCAATTTAAAATGACTTACGTATTTGGCAAAATAAGATTTAATTTTTTTATCAAAATATACAGGTATTGTAAACGTATACAATAGATTAGTTTTAAAACTTAAACGCTTTCATATTTACACTACACTTTTGACTGAAAAAATGTAGCATAAAAGAAAAGAGTAGTTTACAAATAGTTGATTTGACGGTAGAAAGTTTTTATTCATAAATTAAAATTGTTATAAATAGAGAATGAAAATATATACAAACGTAATTTTTAGAAATTAAATAGGATTTATGTTAAGAATTCCTTTAAGAGAGAGTTAGCGTCTTACTTTTTTAAGACACGCACATAATTGAAATAAGATTAACAGCAGTGTTAATTGCAAGCATCAAATAATTTATTTACTTTTTACGACACCAAGCGAAGCTTAGATATACATTTAGAAGCTATAATTTATCTTTCCTTATCTTAATTCTAATCGTAAACTTTAAATGTCAAGTTTAATGATATGTTCTTGTAGTTGTTTCTAATGCCACTTGCCAGCCAGCAAGTCAGTTTGGTGAAGCCAAGAGAATTTAAGGTAGAGGGAGCGTGTCTTGTTTTTCAGTGGCGCCACCTATGGTCAATAATACGACGTCAGCCACAAACATGTCACAGCTGTTCATAGGGCGAACCCATTCATATATCTATTCATACATTCATCCACAGATCTACATTTTGACCTGAACCAATGAACGATTAATCTCAAATTCAGTACCCCCATATGTATGATTTGTTATGGTAACATGGAGGACTTTGTGACCGCCGATTTAACGTGCACCAGTCACCATTTTTTATACCCGTCGTTAAACAGCCGACTCAATTTTGGGTTTACGACTACTAATGTTCAACTTTGTAGCCTTGTAATTTTGAGCCAATCCAGAAGACAAAGAACCTCCTGGATTAGTGCCCTCAGAAGTATGATTTTTTATGGGAACATGGAGGACTTTGTGACTTGACAGATTTAGCGTGCATCAGTCATTATTTACTATTGACTGGCGGGGTTCGAACTCATGACCTCTGGAAATGGGCCAAACGCCCTACAAACCAGGTTATACCTACCCTAGTTTCATGACATAAGAGCCATTAGTGTCAACACTGCGCCAAAATTTAAACGAAATTACGTAGTCTAGGTTAAGAAATCTCAAGTTCTAAAAAACCTAGTTTTGCGCTAAAAAGGGAAGGAAAAAAAAATATTAATAGAGAAAAGACCACTAAAACACCTCAGAATCATGAAACGTGTGTTAACTCTATAACTGAGCGTTTTCAGAAATGTTTAATAAATTAGAAATGTACTTGATAAGTAATTGGTAGCAATAAAAGTAGCGATGTAATAACTGTGTTTCTCCAAGTTTTCAAGCCCTGAAATTAGGATCGTTATTTTTGAAAATGGAATAAGTTCATTTAGAGCTTAAAAGCTTTTTATTTCTTCTTACGATTTTAATAATTATACTTTCATTTCAAATTTTAATCAAATTATAGCGTTAAAAATAAACACACATAATTTGCCGTTGTTTTTAAATTCAATCAACGCTGACCCTTAAATATCTCGATATAGGAAAAACAGACTTATTCCATTTTTAAAAATAATGACACATTTATTATTGTTTCTCTTTGTCAGTTTTAATTCCTAAACAACAGCAATTTCATATCTCTATTTCGGAATGATTATTTTGGTATTGTTTTTTGCCCTCTATTTCTCAATTTATATTACTGCTTTCAGAATTTCATAATGTATGTGCAGTTATACTTAAAATTTATTTCTAGCTCATTCATTGATTGAGTTAACGAAAAATTTCAGAAGCAATCAGTTACTTCATGTTGTAATAGAAATGCTCCATGATTTGTTCGAAATGGGTCCCATTAAACTATAATTTCCCCTTAAGTAACTTTCGAGTCTTAGAAGTATAATAAAGAATTGTTGAATAGAATATATTATCATGAATAGAATATATAATATTGAATAAGTATAATAAAGGAGTATTTAATTAAGAGTAGTTTAAGAAATATATCTAATAAATTGCATAAATAGCTGTTGTTATACATATGTCAATGTAAAAGCTTATATTAATATGTTTTTTTTTTTTTTTAGTTTTAAAAAACAATAGAAGCGAATGCAAATCCGGCCAAAGGAAGAGCAATAGAACAAAATGTCTTGTTTTTTTTCCGTCTGATATTTTGTTGTATTTTGATTATCTGAAGTTAGATTATGCACTCATTTATTTATTTATTTATATTTTTGATATAACGAAAATACCAAAATTTGATTAATTTTTTGTAACATTAAAATATTTCTCATTTGAAAAAATAATCTGAAAACTTTATTTAAATTCTGAAGAAAATTTGCAGATGTAGAACCTATTTTTTAAACCATTACTGTGTGGGAAATTTTTTGAAGTGATAGAAAAAGTGACATAAATTAAATGTTTTAAGATATCAATACAATTTTTAGTTTCAAGGTGTAAAAAATATAGGTGCAAAAAAATAAAACGGGGATTATTTTGTACTTCTCAAATGGCAACTCAATTTAAGCATTTTTAATAATCTTGAGAAACTTTAGCTACCACTCTGAGAACCTTCCTTTAATTCTCTACATATTTTTCACCTCGCATACTATTTTGTTGAGAAAATTTTTATAATATCTTCAGAATGAATTCTGACAAATACAGACTTGAAATAAGCCCTCGGAGTTTCTTTAAAAGGCTTAAGAAATCAGTTCAATCAGTTCAACAGACCAAAGCATGATAAAGACATAAAGATGAAGATTGGCAAAAATTTTAGAAACAAGTTTTTAAAATAGTTTGGAAATGTTTACAAAAAAAAAAAAATCTTTAGATGTTTTAAAGCAAAATCTTCAAAATATCTAAAGAAACCTGCAGTAAAAGGCGTTTTTTTCTTTTAAGAAAAAGAAAATCTTATAATCTTTAGTGGGAAAAATATTTAAAAATAAAGTCACATTTTCCAGAGGCAGCGTTTAATTAATCATGAAGCATTATTATTAATTTTTTTAAAACGAAAGAAAATATAAAGAAATCTTGATAACTTTTTTTTATCAATTCGAACTATATTTAATTAGGAGTTCAAGTATACTCAAATATAAAACTATATTATCTAAAAATATCTTTCGTCAATTTTTATCATGATAACTTTATTGTCAAGAGCATTGCTCTTAACCTTAAGTGCAATGCACTTAACCTGAATTTCTATTTATTTCAAGGTTTGTTATAGATATTTTCTAGGCTATTCTCATGCATTTGAAATTAAAACAAAATAAAGTTGACATTGCCTTTTTATTAGCTGGTGAAATTAAGTGATAGTGAAAAACAGTGTTCGGAAAATTTCAGTTATAGCAAGTAAGGGGAAATGCTTTAAAGTGCAAAAAATTACCCTATTCTTTATTGTTAATTAATAATAAAACAAATCTACATAATACGAAACAAAAATTTTAAGCCTCAGATAAATAATAAATATAACTTCTGTTCGATATTAAAAAAATTTTTTAAAGTCTCAGAAACGTAAAAGTGCTGCAGTTTGTGTTGCTGCAGTCTCAATTGAAATATCTTTAAAATACTTTAAAATTATTTTAAATAGTATATCTGAGGATTCATTTTAAAAATTTAATCCCAAAGAAACTTTGACAAGATTAGATATAATGAATATTTCCGAGATTATGTATAGTGTAACCTAAGCTGAACCTCAGCTGAAACCTAAATGCAGCCGCAGAGGAAAGACTAATATTATTTCGGTGTCTCACAGAACCAAGCAAAATGCAGAAGATAGATTGATTTTAAGCAGTCAGAGTAAAATACACAATTCTGGCACAAATACCTTCATTAAAATATTAAAAATAATGTCCCAAATCATTCAATAATTTTTAATTAAATATAACTTCTAATCTATAATTCCTATTGATATATCTTCTAATTATAAAGTTAAAATTATAAGACATTATTTTGTTTCTTTGAAAATTTGAAAAAAATTTTGTTACTATTCGTGGGAAAGACTTATTCCGCGGTTCATTAAACTAATTCCACTTGAGGATAAAATAATAGCATAAACATAACCTTGGGAAGTCTAAACACACGAGTTAGAGAGAGTGTAAACTTATTTTTTACGCAAGTAATAATTTTTATCATATATTTTCAGTTTTTATTTCGGTCAAACCAATTTTAGTAATAGTATGCCACTCAATAAGTTTTATTAGTTTTCTCTTCGCATGCATGATATGCGCAAATTTGGTAGTTTCCATTTCAAATAACATTGTTACGAAATAAACCCTTGCTTTTATTTCTGTTATTAGAAGGTATATACATATATATAGTATATATATATATATATATAGTATATATATATATATAGTATATATATATATATATATACTATATATATTCCTATAAATGCTCCTTCTTTGCTCCTTTCTTGTAAAAATAAAAGACAGTATTTGTAATGAATGGGAGGCTTAACTCATATTCCTTTAAAATAAATAACTTACTGTTAAAATAATAATTACACTCTGGTAAAATTATCTGTGTTTATAGGTTTAATTCTGTTTACTATTACAAATATTTATTATGTAAGGATTATTCTTAACTGGTTAGATTTTTAAAAGTTTTTCCTTTTTTTTAGGGGGAAGTATGTTAATAAATTTAAGTGATTTTAAATGTTTAAATTTTTTTGGAAAAAAAATACAGCTTTAAATGTTCGTTTTTTTTTCCATAATTTTCAGTTTAAATTATAGAAAGAAGTTGTTTATCAATTAATTATTTTTCATTAGTTTATTATTTTTTTTGCAAACAATTTATACTCTGAGATTGTGTTTTATAATTAGCATGACTTCTGAGCCTACAGTAGTCAAGAGTTTTTGCAATAAACCACCTAAAGTAAATGCTTATTCTAAAGAATTCAAACAAATCCAAAAGTTATAAAACTTATTACAACAAGTAAATTCCGGCTGTTTGAGTAATTCTTCGCACATTTAATAATTAGAGTACAGGAATAAAGACCTATTGCGATGGGCCAAAAAATATTAGGTTGAATA
Organism: Parasteatoda lunata; assembly: GCA_949128135.1. NCBI lineage: Eukaryota > Metazoa > Arthropoda > Arachnida > Araneae > Theridiidae > Parasteatoda > Parasteatoda lunata. The sequence goes on along the minus strand of OX421980.1, from coordinate 35,448,775 downwards.
GAAAATACTTGAAGTTTTTCCAATTAACATGGCACATTGCATTATGACAACGAGGTTTACAAAGAGCTGAATTTTTCAATTAGCCTACGACACATTATATATATTGACAAATCAAAATTCAGAGCAATTTAAGAAAAAAATTCATTGTACAGGATAAGTGCCAGTGAAATAAAAACGTTTCAGATATTATTAGCATTTTAACCGAATCTAATTAAAACCTATCCAAGCTAAACAATAGAAATTGCATTCACTCATAATGAAGAGCGTTATTAATTTGCTGCATGCATTAATGGCTTTAAGAATTTTCAAAGCTTATGCATGAAATAAGCTTTGTGACCTGTAGCAATAATATCCTCTTTTGCCTCTACTAAACAAAGGGATCAGCCTTACAGTATTTAACATTAAAAATTAACTTGAAATATAACATTGCCAAGAAATGTATGCTTCAAAGTTAGTAAAAAGGATTTTACAGAATTTTTAAATATAATAAGATTTCTTGTCAAATTGGATTTAAAAAAAAAACAGTTGTATGTTTAAAAACTAGCACAAGGAACAGATAATTTTTAACCCATGGAACAAAATTTAAAAAAAAAAAAAATGATTGAGTTCTGAATACCTCGTAATTAAACGTTTACTTTCAGTTTCATTCTGAATGCAAACATGCATACAGTGACCACAAAATGAGTAAAAGAAAGGCAATTTTCTCACAAAAGAAGGTCAAACAAACTGTGCTAGAAGAAGGCATCCGGTTTTGTGAACAATTCAACTTTCCGATCATCGTAAAGTGTGACGCAATATTTTGAGAATCAGCCCATTTAAATAATTAGTGTTATGTCGTGGAATTATTTATGAATAATGCAAAATAAAACACGTGCTTTCTTGAAGAGGGAATTTCCACGTGTCTGTTCTATTTTTTAAAATCGTATTTACATATTGTACTGAAGAATAGGGTAAGTTAGAACAGCTAAATAAATCAATTTTTTATTTTTATGAGTCGAATGCCTGCAGGCCATCCTGTTTTTAATAGAGAAAAAATGCTAAGGAAAAGTGGGGGTAATTAATTTCTGATACACACACATAACAAAAAGATAGGAATTAATTTTAAAGGGACAAATGAAGCTAACTTAGAGCATCTTATGGTTGTAACTTTGTATTGCTAATAAATGTATATTTTCACTCGGTAGTGCTGCTAAAAAATTACTACACTCAATACAGCTATACTCAATACATTTATAAATAAATGCTACTACATTTTTATTCATCTGTTCTGCCCTCATTAAATAATTGAAAAATATTATGTTAAGCATTTTATTAATAAATGATTAAGAAATACTGCTGGAAGCACCGATGTCTTTTTCTAAGTTAAAAGTAGAATCTTCCAAAAAATAATTTTTTGAATTTGCAGTTATTTAGATATAAGAGAAACGGTTATTCATCAATGAAATTTTTTTCATTTACAAAATCAATGATTAATGAATTTTGGAATACGAATGAAATATTTTAAACTTTTTTTTTTTTTTTTTTTTTTGGATTTCATATTTTAACTAAAATATAACTATATTTCAATATAAGTATAATTTCGATAATCTAACAGATTTTTTCTAGTATTTATTAGACTGTGTTTTATAATTAAAAAAAATGCTAAAATATATTTTTGCTTGTAATTCGAGCACCAGAAAAAAATATATATATATATATAAAGAACACCGGTGTTCACTTGCGTCAAAGGGTAAAAAAGACCTTGAAATAAAACGCATATAAAATAAGAGATTATTACGATCTTAAAAACAAAGCTAGCAAACTGCAATAAACATTCTCTTTCAAATATATGAAGAAGTAAAATTGCTCCCCTATTTACTTAAGCAAAACACTAGCTTACGAAAACTTAGTTATAAATATTAAATGTAATGAAATTATTTTAAATTAGTTATTTTATATTATTTCTGATAATTTCATTTATAAAAAATATTAATAAATAACTAAAATTAAAAAAAAAAACAGCCTAAATTATTTTCAAAACTACGTATAGAATATTATAATATCTTATATAATTTAATCCAATGCCAGAATTCATAAAACGGCGTATCAAAGCAAATGCAAAGTAATGTTTTTTGGGGATAAAGTATGTTTCAAAATCCTTCGTGGACAAGATGAAGGTGGTATTGAAAGCCAGATTGTCACTGGTATACCTTATATTTTAAAGGACTGTACTTCTACAAAACATATTGCTGCTTCAAAACTAAAACGACACATCTGCTGGCATAATACATTTGCAGATGTGTCGTTTTAGTTCTGAACCAGTGATATTCTTATAGATAATTTTCTTTAAGAATATCTCTCTAATAATTGTGTGAGCTTACGACGTTATATCTTTTCCTTAACCACTTGCTCTGGAAAGACGTGCCACGCACGTCATAATGCTCTTGTTACAGAATCGTCGACGACGTGGTATTTACGTCATCATGGAATTGTTACAGAAACAAAAACGACATGCGTGGCACGTCAGGTGCCACCCCAGGTCGCCTCCCAGCGAGTTACACTGGACCGTTTTGGTACACATGTCAGTGAATTTTTTTTGCCTAATTCGTTTTTTAGCTTTTTTAAAACTTTTTTTTTTAACTTAAAAAAAATAAATATTTTAAAGCTTTCTCTTATTAATAACTTTTCTTCTTCTCATTAAAGATATTGTTCTTTCCTTGTTTTCTTTGAATTTTTAACTATATATATATATATATATAATTTTTCTTTTTTCTTTGAAATAATACAATTGTCATAAATCAGTTTTGTTTGCGTTTGTTAATGAGTGAATGTTCTCAAGTTCAAAATATGTATTTGTAATATTAACCATCAAAGACTGTCCCATTTCTTTCAATACTGATAACTTCATTATGCTTTAAACTTTTATTTTTTATTTTTGAGTCTATTTCTTAAAAATGAAGATAATAAAAATATATCTAAATTCAAATATTTATATTTTTTATTTATTTCTGATTTTTGTAAGAAACATATTTGTTCCAGCCTATAACTGCTTCATTGCTGTTTCGGAAGAAAAATTTCAACACAAATAGGAAATGCTTGACCAAATCAGTCACTTTCGAAATGGGTGTTCACATTGTTTAGCATTTTCAAAATCAGTGCCTAAAAATGTAAATTCAGCAGTACAAAAGACTTTTTTGCACTGAACTTACGAAAGTGAAAGCCATTGTCCACTTAGCACTGTTAGTAACAAGTTTAACGGAATAAAAAAATTCTATACCTTTTTAACCTTTCGCCTCTCAGTTGACTGGCTTTCAGAAAAATGACCGCATGACCCACATAAATGTTAGATGCGATAGTATTTTTCCTCGCTTCAACCAAACAATGGTTGATTTGCTATTAGTCATTTTCAAAGAAAAGCAACTATCTCGACTCATCTGGCATGATAATGATTACGTACGGAAGTATTTAAGAACTAATTAATTGTTAGGTCGGTAGCATTTCGAGACAAATTGTTCTTGAATTTCAAGGCTCTTTCGCTTTGCCTTTAGTAATCCAAATCATTAGTTTAAATTCAGTGAAGCGATTCGTCTTACATGAGCTTTTAGTGGTATAAATTCTAGATCATTTACTGAAGTATATGATTAGCATAATTGATTAGTTATATAGGTCTTACAGTTGGAATTTTTATTTTATAAATAGTGCTAATTTTATTCGTTTTACCTCGACAAAAGAATATATATGCAAGGATTTTCAGTTCTAAAAATGTTTTTTTGAGGATACTAGTTTTTAATTGATGTTTTAATTATTTTCTAAGTGTATATGAAGGGGTTAGAGACTTATAAGGATAAATTAGAGTTTATAAACGTTATATTTTTACTTTAAATAAATCAATTTTATTGTTTCTACATGAATACTTTTCAAATCTACGTAATCTTCACTAAATAACAGATCGATTCAATGAATATTACGCTTCCTATATGAAAATAAAGAAGTTTTAAATCAATAACGCTCTTAAAAAACATTTTTCTGACCAATTCGAAATTATATCTTACAACGAATCTCAAAAGTTAACATGCAGCTACACTGTATTAGTCCAAAAAAAGTATTTGCACATTCTCTAATATTACAGGGAAATTTTAACTTTCAAAATTTATAAGAAATTGATAAAATATAATATAATGTATAACATATAATATAATATATTATATATAATATAATATATTATATATACATTATAAAATAACATTATAAAATAAAAATCGAATTAGTTTTGAAAAAAAATAATTATTGCAGCATTAGGTATAAGAATTCAGTTACTTAGGGACTCAGTTTCACATTTTAGATTTGAGATAAATTTTCTTTAAAGTTATCCCTAGATCTTACAAGGGGCAAAAAAACTAATTTTTTTCTTCAAATTTACAAACAAAATACCCATTATTTCATGGATAATTCCCGAATCCATAGCTATGAAAGAGTATATCATCTTTCATTGCTAACCATAATTTAAAAAATAAAACAAATTATTAAAAAAATTGAGGTAAGAAATCGTTTGAAAAAACTATTTGGAACAATCCACGGAAATTGAATTGTATCAAAAATTGAATTGAAATTTGAAAAATTCCATTTAAAGATGGGAAAAAATCAAGGTGTGGTTTCATTGAAATTGTTTTCATCAGTAAGCTAAGCACGTTCGATTATTATTACGATTTTAAACATGAAGGTCACAACTGCATTTGTTAATTCCGTGTTAGTTCGCTTTCTTTTTCAATGTTAAGATTGATTAGTTAAATGTGAACGACTTGTTGCTATAAAATATTTTAAAAGAAGCATTTTCATACTCAGGTTTTTATCGTAAAACTTGAAGTCTTGATTCCTCAATTTTAGTTCATTTGAATTCATCGATCACTGGCAAGAAATGAAACTAAAAACTAAAGTTCGAGTTGTAACGTTATTCTCTAGACAATTGTTTTTCCCACACGTTTTAATTATCAATTTAGTGAACTTTATTTTTGTTGTATGCAGTAAAACGAAATTTATGAAGCTGTAATCTTAACTCCTGCTTGCTTTATGAATTTAATGATTAGTGATTAATTTTCCTCTTAGTGACATCTTAAATATATTTAGAGTGATTACACAGTCTTGTTTTGCATATGATTAGTGACATTAATTATTAAATTTATCAACAAAAAAAAAACATTTTACAATTATGTATCTGTGTTTCATTTTGTTTTATAACCGGCATTGAGCTGCCGACTCATTTTTGGTTTTACGTTTATCAATGCTGAACTCCATAGTCCTGTAATTTTGATCCCAACTCAGAAAACAAGAAATTTCTGGATCAAGCATTGGGACAAATTAGTCTTCGCCGAAAACCTTTTTGACTAAATTTATCCACTTTTACGTTGCATGAAGAGGAAAACCATAAATAACTCCCACTATTTGACCGACTGTAAGGGGTTACAACTAAGGATAATTTCACCACAGTCGTCGATGCGAGTCTGGAACAAAATTCCTATTGACCAGTCATTGTTGATATTTATAACTGAGACACCTCATTGAAGATGAGCGTGCTATCCCAAAAGCCATCATGGCTTCATGTATCTATGTTTAAAATGTATAAGTTCCAAATGTAAATGCATGAAAATAAGGTGTATAATAGTGAAAAATTGTAAAAAGAAGAATATGAGATACACTTTTCAAGCATCAACCAGCGATAAGACAGTGTTTGATCTTCTGCACTCCCACCATTCTAATTTTGTGATTCGATAGATTTCGATTGCATTATATATTTTTTTTTTTGAACGCTTAAATATTAATTTGTGTATTAATAATCATAACCCCCAATCTGTCTATTTTGTCTTTTTTTCTGTAAAGATTCTAAAAGTGTACATAAAGGGTGGTTTTTAAGGAGCACCTTGTAAAAGAGTCTACTAAAACCTTCCACATCTTGCATCAGATCAGAAGTCGTGAAACGTTTCTTATTGATCGAAGGCTTGTAGTTCCGCATTGCTCTTCGAAACTATAGTTAGGAGAAACTTCGAAATCAAATTCTGGCTTCAAAAATGCACTACGACATTTTGAGATCACTTGTCAATAGTTTTAAGTTTTCATTCTTGCCAATTACTATAAAGTTTTTCTAACATAAGTAGTATGAAACATACTAATTTTATTCGATAACAGATGCTGAACAGCTGTTCTAAATCTGAGTTTACAACTATCGATGTTCAGCCGCGTAATCTTGTAATTTTGAACCCAACCCAGCAGGCAAGAGTAATGCTTAACTCCTAAGTTAAGCATTGGGAGAAACTTGCCTTCGCGGAGGACATTTTGTTAGAACTAACCTCGCATTTGCGTAACATAGAGAGGAAAACCTCTTATGGTTTTCTTTATGGGAAGGGGATGCAACCCAATATCCGTTGTTTACCACTAAAGGTAATTTGCGTCACCACTGTGGTCGGTACGAGCCTGGAACAGAATTCAAATTGAACAGTCATCACTGGGATTTACATCTGGTACACCTCATTAAAGACGAGTGCGCTATCCCATAAGTAACCGCTCAAAGGGACTAACTCCAGCCGGGTGCCGAATCGACCAGCCATCCCTGGGATTCGAACCTGGAGCACCTCATTGACAAACAAGCGCGCTATCCCCTAAGCTACGACTGCTCAAACATACTAATTACAATTATGCAGTGTATTCCATGATGACCATTTTTCAAATTGTCAAAATAAAGAAAAAAACGGAAACATCTTAGAGGAAGTGTATTAATATTTAATGACTCATTACTAAAGAAGAACATCATTACTAAAGAAGAAGGGACAGAAAACATTACAATCTATTTGATTTCCCGTGGAAATTTGAAGGGATTTCTAGTAATCGCCCTTCAACAAGTTTTTATATCTTTAAGAAATTAAACAGGTTTTAGTATTTTCAGTCCTGCTTTCTTCGATAATGATTTGTGGAGCGTGCTTTTTCCTTGCTTAGATATTAATTAGAGAAACATAGTGTGCTTACTGTCTCACCTTCATTTTCACATTTGGATTCTAAAAAATATATATATTATAGACAGTCATTACAGATCACCTAGTATAATATTCGTATTTAAGAATATCATTTAGTTCAAGTAGCATTTAAAATTTAAATTAGATATAATCCAATCTATAAAATGTTATAGAAATTTCTTTCTAACAATATATACACACAATATTCTCACAATATACATGAACAATAAAACAGGCAGTTTTATAAGAAATGGTCTCTAAAAATAAATATGCTCTATGCTACTTTCTTGTAACATAAATATTGAAATTAAAAATGAATATTTTGAAAGTTATGCATGAGACAGGGATTTTAAACATAATTATTAAAGGTGGTGATTACAGAATACTTTGAATAGTATTAATAAGAACTGAGTTAACATTATTACTTTGAATATAAAATGAAATCTCTATTGAGTATTTTTTCACACGTTTATTTCATAAAAAGCCCTCAGATCTCTAATTCACAAAACAAAGTTTCTTATTATCTGCATTTGATGAGATAATTTCAACTCCAAACGTATAAACTTTTTATTAGAGACTTTTTAAAGCATCGTAAGTGTGCATTAATTAAAAAAACAGAATTAACTGATTAATTTCGTCTTTCTACATGATCCGCATAATGACCGTGTCATTTAATAGAGCACGAAGCTTTTGCTTAATTTAATTTTATGCGTAAAGGAACAAGCATTAATTCTAATACCATTATTTCCATTTTTTCAAGGTTTCACCTGTTTTTCAACTTATTATACTCAAGGGGTCTTGGCATGCTATGGAATCAAAAGTAACGAAACAGCTATTTATTTTTATAAAATTACATTCAAATAATTATTTTTAATTCAATATTATTTAATTTTTAAATGCGATATAAAAAAAAATAATCATAGCGTGATAAATTAAAACTAATACTTATAAACGCGAATTTTATAAAATGTGATGAGATCATCCAAGTTGATAAAAAAGATGCATTTTAAAAAAAGTGCAATAAATTTTTTTTCCGTAAAATCCTAGTACTAGTTTACACACTTGGCGCGATTTCGGATAATTTCGCCAACGTCGAAATGCTGCGCTGACGCTTTTCTTCGAACTATTGGTATACCGGGCAATGGCATTTAACCTTAAAAAAAACATCAGTGTAGGGTATACCGGACAATGGCATTATAAGAGCAAGAATAAGAGAATCTATTTGTCTAGTCAAATATACAACTATTGATTCCAAACATCGCTAATGTTACCAAATACAGTACGTGACGTATACTCGGATTTAGCCAAAATATTTGAGAAAATATTCAGATTTTCACTCTTTTAAGGAAAACTAGTCCACTTTTACTAAACTTTTGGGTACAAGCTACAGTTTTTAGGTACCTTGACAATTGAGAACTACCGGGTTTTGTAGATCTCGAATTATGTTTAATAAACGAGTTTTATTCAGAATACTTTGGTTTAGATGGGTTTTGTTAGGCCCCTGTGATCCTACAAGATCTAAACTCTGAATAAAGTTTTAAAACTTTGAATTATATATTTAAAATTTAATGCGGTTCAAATAGAAGAATTTAGAAACACAAATTAATTATTTTTACGTATTTGTGATTTTATTCCATTGCGAAGATAATTGTTTATGGCAGTTGAAGCCACTACCATAAATTTCATAACACCAACTCACGACTGCCATTAAACAAAGGGGCAGCGAAGCATAGTAGCAATAAAAATTCTATATTCTATTTTGTCTTTTTCTAAAATATATCCTTAATTGATATTGACAATAGAGTTGATTGGAGCTAAGAAGAATTTATATTGGTAAACAGAGGACTTTTGACCCAATCGTTTATTTTGAACTTAGTCAGTACGAAAAGGAATAACCACGTAATTTTTTTCTGTACACAAATGATAGGTTAAATATTTTTTAAAGAAATTTCAGATAAGGAATTGTTTGAATATGGAAAAAAAATAATAAAGACAGATACAAATTAAAAACACATGCAAATAATAAAGTTACCTTTGATTTGTAATATTTAGTCAATATTTTTTTCATTATTTCATAAATTTTATTTTCAATTGGATAAGGACATAGGCGCTTTATCCACGAGAGTTTATTTTCAATTTATTAAGCAATTTTTTATGATTAAATGGTATAATGAAGTGGTTTTAAATTTAGTTTTTTAAAAAAATAACTTAAAAAAATACTAACAAAATATACCAAAGTTTGTTGATTTTACGAAGCTACATACACAAATTATCTTTTGTTTCGTTCTAATCACATGAATAATTGAATATTTTCAATAAAATCTTTTAAATACAGACTTGAAATTTTTTTTTTCAGTAACCAGTTTAAAATATTTTAAAATTTCAGGATTTCTGTTTTATAAAATTTCTTATTTATTCTTATTCTTTTAAGATAATATATTTATTCTTATAAGAGTAACTTTATTTATTCTTATTTTTATAAACATAAGGCACAACGATTATTTAGCAGTGTTTCATATTTTAAAAGAATGATGTATATTTCAAGATTTTTTTAATAAATACATTAAAAAATGAAGCATTAATTTACTGTTTAAAAATATAGTAACAAAAAAACACTCGTAATTTGCAATTCATAATAAAATATAAATTTGGAAACTTATGAAAATCTATGAATTTTGACCCTTTGACGCAGAATTTTTACTAAACATATTTTTCGTACTTTTTCATTATTTTGTATTAATTTATGTCAAAAAAGTAAAAAATACAATAATTTGATTTTTTGAAATTTATATTATAACATACAGAATGAATCACCAGTGTCCTTTTATCGTTCAAATACGGCTCACTTCCAAACAGTACATATTCAACTTTGCATTTATTTGCAGTTATTTAGATGAAAGAGGAACAATTATTCATCATTGAAATTTAGAAAATAAATTAGTAATCAATATTTGAATATAAATGAAAAAATATTTCTGAAACTAAATTTTTTGGATTTTATATTTTAGTACAAATACAATTCCTTTATTCTAACAGATTTTTTTAGTCTGATAGTTACTGTTTTTTTTAATTAAAAAATGCCAAAATATATTTTTGCTACAACCAGAGAGTCAGAAAAAAGTAGTAAGAAAAAAGTATGTACATTGTACGTTTTTTTTAAAAAGAACAATTATTCTTTTCGATTTAAAATATTTACTTTTTTAAAACCAATTAGAAGACAAAGGTTTAGGAAAAACTAAAATATAATTTTTTTAAAAAAATTACATTTATAAAACAATACCTTTTCTTCTTAAAAGTTGAAAATTATCTAGATAAAATAGTTTACTTTTTATTTATAGATAAATATCTATAACGATGAATAGCTAAATTTTAATTTATTTTTTCTCAAGATTCAAAGATAATATTACTTATCTGCAATCAAGCAAGAAATCTTAATCAAAACTTCGTCATGATATTTAATCAAATGCAACTTAAAAAATGTTTCAAACTCTTACCTCATAAACGCTTGAAAGTCCTAGTTTGTAAAATACTGGCATAAAAACATAAGCTACTGTGGGAAACATAAAACAATAAGCTGCAACTACCATCCAAAATTGCGTACCAGTGAGATAAGTTTCTGCGGGTATGCCTAACATGGGTATTGCCGACATAAAACTAGCCAAAATAGACATAGCGACTGGAAAAACTCCCATATTTTGACCTCCCATGAAAAAATCTTTTGTTGTTTTTTGCTTTGCACCGGTACATGCATAGTAAATTCCAATCACAGCTGATACCCCAAGCATAAGTATAAATATGGCATAGTCCGCAATAGTAAATCTAGATAACAATTCTTCTCTACTTGTATACATCTTGTATAAAAATTATTTATATAAATTTTTCGTAAAATATTTAAAAATATAAAATCTAGATGAGTTTATCATATATTGCTCCTTTCAGTAACTGAGGAGCAATGCCGGTTGTATAGTTCAAACAGCGAGTTTTAATACCGGTATAGAAAATAAACAACTTTCGCTTAGCTTCAATGAAAATGAAAGCAGCGAGTGGAAACAGGAGTGATAAGTTTGTGAGGTCACATTAGCATTAAGTGTGTCAGTTTGCGAAGATGTGAGAGCTTTTTTTATTTCTCCTACTTTTGGAAGACAAGATGGTAGTAGCCTTGGTTTATACAGTTAATGCATTTCAAAACATGATGTAGAATTGTTATAGAGTTCGGTGTTAATTTCGCTATTTTGGGCAAAATTGAGAGACGTTTGAAAAGTTTTATTTCAAAATCTACTTGTATGTAAAAATAAGTAAATTATTGTCGTTGAGTTCGGAGTTTTTTTCTCGCAAAAACATTTTTAGAACAAAAAAGAAATTTAAACAAATTTCAAAACAAGAGTATTATAGCGTATAATGTTAGTTTCACTTTTTCTTCACAATGACTAAGAAACGCTAGAAAAATTTTATTAAAAAATCTGATAGTTTGAAATATTAAACAGAAATTTACTAAAATTGAGTTGAGTTTTTTTATTTTTTTTTTTTTATTATTTTTAAAAAAAAAAGGAATGTTTTAGGGCAAAAAAGGAAAACTCTGTAAATACATTTCTAAATACGATGAGTGTTGTTTTTCAATTTTTCTTCTGAAAATTTACATAAAATCCTTAAGCAAGAATTTATCTCTTTTTCATGCCTGTACGTTTGAAATAAACATAAAATTACTACAGTTCAGTTTGATAAGTTTAAGTCACTAAAATTGTTGAACCAGGCATTGTCAGGAACTAAAAAAAAGTAAATGCCTTTTGTGTAACCTTTTAAAACTGTCAGGGTGTTTGTTGATTAACTTTTTTTTGTCAAATTTCTGTACAATTTCTGAAAGATTGTACGGAAACATTTAATTTTAAAATCCATATATTTGAAGTAAAAATAGCCTCATTAAAATTCGTTTTAACTCATTTAATTTATAAAAATAATGTTTTAATTCGTGTTAATATCACGTAAACATGAATTCAAATTTTTACACCGCTATAATATTCGTTATTTTAAATGATGAATGGATTTTAAGAAATCAAAATTTCAAAATATGACTTCTTTGAGATAAAGAAAAACGCGGAAAGTGAAATTAACATATGGGGGGGCTAAAATTTTCGACCGCTCTCTTGTCAAAACTATTGGGACCATATTTTCAGATTGCGACTAACCCCCATATTTTGAGGGACAAGAATCCAAATCCATCCACAAAAATGCATGTGTTTTCAGAGACAATATGCCTTATTGTCTGATTTTGAAGCTTAAAACATCATCTGCACTAATTTATTTGTTTTATTTTATAACCCTAGTTGAACATCTGACTCAATTATGAGTTTACAACTACCGATGTTCAACCTTCGTAGCCTTGTAATTTCTAATCCAATGCGGAAGAATAGGGAACTCCTGAATCAAGTATAGGCAGAAATTCGCCTTCGTGGAGGAGTTTTGATGGAACTAACCTGTATTTGCGTTACATGGAGAGAAAAACCACGAAGACTTCCCACGGTTAGCCTAATGACAAGGAAACTCTAACCAGTGATTCCATTACCACTGTGATTCCATTACCGTGAGCACTTTACGGTAGAACAGTTTAACGAGGACCAATACCGCACACCCTCGGTCCCTACGCAGACTGATCCAAGTGGTCACCCACCCGCACACTGACCGCAACCAGTGATGCTTGACTTCGGTGATCTGGTGGGAGTCGTGTCTTAACGATCAGTCCACTGCAGGACGCGTAAAGCTCGCAACCGCAATTTTAGATTGAGTCTTGCGTTCGTTTAATTTATGATTCCTGCAAACTTTAATTTTTTTCCAATTTTCAGAAGGTCTAAATACCTATCAGACTCTTCTTTTTAACCGATTTCCAAAAATTTCTTTAATTAAAAGTTTCATCATTTCAGTTTTTTGTTATGTTAGGTAAACATTAAAAAATCTTCAGCTGAAAAGCTTAATTTAAATATGAATTTTCTTGCGTAAATCTACAATGATGAAACATCTTTTTCTGTGAATGTAAGAAGGAAATATCACAAATAATTATCACGTGTGAAGGTATTGACCAATAAAGATAGAAAAAAAAGATCGAACCAGATAATCACACAAATATTAGGGTTAATACATAATGTAAACGGGTGTGAGGAAGGGTAAAAACCATTCATATTGTAAGATGCTAGAAAAGAAGATGATGAATTAAAGATGCAAGATGTAGAAGTTAAAGAAGAGAGCCGTGGAGGCTCAGGGGGTCAAGCCTTCGCCTCCCAATGAGGTGGCTCGAGCTCGAATCACAATGTGATGACTGGTCAATGCGATTTTCGCACCCGGCTCGCACCGACCACAGTACTGACGTAAAATATCCTCAATAGTAAACGGATCGTGGGTTTGAGTTCCCTTGCAGCTAAGCTAACCGTGAGATGTCTTCGTGGTTTCCATCCCTATGTAAAGCAAATGCAGGTTAGTTCCGTCATAAACGTAATACTTCCCCCAATACTTGGTCCAGGATTTCCCTTGTCTTTTGATTTGGGTTCAAAACTACAAGGCTACGGCACGCAAAGACGAGCACTTTGTGGTAGAACAGTTTAACGAGGACCGATACCGCATACCCTCGGTCCCAACACAGACTGATCAAAGCGGTGGGTGTCTCACCCACTTACTGACCGCAGTTAGTGATGCTTGACTTCGGTGTTCTACTGGGAACCACTGCCGGACAAGATGATGGGGAAAACAATAAAATTACGAATACGAGAATTAGAATGCGAGATTCATTTTCTTCTTGTTAAAAAAAAATTTGTTGAAAAACCAAGCTTGACAGCGATAGTTTTCATCATCATCATCAAAATTTATCTGGGCACCTGGGGCCGTTAGCGGCCTTTTTCCCATTCGTCTTGTATTGTGATCTTTGAGGTGGTTCTTTCTGGTAATTGGAATGCAATTGGAGTGAAAAGGAAATTAAATATTTTGTACGATAGTTTTCAGTTAAAAGGAAAGTAGGGGTCTTCTCGGGAATTGTTATGTAATTATGGATTATACATCCAGTATGCTAAGTATTAAGCGAGACGGAGTGTTAAAGATTATTATTTTAAGAACACGGAACGTGCTTCATTATATCATCAAAACGATCGTATATCTTTCAATGCGTTATTATTTGTGTTCTTTTAAACGTTGATTTAGCTTTATTAATATACATCTAAAAGTTTAATCTTTCTATGCATGCATATTGTTGACAAGACATTGTTAGTATGCATAGCATATAAACGTTCAGGTAGACAGTGGCAGGTCGGGACTGTTAAAAGATCATTAAGTAGAGCTTCAGCTAAAATGGTTGTCAGTTCGAGCACCAAGACAACTGAAACATTAACTTACAAGTGAACGTCAGCGCTGTTGTTATTGTCTAGTCTATTTCAATGCTCTACTATGAATTGCTCGACTTCGCGCGCAGTTCGTTGGGCTACGGAAGCAGGGGAGCCATTTCCTCTGCAGAGGATCAAAATTGTTATGGGATGTCTTCTGATCATTTTCAAGGATGTTTCCCAGACAGTCGGCAGCAGCATATTGCGCAGTTCTAGCGAGACGTAAACCAACAACTATTTCAGTGCTATAACATTTTCAAAGTTTTGAGGACGAGTTTTGTAAGTTCTGGAACCTAAAAACTGTATGGGAAGTCCTCTGGTGGTCATTCGAGTTTTAAAAATTCCAGCTAGAATGTCCTGACAATTGAAAATCTATTCTGGCGTTAATATGCAAGAGCTAACTTATGGGATGAAAACTAAAAGTTTGCTACTTACAGATATGTGATAGGCTTTAGGGACCAAGAAAGCAAGGTCACAAGTTAGAAGGTTATAAGCTCGCTCTTCAAAATTACTGGAATACTTGTGCACTTGCTAGCGAATAGCAGACAAACGCTGAAATAAAATAAATTATCAAGTAAAAACAAATTAACGGTGGATGTATCATTAGATTCATTACTAGTATCCAAAAATTAAAGAGCCTCCCTGACCAATAGGTATTGCTGTTCTTTCAAACGCTCTGTAGCGTGGAGGTAACCTGTTCGAATTCCGAATTCAGCCTTAACGAGTGTCTTTTTTCTGTAATTCTCTAAAATTGTTCTATCCACTCTACAACACCAATCTTCTTATCGAATACACAAGCCTGCACATTTATGTCTAACAAATAAGTAAGAAAAAACTCTCTGGTCATACTTTACTAAACCACTTATATTCGCTTAAAAGTGCTAAGGTTCTTCAGTGATTTGAGAGACACGAACCTGCAAACTTCTTTGACACCTTAGTGTTTCAGCCATCTTGCATATTAGTAACATTTAAGATCCGAATATTCGTTAATAACATTGAGGCATTAACCTGTTTTTTATTGTCAATACATAAGGAATTTTTTTTCTTATGTGTTTGTTTTAGGTGTTTGTTTTGATATTTAGTTATAATAGCTGAGGTTCTTCAAAAGCTTCTGGGCATGAATCTATATTTTTATCTGTGGCTGTCCGAGATCTTAGTCTTCCAAATCGCAATGCCCTTCGATCTGCATATATCTATAGTTTAAATCACGTCTAGTTGTATGAGTTGGTCGAAAGACTAACGTCTAAGGCTTCATCAGAGAAGGTCACAGGTTTTTGCCTCGACGACAACCAACTACCTACTATCTCAGCATTTACAAAACGTACAAGTATTTAACTTCTAAAACTGAATGAATGAACACTGAGTTTCTTCACCGCATTTGAGGCATTACTTTGCGACCACGCGCGCATGTCCGAGATCTTAGTTAATTGACCGTACTCACCGAAATACGACTGCTCATTGGCCTTAAATAAATGCAATATTGGATTTATGTAATGAGTCTAACTTCGTTTGAACAGTTGCATGTTTTTCTCTTATAAACTCTACGAATTTCGCTAACTTTGGGACAAGAACCTGTGATTTCCTCAACTGCAGTCCAAGGCATTAATCTCTCGGCCACCCCAGTCTTGACGTAACTGTTAATAAAATAATCCCAGAGCAGAGATTTTATCCATCACCATCAAATCAAACCCAGTTAATGACAAGTTTTACGTGAACAACTCGCTATAAAAACTTTGATATTGGAAACTGGAAATTTATTGTCTTCACTTTCGTCATGTTTTAAGGCATTACCTCGAAGTTCAATCTTGTTACATACAGTTGGTCTTTTAGAACTTTACATTTAGGTAACTATGGCAGCTAGGAACTCTTGTTTAAACGACTTTGTTAATGAAGTGTGTGAATATATGCGAACGTGGAACTCTTATGCTAATGCTATTGATGGTCATATTAGTCTTGATCGTGCTTGTTCTGAGCCGCATGCGGATTTTAAGAAACAGTTGAAACTTTTTTATCGAGCTTTCGATCCCTTACACAGAGTGTGGCTTAACCAATTTTTTAATAAAGTCCCATTCAATCGCGCTATTGTACAGAAACTGTTAGAAGGCCACTGTTTCAAAGTAAAATCAAGATGCAAGAATATATTCATCTGTCTTCTATATATTTGTAGTTATACTTATTCACTATTGCATTATTGTGAAAAAAATAAAATGGATGGAATGTTAGTCCAAATTCGGACATTACTACAAGATAAGGTTGCAGATCTGGAGCCTAAGTTTACTGATGAAGGAAAATGGCATGGTTTGAAGAAGTTTTGTTCCTCACAAAATTTACCTAGACTCTTGCAATTTATAGATCACTGCTACTGTGAAGAAGCATTATTCCACACTTTCGTTTTTCTTAATGGTGTTCATGACTTTGGGCTGCATGGTAGAGAAACACTTGATTTATTGATGAATAATATGCATGCCTTCGAAAAAGCAGTCCATGAAGCGTTTAATAAGGAGATAAATGCAGATCTCAAATACAGAGAAGAGGTAGAAAATGCTTTTTCAAAACTGCGATCAAACTTGCAAAACGGACCATTTCAAAATTTTCTGTCTGAAGACAGAATTAATATTGCAGTTAATCCAACAGCACCTTTGATTCAAATTTAAGACTGTTTGTTAAATAAGTCTAAATCTCACCAAAAAGCAAA
The DNA here is from genome assembly GCA_949128135.1 of Parasteatoda lunata. Lineage (NCBI taxonomy): Eukaryota > Metazoa > Arthropoda > Arachnida > Araneae > Theridiidae > Parasteatoda > Parasteatoda lunata. The sequence continues at coordinate 35,431,742 of OX421980.1, read as the reverse complement.
GTAAATTTTTTTCACGATTCATGCTTTAAGTGACATGGAGAAGTTTTTAGAGCCATGACTTGAATGTTTAAAAGAATTCTTGCAGATTTTGGATAACAGCTATATCTATGGTGAGTTTGGTCAAAACAGTGAAATTTTAAGACTGATTTGTTTATTAATAATCTGTACAGTATATGAAGTTTTCAAAATGACTTTAAATATAAATCATATATTTTTTTCTTTTTTGTGAGTGTACTAATTTCGTGGTTTAAATAAGAAAGTTGAGTGTTGCTGAAGAAACGTTTTGTATCCTAATTTGATAAATATTAAAAAGACCAGCTGCAAAACTTTTAAATGGAAGCGAGTGTTTTGAATCTATAAACTATATAATAGAGTTTTATGCCTTGTTTTAAAATTGCTATTGTGGAAATTTAGAGATGTTATAGTATTGCATTTAGTCATGCCAAATCAAAATGTTTTGAATTTTTAAATTTATAAATCTCAAAGTAATTTTATCTTTAACTATACAGGCACTTTTCCATGAAATAAAAATCATTTATTTAATGAAATTCATTTTAATCTATAGCTTGGTTTCTTTATGAATGGTATTTGATGAAGCCATTTCGGATGAAAATTTTATGTCTGTAAATGATTTCTTGTATTATAATTTTCATTTTTATAAATAAAAATATTTTCTACCTAAAATCTTTCTTTAATGGCTAAATATGTACAAAACAATTTCAAATTCATGATTTAAACTCTAATTGAAAACAGTTAGTCCTGAGTTTTACTTCTTTAAAGTCTCACAGTGGACTAATTGTTAAGACACGGCTCGGTAGGGGACCACTTTGATCAGTCTGCGAAGGGAACGATGGTGTGCGGTATTGATCCTTGTTAAACTTCTACGGAAAAGTCTCTACTTCGCACGCAGGTAGGTTGGGCAGCTAGGGTGTGATGGCATATATCTCCTCGGATCATCCTCGGGTATGTTTCCAAACCGTCGCCGATAGCCTAAAACTATTATGTTTTTCAGAAACAAAATTCACTTAGATGGAGTCAAACTAGCTTTAACTTTGAATTTTAAATTCGGAAATTTTCGCAACATATTTGTGTGAAATTTATATTCTTAAAAGATGCATAACTTGTACACGAATTTGTTGCCTAGCAGTAAAAACGTCCATATTTTAAACTCAAAATGACATTTTACTTTTGAAAATACAATTTAATGTTACCTATCGTTGGGGGATTGGAAACTCCCACGCCAAAGCTCTAAGTTTAACATATCTTAAAATCTGTCCACTTGACACAAATTTGAAAATTTTCATACATTAGCTATTTTGTAAGTATATGATCAAAAACAAATTTTAAAAATACTTATTGTTAGAAAATAGTCTTAGAACTGGAATTTCAATAATCTATTTTAGTAATTTCTTTACTTTTATCTCTGTTTGAAAAGTTAAATGTAGTTGGTCTCATTTCTCAAAACAGAAATTTTATGACTCCAATTGATTGGAATGTTTAAACAGAAGTATAAATGTAAAGAAAAGACCTCACGATATCTTTACTAGTGTAAGCAATTGTTTCTGTGGATAACGTATGTTTTTAAAACTAATTTAGTTTTAATTAACTCTAAACTGAAAATATATTGATTATTTTTTTTCAGAGTTAAGCTGATTTCAAACTTTAAGCTTAAAATAGTTTATCTAAATACCTTAAATTTGAAAGATATATTTCTTGGACTTTTTATTAATTTGAAAAATTTAGTCAAAAGTGGCTTGCTTATTTGTCTGTTAATAAAATGTTTAAATTTAGCTTTTTAGGATAAAAAGTTGACATTTCTAATCTTATTTGGGTAGAATATTTCAACAAATTTCTGTTTCTGTGTTACAAAGTCTTAACTATGCCTTAGAATACTATATTCTGGTTTATTTTAGAATACAATAAACCACAGATTATCCGGATCAAATAATGGGACAATTTAAAAACGAAAAGGCTATGAAAATGTTTTTGAAGAGCTTCCCTTTAAACTTTTTCCATTCTTAGGATTATTAATCGTAATGGCGTTGATTTTAGCATTTTACAAATGGTGTATTTAAATCTTATTAGAAAATTGTTTTATTAGAAACTACTTGCCATGAAAGTAGGCGGAAAAAACGTGAGGTTCTTTACAAGATCCCCTAAGGATAAAAGCCATTTTTTTAACACTTTAAGATATTCTGAAAATAATAAGACTTTTCCTGTTTTTTTTTTTTTTTATGTAAAGAATTTGTGAAAAACATACGGTTCTAGAACGATCCAGATAATTGGTCGGTCCGGTAAATTGGCGTTCGGATAATCAGTGTATCGATTAGAAAATGGGTGCTTTAAAATACTTAGTATTACAGTTTCACGTAGTCCTATTTTGAATCTCATTTAGGCAGATGCTAACTGCGCCGGAGAAGACAAAAATTTTAAAAACCGGTAAACAATTACAAGCTAAAATTGGCAGATTTTGGTTAACTTTCTAGACTTTTAAAACTCTCAATAGCAACAAAATGACGTATGATATAATCGTTTGGATTATTTAGAAGCAGTAGTGAATTAAAATCCTATCAATCGAATTGACTAGCCAAAGATGCTTACATTAAAAGACTACTACTCGAAAATATTTATCTGTTGTCCGGAGCAAGTTGGCAACTCTGTCTGGGAACCTGAGAAATCTAAAAGCTTAGTCTAACACATGTTGATTCAAATTTTATAAATCTTTAATTTTCCTTTGAAGAAATAGGTTAACTAAAATTTACGCAGCATTAACTATGGAAGCTATTTTTCAATGAAAGGTTTATTTTTAGAGTTAGCAAAATTATTTGATTTTAAAAATTAGATTTAAAATTTTAACAGATTTGTATCCAAAAACTTCATAAGCTACCAATTTTTTAAATTTCTTCTGCCCTTATTTTGTATTACTGTTCGTTTTAATTGTGTATAATGGGACTCAGACAAAAGCAGTAAAAAAATTTTTTTTTGAAAGTCTGTTTACTATTGTTTATGTGGTTTTTGTAAATTAATTACTATGTACTTTTAATTTTTTTATCTATTTTTGCGGAATTTAACTAGGTAGAATGAAATAAATTTTGATATCAAATATATACTTCTTGCTATCCGGAAAAATATTTACTCTAATTTCAGGTCTATATAAAAACAAAACTTAATTTGCAATAAGCAAAAGCTATTGTTATCAATATTAATTTCAAATTTCCATTTTTATTTATTTATTGGTACAACATTAAAATGTAGGCTTGTGTGCTCAATTCAGGTTTATAAGACTTTGTCAAGTAGAAGGACAAGATAGCACAATACAGAGGACATAACAAAGAATACATCCAGGGAAACAATGGGATTCGAACCTTAAGCGTTTAGCGGATAATACCGCTCAGTCAGGGTGGCCCCATTTCTATTTCTTATTTAGTTAAACAAAGCTTATTTTTCTGCCATTTTAAGCTATGAAAAAGTTCTTAGCTGCAAAAAATTTAAGATTAAATTCTTACCGAACCAATGGATATATAATATTGGATATATTTTAGAATATTGAAATATACATCTGAAATTAAGATTTATTTGTATAATAGGAAATATCTTCAATTTTTTAGAAGCAGTTTGGACTGGGAGTTTAAATTGTGGTACATGGCAAACTTTAAGAAACACATTGACACTTAAATTTTAAAATGTTTCAATTTGATTTTTGCATTGAATGGCTTTGATTTGATTTTTGCATTGAATTTATTCTTTCTTAAACTTTATTACATTATAACATTTTTCCATTTACACTTTATTAAAATTGCAGCAAACTTACATGATATTATGATTTAACTTGAAGGAAATATTGTTCCACTTAATATTTAATCAAAATTGCAGCAAATTTGCACGATATTATGGTTCAACTTGAATAGAAACATGGTTCATTTTAATGCTTTATTAAAAATACAGAAAAATTGTACAATATTATGATTCAACTTGAAAGCTAGTTCAATTTAACATTTCATTAAACTGCAGCAAATTTGCATGATGTGGTGCAAAGGTTTAAAAATTACATTTCACCTTCTTACAGATTTTTCTGAGAAAATACACAATCTATGAAGTCAAAAATAAATCGTTCCAACTGGGCTGAACATAAACAAATATTTCAAACTCATAAATAAAGCACATCACGTTTAACTTTATACAAATGTAAAATAATAAGACTACAATGATCTCTTTTATTATTCTTGAAAATATTTCAAAAGAACATTTCGAAGGAAAATGAATTTACAAATGGGCAATAAAATAGAGTTAATTGAAACACGTAAGTGCATTTATCTAGATTTAGAAACTGATTTATTATTTAACCTACGTAAAAAAGAGTATAAACTAAACAGTCTTTTTAATTTTTAACAGTATGTACCTTATTTGGGTGGTTTGTTTGCATCGGAGTTTCCGAAAAAATAATTTCTCAACAAAAAAAATAAATTAAGTCTCATTCAAAAATGTTATTGTTTCAACATCATATGTTTTTAGGTTTATTATCTTTCTGTTTATTATTTATCTCTTTTATAGTGAGAATTTTAAAGGTGGAATCTCAAAGTTATTAATTAAACTAGAAACGTAGCAGAACTGTCAGTCGCCGTTTGAGAGGAAATTTTGTTTAGAAATAGGTGTAAAAGATAGAAAAAAAAACTTTTTTCACATATTATTTCCTATTTTGAAATAATTATACACTTATTGGTTGTTCGAAACGGCAAAATTTTACCCTAAAATGAAATTTAAGTCCGTAATCGAAGAAAAGTTGACTCTAAATAATTAAGTATAATTTTAAATCGTAATGTGAGAAATGTACTTCCAAAATTTAAACAACTTTCACATTATATTAAAAAAAAGCTTTCATCACAAAAATGATCTCAACATGCTATATTTTATTCTATATGAACATATGAATGTCCTAATTTTTAAAAGTATGAAAAATAAACATTTTCATCAAACAATTACTGGTGTAATTTTGTAACCATTTTCATCTTTCTAAAACTAAATTATGAAAAAAATTTCATTTGATTTGAAATAAAAACTAAACTGAGCGAATTTTCTGTTGCAAGTAAGCATTGTTCAGAATATTTACTTGAAAAAAATTGCATTTTGACAGATTTAAAATAAAAAACGCATATTGATCTGCCGAATAAAAAATTTCTCTGTTTTAATTAAGTTTTTTTTAAAACTTCTTAAGAGTATTCTTCCAAATGAACTTTTATCACTTGTTCGGCAATAATTTGATGTTTTTTTCTAAATTTATGTTTCCAAAATGAGAGACAAAAAATTACATCTTAACTGTTAATTTTAAAGTTTTTCTATGTGTAAAATTTCAGCTAGATATGTGCATGACACTTGGGTACCTTCAATGTAAGGTAGTTCTAAATATCTTGTTTTCTGGGAGAGACTCCTTTAATATTGTTTAATATTTAGTATTTTTTTCTCCAAATATTTCAATTAAATTTAGAAAAAGTGTTTCTGGAAATAATGTAAAAATGTATATGAAAATTAAGTTAAAATTAAATAAAATTTACTACTTAAACTGACAAGTTTCTCATAAATTTTTGCATTTTGGACACTTACAGTAGAATTTACAGATCCTTAGTAGCAAGTACTTACAAATAAAATGACCCAATTGTAATTATATTACAAAAATCTAAAAGAAATACAGGTTAGCTCTCTCCACTCATTATTCTTCGTAGAAGCTAAATTTTAAATGAGCATGGAATAGCAATGGGACTCGTTAGCAAAAAAATATCAGAAGAAAAATCAAAGTTTTCCTAAATTAAATTGTTAAAATGATCATTAGCATTTTCAACAGGTTCGTTACTTAATTTGTTACAGAAATAAATATTCACAAGAAAATAATACTTTCGAAATATCTATTTCTCATTTTGATGTATCTTCGGGTATGCTTAAATGTTGAAAAAGACGACCCAATAATAATTAAGTTCTCGTTAACAGAATCTCAAACGTAAGGACTGCTACTATGAGGCACATATTTTGAGATAACATATTTGGTTTTGAACGCATTCAATAGTTTAAAAAATATATCTCACAAGAAATAATGATCATCTTTAATTAAAAATGAGTTAAATAAATGTTTCCAAAAACTGAAAAAGAGTGATGATTAATTTTAGAAAAAACGTGAATTTATCTGTGAAATCTAAAAATAATTGTTTCATAATGGTAAATTTTATGTTTTTGGTTTAAAACTAATGTCAATTAGGTAAGTCAACTGTGAATGTTTGCAATTTTTGTCAACAATTATTTTCAAATGCAACGGTGTTCACTAATTTAAATATAAAAAAAGGAGTAAAATTGCAATACTTGTAATAATTCAGAGTTTTAAATATAATTACCTAGTCTTGATTCAAACTTAATTATTTGAGCTTTTGTGAAGCATCAGAAAACTAATAGTTAGGCTAAAAGTGAATTTCCTATCTTGCCTCGTTCCTGTTAACACATTTTCTACCGAGAGGGCACACATACCACGTTTTGTAAGTTCGAGAAGATTGCCTTTACACACATAAAAAAAGGTAGGATATTAAAGCTTAATGAAAGTATGTATTTTCATTTATTAGCTACCACCTTTATTTTAAAGAAACTCCAATATAGTTATTTTTGATCCATACGAAGTATTTATATTAATAATATATTGTAGAGCATTATTAATAATATATTGTATTATTAATTATTAATGCATTATTAATAATATATTATTAATAATCATATTATTATGCATTATTAATAATAATATATTGTAGAGTTTTATAAGTATTATATTTTTCAGAATCAAGACAAATAATAAAATAATTAGGTCTCTACATATTTTAGAAGAAAAAGGACATGCGAACAAAATGGTAGACATTGAAACGTAATGGGTTGAATGAACTCAAATGCAATGTGCTTTTGCTAGAAATTACGTGTATTTAAAGTACAAATTATTTGGCACTTTTTTTTATCAATATAGTACTTTTTAGTTATTGTAGCTTTATAAATTACAAATCAACAAAATGCTAAAAGTAGCATTCGATTTCAACTTATAGTTCCTAACGACTACCTAATGAGAAAAAAAGGATATTAGTGTTAATCTGGTTTAAAAAATAGGACATTTCTTTCTCAAATGACTAAAAAAATAGCCAATTTCAACAGAATTAGAAATACTATCATTAGAAGCCATTAGATTGTATTTGGGATTCTTTTTTTCTCATTGAAACTTATGTTTTACTCGTGTAAGAAAAGTCTGCAATTAGCGAATGTACAAATCTTATTTAATTTGAATCTGATAATATCTACTAATCACGCGCAATTTCGCAGATAAAATTTGAACTAGGTACATGATAATATAAAATGACTATCTTGTCTTGATTATAACAATTGATACTACAGTATTTTGTTATTTATATATTTTTTGTTTATTTTGACCCAATTTTTATAAAAATCCATATTGGGTTGTGTTGAAGCTTGAAGGAAAAAAAAAAGAGAAAGTTTCGAAATACTAGTAAATGATGTTATCATTACCTGCGCATTTATATTTTTCCTACATATTGAAACAAGAGTGTAAATTTCTGAGAGATTTGCATTACTAATTAGTACTATTCGACGGCGTTTATTCGAAACTTATACATTTCATTTAGAATTACAGTTTTTTTAAATAATGTTCTTTCCCTATTATGAATAAGCACTGAAAAAGATAGCAATAAATTCTTAGGCTTATAATGCAAAGAATTATTATTCGTGAATTGAACGTATAATTAAATAAATAAAATCATAAGGAAAAAAAACTATTTAATTTTCAAATGAATTTAAACAATGAAGAAAAATATACAGAATTTTTGGTTAGTGATAAAGTAAATTAAAACTATAAATAATAATCTTTACTTATTGCCGACCAGACTCTGTTGTGGTCCAGGAGCTGGCCTTACATCAGAAAGGTCCTGGGTTCAAATCTTGCACAAGCCATGGGTCTTGCACTAGCCAGTCTCCATTCTATCTGTCCTTACTGTGGGATCAATGTTGGCCCACCTAATAAGATATCCTTGGCCAACAAATCTGCCCTTCTGATACCTGAATGACTAATAGCAATCGGGTGGGCATTGGAGAAAAAAAATTAAGTAATTAAGCAAATTTTGAAGTTTCAAATTTATTAAATAATATTAGTTAATTGGAGTTTGTCACAATCTTAATTGTAGGTACACAATATTTCAACAAAATATTTCAAAATTTTAACTTTGAAATTCTTAGTTGGTTCGTAGTCTCCCTGTAGGTACAAGCTTGCTTACAAAAGAATGATCGATTCATATACTCCCATCGACCACAAGTGCTGGCATAAAATATTCAGACACGTGAATATGGCGTAAACATACCCTCTAACAACTACGAAATTTTATCATAGTTTTAGGGAGTAGCAAAGGGTATGTATTAATATTTTAATAAATTAGAATGAAGCGTTTTGTTCGCCACTATATATAAGCAATTTAAGCAGGTATATAAAAGCCATGCTCACAAATGGTTATGTTATTATGTTTAGATAAAAAGTTCCGGAAATATTCGATTTGTTTTAAAAAAAATCTGCTTTAGTTCACAACCAATAGAAATAATGTGAGGCAAAAATTTTAAATGTTGAAGAATGTGTGTAAAATAAACATCTGACGTGATAGATCGTGGATAAACGGGCTTCCAGAGATCCTTAGTAGACGGATCTCTGAATGCCCTTCGTCCCGCAGTGGACTGATCGTTAAGACACGGTTTCCAGCAGATTACCGAAGACAAGCATCACTGGCTGCAGTCAGTGTGCGGGGGGGGGGGGTGACCACTTGGATAAGTCTGCGTAGGGACCGAGGGTGTGCGGTATTGGTTCTCGTTAAACTGTTCTACCGTAAAGTGCAGGTCGTCGGGCTACCGAAGCGGGGGTGCCATCCCCTCTGCAGAGGATCAAAATTGTGATGGCATGTCTTCGGATCATCCTCAGGGATGTTTCCCAGACCGTCGCCAATAGCCCATTACGCAGCTCCAGTGCAACGTAAATGAACTACTACTACTACTACTGAATACCCTTCGCTAGGTTTTCTTGGTTTTCTTCTGTATGCAACGCAAATATGGCTTTTTTTCTTAAAGTAAAAGATGCATAGCGTCTTTTACTTTAGGGATTTTTAAAAGGGATAACTCCCAAGTAATCCTGATCAAATTTATCTTAATAAAGATAAAGTAACGCAAAGCTGTTAGCTCCCTCAAAAAGGCTTCCACGAAGGCAAATTTCTCCCAATTCTTGATCCAGGAGTTCATTTGTCTTCTGGATTAGGTTCAAAATCACAAGGCGTTGGATTACGTGATTAATTTTTATAAATAGAATCAATAATATTAGAAGGAAATCCATGGTCAATAGCGATAGCTATGAGGTAAATCAGTTCTTATACATAGATTTCTTTTATTTAATGCTCCAAATCATAGTTTTTTCTTTTTTTTTTACATAATATAATATTTTTCAAACTAAAAGTCCACATTATTCAAATAAAATTTAATGCTAATATATTCGCGTAGACGCTTAGGGAAAATAAAAAAAACTTTACCCCCAGCAACTGTTAGTTTTTTACAACACTATGAATTTCAATTTCTTAATATAAAAATAATTTTTTTTTAAGTTAAGGCTTCAACAAAAACTAAATAATTAAATTTAAAAAAAATATTTTTATTTCTTGGAAGACGCAAATAAAAATAAAAATATTTGTATAAAAAGTTCATCAACTTCTTTGAGACTTTTTATGGCTCTTAATTTCAATATTTGTAAATATTTACAACCAAGCGAGATTTTCGATAACACTGATAGATAAGACTGAGCGCGTAATTATCAATTCAGATACATTTTTCTGAATTTATTTTTGAAAATGTTTGTGAATATTGTGTCGTATTATTTACATTTTTTTTAATCAATAACAAATTATAAAGTTCAAAAGAGGACAAAAAGTTGAGATATTCTTGATTTTATTTCTAGGGCGAAAATCAAGGTCAATAAAATATATTATTTTGAAGAAAATAATTTAAAATTTTTAATTATTGTTTTCAAGTTATTCAATTTAAAAGAATAACAGCTAAGCCCTTCTTTACCGTTGAATATTTCTTAAAAGAAAAAAGAAATATTATTTTTTTAAAGAAAAGAATCACCCGTTCCATTATGAATTCGCAGTTCAGGGTATTTCGTTATATATCTCAGTAAATTAAATAATTTAAAAACATTTTGCTCTCAATTATAAAATTCATTTTTCTAATTATAATTTCAGGAGAAAAGTAATTTTAAATAATTGTTTATCATATTTCAACATTTAGTTTATATCCAATATATATTTAGTTATAGTCATTATAATTTAATAATGTAGGTCAAAAACTTTTGATTTTTAAGATTTTCAAACTTTTATATCATTTAAATTACATATTTTTAAATGACAAAAAATTGAAAATAGGTTAAATAGTTTCTGAGGAATAAAATTTAAAAAGAGTCTAGTTTATAAATTTTTATTTCTAAAGAACTATTCGACCGATTCCAATTTTTTATTTTATTTTTAGTTTTCATTTACATTTACATTTTCTTTTAATAACATTTTTTGCTCTTATTTTTTTAAAAAGTTTTTCTTAAATAGTTTTCGAGAAAATAAAATTAAAAAAGGGGATAAATTTAAAAACTTACATTTTATTGCTCTTAAAATATTCAACCTATTTCGCTTAAAATTTGTACTTTGTTATTTAAAACTACTTCATTGAAATAATATAAAAATGTACGTACCTTGACGTTCAAAATATTTTTAATCAATACGTAATTAATAAAAAAAAAACAATGAATTATTATTTAGAAATATTATTTTTGCAAGTGTTAAATTTAGAATAAACGAGATTTGTAATTTTGTGTATAATATTTTTATGTTTAAAAAGCTTCAGAGATATGGTGAAATACACAAAAAGTAAAATTAAAATTAAGAGGTCTAAATGTTTTACAGCTTTCCTTACTGAATTTTCTGACCATAATTTCTAAATTGTGGTTTCCTCCCATATTTTGATGGTTAAGAATCCATATATGAGAGCGTAAAAAAATATGTTTTATTAAAGTAAGTTTTAGTGTCTGATTTCATAATTTAATTAAAAATTAATCAGCCAAGTCCACACAGACAAAAATTGTCAGTTTAATAGTAGGTTTTTTAAAAAAATATTTTCAAAATAAAAAGTAAATAAAATGCATTTAGCGTGTTTTTTGTATTTCCTTTGTACTATACATAGTAATAAAATTGTTACTAGATAACAATTAAAGCAGTTCAAGCTTAATTTTTTGGATATTTTTAGCACTGTTTTCTATGGTCTATATGAAAATAGACCATAGAAAACAGTGCTAAATTAAAAAGCTTCAGAGTTTGGGTGAGTTACTACACCCAATTTATTCTGCATGAAAATGGCCAACTAAAGGTCCATGTGATTTATCTGTAGTTAATTTTATTTTAGCTTAAAGTTCAACCGTTTTAATGATCTTTAAATTTGATGTAAAAATAAGCAAAAGAGTTACTTCTGTAATATTTCTCCTTTTTCTTTTTTTAATTTTAGAATGCTCTGCAAACAAAGATGTTCTGCAATTTCAAAAGAAGATGTCACTGGCATGTTAAATACGTTCCGGTCTCGTTAAATGTGTGTCACGTAGTCAGACCTTGAACCAGTCAACAAATAATAGATAGTAGGCGAGTTAATTCTCATTGAAATGAGTAAAATTGAGTGTTCCATCACCAGCAAATCCAGGAAACTCTTTTGACATATTAAATACGTAAAAACGCGTGATGTTCAACTTTAAATGTTGATAAAAAATAAATTTGCAAACCTTGTGCTTCCTTTTTGCTGACAATAGGCTTCACTTACTGCATAAAATGTGTTAGATGATAATCAAATTTTAAATTTAATGACAATGGAAGCATTTCAGTTTTTGTGTCCCTTTTAACTTTCATGGACTAACTTAACGTCTTATATATGTATAGAGAGTCCGTTCAAGTCCGTACTCACTCTAGTAACTTTTGAACAGCAACTGCTATAAATATAAAAGTGGTGTCTAGGTATGGTAAAAGGGTCATGTGCAATAAGATTAGACCACTTACAGTGCCATCTGGTGAGAAGCTGTAGGGTTTGCGTTTCGATTTTGAAAAGAGACTAGGAAAAAAATGAATTTTAAAGTAGTAGAAAATTATAGATATTGCAGGAATCAATGTCTTATGTAAATAAATGCTAAGTACTTATAATACGGATTCGTTTGTTCTCGATTTCCTATTTTGGGACGGTGATAGAGGGTTCATAAAAAATAAATAAATAAAAATGTTAACCCAATTATCTTTATTTTCGATGTAGTCAAGATGTTTCGATTCAAGAGAAGATTGAGCATAAAATAATAAGAGTCTTGAAGAAATAGAAGAGTCTTGTGATAACTGTTACTTTTTTCTGTATTTTCTCGTCGCGTGTTGTAAAATCGGGAAAAAACAAACGAGCGTTTTAAACGTTTTTTTCTTAGAATTAAATCCAAGATGTTAATTGGTACAAAATCGATAATTCTCAACAACTTAGTAATTTCTTTTGCCCTCTATATCGTACCAATTTCAAGATCGGAACAATAACTTCACAGTTTTCTACAAAGTGGCTCTTTTTTATAGTAGGTACATAACCAATTTAATACCCCTAGACACCAATTTTGTAACATTGACTGAAGCTGTTCAAAAGTTAAAAGAATGGCATAGTGTCACAGTGAATATACAGCTAGCTTATGTCACACAAAAAATTTCTATGTGCCTTTTTTTCAGTTAGAAACTGGAAAAAAATCATTTATGGTTATTTTTTACTGTTCATTTCAGCAAAGTCCTACTGTTTGCTGTTAGTCATAAAATCAAGTGAATTTTTCACCCCAAAGTTGTGTATTCTTTTACTAATTGCAGCATAGTGGACTTGCTTTGTGTAGAGCACATTAGTTAATATATTAAAACATTAATTGCTTAGCAAATTTTATATCACTGCAAGAAAATATAAACAAGAGCGTATCAATGTAAGATTATGTCACTGCAAGAAAATACAAAAATAATGTACATTTTGATCAAAACATAAATTTATTTCTATTTTATTTCCTATTTTATTTATTTCAATAAGCAATTTTTACTATATATAATCAATACGAATTATGTATGTTTTAAACTTATGTAAATGTTACCAAAGAAAAAAATGCATGAAACACGTGAGCTAGCTTTAGAATTTAACAGTTTTAGAAACAAAATTTTGCAATTATAAAATAACATTTTAAAATTGGGAAATCTCAAAGAAATTTTATTATTTTACAGAATAGTTGTAATAGTGTACAAAATAAACAAGGCAAAAGACTGGCCAAGATGTGTACAGGTTTATAACCGTCATTGAAAAGCTGACCCAATTTTGGATTTACGATTACCAATGTTCAACTCCATAGCCTTGTAATTTTGAATACAATCCAGAAGACAAGGGAACTTCTGGCTCAAGTATTGGGAGAAATTGTGCCTTCGTGGGTGACTTTCTGATGGAACTAACCCGCATTTGCGTTACATGGAGAGGAAAACTACAAAAGACCTCCCATGGTTAGCCTGACAACAAGGGGGGTCTAACCCATGATCCGTCTACTGCAGAAGATATTTTACATCATCACTGCAGTTGGTACGAGCCAGGTACGGATTTCGGTCATCAATGGGATTCGAACCCTGGTCACCACATTGGGATGCGAGCGCTCTATCCGGATTTGTAAAAATAAAATATTCCTGAAATTATTATAAAAGATTGTTCTCATATATTAGGAAGACAAATTTTCATGGTGTTATATGGAGTAGCTTTTTAACTTTTTTAACGTAGATAATATACATTATTATTATTGTTTGTTTAGTTAGTTAGTTTTTTTCCTTGCTAATAAAACTTTAAACAGTCAATCTTTGAAAGAAAATACTTCAATAAAATACAATTGCTGCATAGAAATTACTTGCTGAAGATGTTGAAAAGAAACATATTTAATCTTACAATTCTCTCGGAGACGAATGATTTAAACTTGATCAGTTAATTACGAATACTGTATAAATAATACCAAATCATATAAATAAAGCCCTATAAATTATGATATTATGAAAATATTTTGAATATTATGTGGACAAGTTGCAGTGACCTAATAAAACTAAAACAGAAAAAGCTTCTTCGGATTGAAAGAGAATGTGAAATTTTGTGGAAAAATTCGTTAAGGCAAGTTTATTCGAAAAATAAAGACATCTTACAGAAAAATAAAAATTATGCAGGTATTTGGTGATTATTATGAAGTATCTAGTTCTTCGCATCTTTGTACAATTCGTTTGCCCCTAATAACAAATAATTATTCCAGTGAATGTGTGACACGTTTTCTGATTTTTATGCAAACAATTAAATTCAAGTACAGCACTTTTATTAGTTCAGCAAGAAAAAAATCTCTTAAAAATTAGCTACCTTGTGTCTATCGGTACCTATCGCGCAAATTTGCTGTAACCTACCTGAATGTCCAATTAAATTAAATTGAATCATGCCTCCGTTCAAGTTATACATTGTTTTGCAATTAAATTTAAGATGGTTTAGAGTTGCATGATTATTTAGTACAACTAAGAACCATGTTAAAGTTGCAGAAAACTTCCGCCATATTTTGGTTCAACTTGGTACAAAATTCTAACAGTGGATCGCTATACTTTTCCTTTCATATAAAATATATTAGCATAAGATAGCTACTTCACACTCTTCAAACAAATAGTACGTCAATTAAAGAACAACTTAATACAAATGAAGGTTATTTAAATGACCTTAATAAAAAGGCAGTAAGTACTATTATTTGAATCATTTCATTATTAATCATAATTGCTGCGATCAAACGTTAATTTTCTTTGCCGCTTGTTTGAATTTCGTTTGATTATTAAAGTGCAATAAACTACACTAGATAATTTTTTAAGCCCTGTACAAACATTTTAAATATGAAGATTCCTTATCCTTTTCATGGTCAAATCTATTTCTAAATTACCATCGTTTCCTTACTAAGAATGAATGGGAAACTTGCTGCCTTGTTCAATATGACTCATTGATTTTAATGTCCTTTAATAGCAATAAATAACTTCGTAATTCCTAATTCAAGATCTGAACTTCAAACGGTTCACTTATATTACATGAGCAATTTTATTCTTATTTTGATGAGGAATTAGAATGAATTTATTTTAATTAATAATCCCTTAACATCGGATGTTGATGCAGCCGAGGATAAGAAACTCAATTATTTAGTTGCTCAATTATTTTTTATTATATAGAACCAAAAGATACGTGTTATTAATAATGTGATAATCAAACTTTGATTTTAAAATCAGGCAATTTATGTGCTTATAAACCAAATTTAACTAACAGGAAAAAAAGATACATGTTATTTAAACGCAAATTTCTAATCACTATTTTCTATAAAGGAACTTTTCTTATTATAGAAAAATGTGACTACGAGAAAGAAAAGGTTTATTACAAATGTTAGTTATCCATCTTTCTAAACTAATATTTACATACCTTCCAACTTTTATTTTCTCCGAGGGAGATTTTCCCAAGTAGAAGTAATGTGACAATTAAATCACAATTACTGGCTGAAAATTTTTAAATTATGCTAGAGCTTAAGTGCACTATTGAATAATACTATTTATTAATATATATACTTTATTAATTTTTTATGATGTGCTGGACAAAATTATTTCAAATTAAATATATACAGCTATGATTTAAGTAAAGAAACATAATTTTAAATTGTACTAGTTTTTTAATATGTCTAACTATTTTATTTAATATCCGTCGTTGAACAGCCAACCCAGTTTTTGGGTTTACGACTACTAATGTTCAACTCCGTTCCAATTTCTAATTATTAATAGTATCAACTCAAATTATTCCTTTTCAATTCAATGTAAAAATAAAACATAAGAAATGGTACCTCACTGGTCTAGATAGCTACGCGATAGCAATGTCTAAAGTTGAAATAAGTATTAAACAAAAATAATATTTATATTAATAAATTTGTTATTATATTTATAATATTAATATTTATATTAAAATTTAAAAAATAAAAACTTCCGCCCGAATAGTACAATAGATTTGTTTTTGGTTTGATTTGATTTAGCTTGAAAAAATACTTATTAAACAAGCTTCTAAATAATCCACGCATAACTACACGAATTTAGTTTCATTCTATTCAGAGTAGAAAACACATGGGAAACAATACCTCACTGGTCTAGACAGCGATATTTAAGTACATCCGGCAATTTCACCCATTAACTCAAAAGCGGTACTTAACAGTTTTTAGCCTTTTGACGCAGATTTTTTATTAAAATATTTTTCATACATTTTTAATACTTTGTATTAATTTAGATCAAAATAAGTGAAAAATATTATATTTTACATTTAAATAATTTATGGTTAATTATTTAAATGGTTTATTATTGAAATGTTAAAACGTGTTCAGCATGAAACACCGGTATATTTCTCTGTGGTAAACGTATAATCTTCTAAACACAGCTAACTTCTAAAAAATAAATTTTCACATTTGCAGTTATTTTAGTTATTTAGATCTAAAAGAAACAGTTATGCATCATTAAAATTTCTTTAATTTACAAAATCAATTATTGATAAATTTTTAAACATAAATGAAAAAAAAAAATGTCAAACTACTTTTTCTGGATTTCATATTTTACTACAAAGATAATTCCATTAATCTAACAGATTTTTTTAGTAACAATAAAACTGTTTTTTATAAGAACGCCAGAAATATATATATATTAAAGATTTATGAAAAGAGAAAAATTATTAAAGTTAAAATATTTTTAAAAAATATTTAAAAACTTTATTAAAAAAATTAAAAGCAGGGAATCAAAATAATGATAAAATATAAAATCGTCATCAGCTCACGCTATTATATCTGCATAAAAGAGAGCCTTCTAATATTGTATTAATATAACCAATGCAAAATATATCAATATAATAGGGTGAGGAGCATAAAAAAATTTTTAAATTGAAATATAATATATTAAGTAAAATACAAAACAAAACATATCAAGTAAAAAATAGAATGTAAAAGTAGAAAGTTCAAAATGTAATATATAAAGCGACGAGCGAATTCAAATGAACTTGGTGACAAATGAATGAAAAATCTTTCAAAAATGATTTAAAATATTTTCGTAACAAGTTTGCCAAATTACAAAATATGAAAATAGCAGTGTTAAATACAAGATAGAGGGATCATTTTACGGCGTGTTCCTATAGGAGCGCGTTTAAGTTGTTATTTGCATTGGATTGGCCCGAAACTGGATGTATGCTTTTCCTTATTTTGGTTTCCAACTTTTTAATTCTCTTTTTTTTTTAATTTTTAAAAATTTTTTCAAATATTTTATTTTAAATAATTCTTCTTTTTTTATAAATCTTTGTTTTTTTTCACGTTTTCTCTATATTTTTAATTTATTTTATGAGTTCTATATACTTGCAGCTTATGTTTCATTTTTGTCCTTATTTTATTAAATATATAATAAAATAAAGACAAAAATGATAAAAAAAGGAAGGAATATATATATATATATATATAAACCTTTTTCTAGACGTCAAATGTAAACCCGATTTTCACTGTACCATAAGTAGTTCCGGTAAATTATAGCATGTTTAAAGTATCATCAAATTTTAAAGACCACATCAGATAGAATTTTTAAAATTTTTAACAGTTTTCAATATAGCGTCTTTTTATGTTAAAAAAAGGTTAAGCTACTCTAGCAGCGGTAAAAATTAGGGTATTTTTGGAAACTATTTTCAGAAGAACGGAATCTCGAACAGTATGAGCTGTAAAAAACAATTTTTTGAACCATTGCGAAAAAGCACCCTTTTAAGCTAAAGATTAAAAGCAGATTTTTCCAAAATCCTACATTGGCTAACCCTCAGAACATTAAAAATAATAAATAGTGCCACTTTTATAGAATTTTTTTTAAAAAAAAGCACTTAATAAGCTTGGATAATTAGATGACAAAATTACATTAGATATTAAGCGGTTATTGGCAACTGAAAAATTAAAAGTTTAAATAAAACCAAAATTTAAAAGTTTGCTTAGTTTTACATCAAATTTTAAAGATATCATCAGATAGTAATACTCAGTTTTTTTTTAAATAAATTAATTTTTTATTCTTTGAGTACGCGAAAATTCAAAGGCTGAATGGAATTAAAAAAAATAACATAATTTATATTTTTAAATAACATAAGGCAATGGGTAGTTTTCAAGATAAAATGAACTAACTCCTTGTTTCCTTGAAAATAGTTTGCAAAATGTCTGACAAATAAAATTAAATGTTAATGCTCATATTTTTCTTGGTTTCGAGCGGTATGATATGGCTAAATTTAATCGCATTCTTTGACATTTTTTCAGATGTCAAATAAATTATTCAGAATCAAGTTATTAAAATATTAAGACTTGAACTCATCAAGGAGAAGTAGTGAATTTCTTCCTTATAGAATTATAATTCCAATCTGCGCAAAATCCAACTCAGCAATTTACTTTCGATTACAAGAGCTGCTCACCCAGAAACAGTGCGAAAATTGAAGTCACGTCCTCGTATTGAAAACGATGTCGGGGTGAAAAATGTAAACAAACATTCCATTTCCGTGTGGTCAAACACAGTTATTATATGTTGTCAAAACCGTCTTTTGAGGGTGATTATCTGGTCAAAATGACCTTACTCTATTTCTTTTGGTTTCGTCATTTATGGCTCATAACAATAGAAGTTCCTAAATCTGCCGGACAGATAGTAGAATGCTTGACGTTTAAAGATTCGAATGGCGATACATTATCAGGAGTCTTGGTAATTCCATACAGTGATTTTATAGATGAATGAGTCCTATTCGAATCTTATCTAAAATCATGAAATTGAATTTATACACCAAATGACATTATTTCGAAATTTGTTTTCGAAAGTTGAGGTAAAAAGTTTTCGATTTGAAATTTTACAGCAAAAACAAGGAATTGCAATTTGAAGCGATCTTAAGCAATATCTGGGCGAAAATTTTTTTCTCCAGAGATTAAGATTTGTTTTGATATCAGAGAGCTGTTATTTACAACAGAGAGTTATTTACAACTCTGATATTTCAACACAAGAAATGTGAAACTGAGAGAGATAAATTTATTAAGAAAAAACAAGGGGAGGTTAAAATATCTGCTTTCCAGTGTACGAATCAATTAATTCCACTTTTGAAATGTCTAAGAATTCAAGTGTCATAGCACTGTGTTCAATCATAGTTGCTGAGGAAAGTGCTCCCCCATTTTAGTATTCAAACGACCTGCTCTCGAAGTCTAGCAATTCATGGTAGAGCACTAAAATGAACTAGACAACAACAGCGCAGTCGAGTGCTTTATGAGAGAAGAGATCAACGAGAACCGTTACCGCACACTCTAGGTCCCTTCGCAGACTGTTCAAAGTGGTTATCAACGACACACTGACTGCTGAAAGTGATGTTTGACTTCGGTGATCTACACTGTGGGACTAAGAAAAATAAACTTTCTTCCAATTTTAACATTCTTCTCATGTCAAAACTTCGCACCACATGCGAAAGAGAACCTGACTGGCAAATTAATCGCGACTAAATATTTTTCACTAATCCAATTCTTATCTGGTTCCACTATTCCGGTTTTAAAATCGCATCTAGTGAGAATTGTATTACAAGACATGCGAAATTAAAATTATCTAGCTATTAAAAGCAAAAAAAAAAAAAAAAAAAATAATAATAATAATAATAATAATAACAAAATAATTCATAATTAAAAATATATCTAAATTGCCAATTTCTTAGAAAAATAAGCAAGCACGTCTTTTCTTTTAAAAATCTAGATTATTCTTAACAATATTGGTCCCACAGTGGACAGATCGTAAAGTAGAACACCGAGGTCAAGCATCACTGGCTGCGGCAGGTGCGTGACTCTTTTATCAGCTTGCGTTGGGACCGAGGGTGATCGGTATCGGTAAACTGTTCTACCGTAAAGTGCACGACTTTGCTCTCAGGTCGTCGTTGTACCAAAGCAGGGGAGCCATCCCTCTGCAGAGGATCGAAATTGCGATGGCATGTCTTCATATCTTCTTCAGGAATGTTTCCAAGATTGCCGCCAATAGCCCATTGCACAGCTCTAGTGTGACTAAAATAGAATACCTACCTAACATATTCTCTTAATATTTACTAGGGCCGTGTTGGCCTATTGGTTAGAGAATCGGACTTCAGTCCAGAATGTTTGAGGTTCGATCCTCGACTTCTCAAAGACTTACCGAGTACATGCAGTATACGAGCTTGTAAAATCTGCGGAAGCGAAAGTCCTGTTGCCTGTCTCTGAGCAGTACCATGTGTACAGGGATCTGAAGAAAAGTTACCTTCCCTTTAGATCTGTTATTTTATAACCGTTGCTGAACAGCCAACCTAATTTTGGGTTTTCGACTACTAATGTTCGATTCCGTAGCCTTGTAATTTCGAACCAATCCAGAAGACAAGGAAATTCCTGTGATCCAGGGAAACTCATGTATCATTTGTTATGGGAACATGGTGAATTTTCTGACTTGACAGATTTAACATGCATAACTTCGGCCGGCGGGGATTGAACCCACAACCTCTTGGACAAAGGCGCAGTGCCCTACCAATCAGGCTGTCCCGGCCCTCCCGTTAGACCTATGTCTAAATTGAAGAAGTGCCCTTACAAATTGTGATGGAAAGTCTCCGGATCATCCTCAGGATTTTTCTAAGTCAGTTACTAATAGCCCATTGTGCACTTCTAGTGTGGCGTAAATGAAGTACCTATTTACCTAAATATTTACTTGTATTACACATAGAATGGATATCTTAAGAATACAAGGATGGATATCTTAAGATACAAAATTTAATTTGAGAAGGGGTATTCATATCGAATGCTGTTGCCGCAGCTCCAATCGCTGTCAAAAGAAAGGAATTATGATTGGTGGGTTTTTTGTGTGACAATATATTTTATTAACCGCCGACCAGGTGGCCGAGTGGTTAGCGTGCCTGACAGCGGAGCCGATGGTTGCGGGTTTGAATCCCGCTCAGGGCATGGATGTTTGTTTCTCTCTCTGTGTCCTTTCTCCTTGGGTGATTGTGTGAATGTGACCCGCCCTATAAACGGGGTTGTGGTTGTGTGACGTGGGCGATGCTGCTCCACCGCCGTGGCTTCGCCAGAGGTGCCCACTGGGTAACGAGAAGAGAGTAGCAGTCCTGGCATATGAGGCCAATGGGACAATACATCCCAAGTGCCCGCCATTAAATATATATATATATATTTTATTAACCTGGCTCTCATATTTCCTCGACGGCAATCAGAGGTGCGGCAAACGCATTTGGTGTGATGCTCGTTTACTCTTTTTCCTTTTAAGTTCCGATAACGAAATTTCGCACAAAAAATGAACTATAATAAAGCAAAATTATTTCTGAATTTAATTTTTAATAAATTTACTGTATATAGATATGATTATATATTAAAATATATATAATTTTATTTTATTCATCGTTTTTTTAATTATTAGATATTATCTGAAATTTACATGTATAATTATCAATTTCTAAAAATATAAACTAATAAGGTGTGCAACAAAAATTTAAAACAATTTTAAAATAATGCAATAGTAAAGACAACAGGAATATTTTTAAAAGTTTAACAATATTTGTTTATATCCCCTTTACTGTATCTAAACACCGTTTTTATAATAGCACTCGCTAAAGTTGTTTAAAAGTTCAGTGAGTTATTCCAGACATTAGAGGGTACCCTGTATGCATACATGAAATTTCAATCACTTGACTGTCAATCCCAGCTAGTGAGTTAGTATATAGTTTTAGGACTAAGGAATTTAATACTTAAGTTATCGTTCATTATTTTACCTAAGTTCTTAAATTTTTCTATAATTTTTATTGATATACATTATTAATATTGATATTTTATTAAAAAGTTAAAATTTGTTTCCAAATAAAATTTACAAATTAACAATAGATAGTTTAAAAATTAAAATTTTAGAATTGTTTACTAATTAAAAATGGTATTTAATAATTATCTTATTATGTATCTAAGATTTTTAAAATTACTTCTTGCTTGATTGATTTAATAGTAATAATAAAGTTAGATAAGTTAGATAAAAATTTTGTAATATGCTTTAAATTTGAACTTAGCGTGACTTAATAAAATAGTAAATTTTTTTTAAATTTTCTATATTGTCACTTCTGTTCCTTAGTACTAATATTATTAAATTGGCCACTAAAATACCACAATATTTGGACAAAATGGAGGTGACTTATTAGTAAGAATCTTTATTCTTTATATGCAGCTGAAATATAGTTTTCACCAGGATAGTTTCAGACTATGGTTAATGATTTTTGCATCCATATCAGCGGAAAAGTTAGAATATATTTTTCATCACAGCTTTCTCCACCTCCTATGTTTTATTTTACTTTCATAATTAATTTCTAAATACATCGTTCTTGATCTTTCTATGAACTAAACTTGAGTAACACAAAATGAGGTTTTTGAACATAAGTTGGTTTATGTAAAATATTTACTTTTAACATTTTATCACTTCTATCACTAATATTTGTAATCTTTTTACATGAAATATTTTTAGAATAAAAATATAAACAGCAGAACGATTGATAAGGATAGGTCACAAATGGCTGCATAGCATATAAAAATTTGAACGTAGTTAAATGCAAATTGAAATAAAAGAATGCTAGCTTGTTAGTACATTAAAAGAAAAATAATAATTTATCGTGCACTGAAACCCAGAAGGTTTGAAATGTGTTCAAACAACAAAATAGTAGTTTTGTGCTGAAAACTTGAAAACGAAAAACTGCAAATACCATTTGTAGGCATTCTGGAGTAATATGCCATTAGGGGGTATGAAGACCATGGTGGTCGATGCAAGTTTCAGAGGTTATGACATACTTAGCATAACAGCTTTCAGCAGCTGCTGGGGCAACTTGTCTCATTCCTCTGTTAGTACACGGATGAGAGTGTCCTTGCTTATTGCTGGGCATTCTTGACCAGTAACAGTCCTCTGCAAGGCATTCCACGCATTTTAAATAGGATTCAAATCGGGAGAATATGCTAGCCGTACGAAGAGTTGAATATCCTCGCTCTGTTTACACACGTCGACACCAACTGTTCGTTGAAATGTTGCGCTGTCGTCCATAAAAACACATTTATCATCGACAACCCCATGAAAAAAGTGAACATGAGGTAGCAGAGAATTATTTATATAGCACAGTCGTAGTTGGAAGCACATAGATGAGCGTACTGCCAATTATCATAATTCCAGCCCTTACTATGACACTACATGTAGGATATCGTCCCTTTCCTGTATGTTTACTCGACTATACGATGCAGCAATCTCACGCCGGATCATTTATGTGTGTATTATGTATCACACCAGAAATTTTATGTGCAACTAAACTAGTTGAATTCGCAGTTTTAGGGCAGAATCTATGTAGTCTAGTTGCGAATTTGTTTTCTTTTGGTGTATATGTTCTGTAAATGCCCGATGTCTGATAAATCCTAGGCAAGAGCGTGCTTAAGGTATAAGGTTTTAGCTGCTTTGGGTGAAACATTAAGGCATTTTATCATAATTAATAAAAAATCATATTTTGTTTTATAATTCATGTATTAAATATTGGAATTTTTTTAATATTTCAATCATATTTTTTAAAAATTGTTTTTACGCTTAACGAACTGACAAAATGTATAAATAATATTTGATATTATTTAACATTAATACTGCAACTAAAATTCTTAATACAACTAATAATACAAGGGTTTATATTATTATTTAATTATTGCAAGCTAATTACAGAATAAATAAAGTCAGTTATAATTTTCTTTTTATCTAACTAAAAACATTAATAAATTGCAAAGACAGAGAACCAACTTGTCGAATAAAAAGCAAATTAATTTAGAGCAAAAAACAATTTCAAAAATAAATTTTCTTGGCAGAATAAGTCTTTATTCGTTATTTACAAGTAGATATTAAATAAGTTTTAAAATTACTTGCATTGAAATAAATGTGTATAAAATTAAATAGGCATGAAATTAAATGGGTATAATTGAAAGATGTTTATGAATAATAAAACAGCAAATTATTTTAAATACTACTATAAGCACATTAAAATATGAAAATGATATGAAATGAATAATGAAAAATTATAATTTAAATGTTATGTCCTTATCTACATTTAAGCTCTTTAAAAAAAGAGATATATGGTTTCCTAATTTTTTTAAACTTTTTTCTTAAATTTTGTGAATAAAGCAATTATTTTCAAAGGGATTTAATATCAATGGTTTATTAACACAGACTTAAGTATAATATATTAGTTAATGGAGTATTGTATAAATGAAATTTTTAATTTATCTGTAATTAAAAAAATCATGTGATTCAAATCAATGATTTCTTTTAATTAAATATTTTTAAATCATTCAAACCCAGCCTTTTATTTTTCTTGACATTTTTTGCAGTTCATAGGGATTGCCCTCTACACACTCACACAAATCGGCGGAAGTTCAAAAAACAATAACTGAAATGAAATTCACATTTAGAAATATAAATTAGAATAACTCGCATGAATTATGTATCCAAGGAATAGTAAAAAGATATCAAAGATTTAGAAAATGTGAAGAAAAACTTGTAATAAAACTATTAATTAGTCAGGAATTTTTGGTTGTCCTAAATTTTACCGGCACTGGGGCATAGCTCTACTAACGCACCCTTAAACATCGCCCTGATCCTAGGTTTTATGTCCTATAGTTGAATACGCCGTTTTGTAGCTGAATCTATGCAATCTAGTTATGAATTTGTTTTGGGTGTATTTGTTTTTGTAAATGCCCTATTTCATGTAAATTTTAGGTTTTATGTCCTACAGTTTAATTTACGGTTTTTGAATTTACTACACTTCGTGTTTTTACCGTGACAACTGTAAAAGCCCAAGTCTGGTTGTTGTTGTTCTCGTAGGCCATTTAAGCATAGGGGGGAGCAATTGGTTTTGTTTTCCAGTGGTACTATCTATGACCAAGAATTCGACTTCTGCCATATCCATATGTCACACCAATTTATAGCGCGGATTTATTCACACATCCATTCATTCATCCACAGATCGTATTATTGACCTGAACCAGAGAATGATCAATCTCCAATTCAGTATCATCAGTCGTAAAATTTGTTATGGGAACACGGAGGACTTTGACCCGACAGATTTAACGTGCACCAGTCCTCATTTACTACACGGGATGTCTTCACTCACTGGATTCGTTCTCCCGTTCGTGAACTCCCGTTCGTGAGAACGGGAGTTCAGCTCCCTGCCAACCAGGCTATCCCAGCTATCCGAAGTCTGGCATGAATAATGTAAGCCAACTTATGATTTTCTTTGAAATGAGAACTGGAAGGATTGATATAAACTTCAGAAAATTGTTATTAGATAAACAAATTTCTTTATTTCCGAATTATTATTATATTTACGAATTATTATTGTCATATCAATATAAACATTACATATTTCCTAGCTTTTAAAAATTCTTTAATTTTAAAAAAATTAATTTTTTAATCATTATTAATTAAATATTATTAAATTTTATTATTCATTATATTTATTTATATTTTATGAAATTTTTATTAATTAAACCAATTAAGAAATTTTTATTACGTTTTTAAAAAAGGAAATATAAATATTTCATTCTCTTCATAACAATCAATCTAAAAGCTAACTTTTTTTTTAAAATTCAATACGAATGAATAACTCATTAATTCACTTTCGCGATTAAACCAAACATAAAAATCTATTTTCAACTCTATTTTTTTAAGCTATTTTACTTCTATAATCGCAAAAATGTTTCAGTGACAGGATTATACATTTTTTTCTCACGTTCTTTTTGGTTACGAAGCTGTAGCCTAATTATTTAAATTTAATACTAACTACGCGAATTAGCTATGGATATTTTCCATTTTCCTAAGAGTGTTTGTAAATATTCATTACACTTTTAATTTAAAATTCTTGACTGGGGGACTGGTGGTTTAAGGAAGCCCTAGGGCCTCGCATGCTGACAGTAAATTAATTACAAAAATTTTATAATTATTTTTTAGATGGGTATTCTTTTCCATAAAGGCATATTATTTTGCAATCTTCTGCATATTGCCGTATTTGTATCCTCCATAAACATTCTCAAAATAAAGCAACAAAAAATTTTGTCCAAATTGTTTTGATAACAATTATTATTTTTATTTCAAAAACACGATGGGAAATTATAATATAGTTTTCTACAAATGCATGCCCCATTTGTTTAATGCATTTTTAGTAGAAAAATTATATTATTATTCAACATTAATTTGCATTTTACTTTAATTAATTTCATAAAGGCAACCGAAATATAAAATTAACAATGGATTACTTATTGTTTGTAAAATCCTAGGGCTACAAGAATGCACCGTCGGGAAACCGCTGAGCTAGGCAATCAGAAATTAGAATTTCACGCAAGGTTTTCATTGAATATTAACAAAACTGTTTTTATGTATTCACTTTTGGCACTAGGTAACACAGCCATAAATAAATATTTACAAAATCTTTTTTTGATACGTCTTTTTAATTAATTTCATGCTTCGCGTGAGAGATACAACCATGAAATCGCCCAACAACTTTAATTAGAATTTTTTTTAATGCTGTTTTAATTCAAATATTCACAAATAATGATTTATGTGTGTAAATTTCAACAGTTCTAAACATTGATCAATGAATTAAAACTGCAAATAAACAAAGAAACGTGTTATGATTTTTTTGGTGCCCCACCTAAATTACTTCCTGATAGACAAAAAAATTACAAGGTTATGATTAATTAAGATTTATTGTTGTTTTCTTCTTTTCCATTGACTTATCTATTTATAGCATAAATTCTATTTATACTCTCGGATTAATATATTAAAATTTTCAAAATCTCTTTGAACTTATAATTATCTTCAAAGATAGATGAATAATTGCTTAGCCCAAGGGTTGTTTAGTTAATATGTTTAATCGAACTCTAGAATTTGTATTAAAAAAATACACGAATAATTTATGAACCGTTTAGAGCATGAATCATAAGCTCTTTTTTTTACATCGAAGAAGACTAAAGCTTGAATCTTTCATGAAAACTGGGTGCGTAAAAAATAATCAAGGCCGTAGCCAGGGAGGTCCCCGTCGGGCACGGCCCTCTCTCGTTCGAAATGAAGATACTACAATTTTTTTTTAAATCTGAATAATAATATTATATTCCTTTAAAAATTACAATAATTACATTCCAATAATTATATTATTATAATTGCAATAACTATATTTTTGTTCTTAGAATAATTAGAGTCTTTCTTTTTGCTGGAAAATGAGTCATGGCAGGTTTTCGTGATTTTCTTCTCCATGCTTTACAGACGTGGGTTTTACTCAAAAAGACTTCCACAAAGAGAAATATGCTCCATCCAACACTAGAGCCATGCTGGCTCAGTGGTTAAAGCACTAAACTGTCATTGTGAAAAACTTGGGTTCAATCCCCAGTGTCGTGCGTAGTGCTGATTGGCCAACAACGGCCATTCCTTGTATTATCATCCAGTCAAATTAAATCTCAGTCTCAATTCCTGATAATGCTTTTCCTGTCAAATTAAGCAGCAGGCTCTCTTCAAATCAAATTCAGCCAACACCATGAACTGGTCCAGTTCATTTACTTTTGAACTAGACATGCATCTATTAATAGTCATGTAAAGCGGTTAGGCAGAAACCATCAGTCTGCCTTCAGTTCAAATACCACCTGGGACGATTAATTCTATCTCTAAGTTTCTTTTCTAAAAAAGTTTATATAATGTTTTATTCAAGTTATAAAGTATTATTTTTAATTAAAATTATTTTGTTAAACATTAAAAATTATATAATTAAAATTTAACTATTTTAAAAATATATGCGTTTTAAAAATGAAGTCTAATAAAATAGATCTAATATTCTAATGATTTTAAGCATCAAATATATTTAAAGAGGGAATGAATAAATCGGTAAATATTCAATTTTTCTATCCTGTTTATTTTTTCATCTGACTTTTTTAGTTGTAGAAGTATTTATCAGCTAATATACTGTATACGCAAATTTGAATGAAGATTCAAATAATTTTCTTTGTTATAAAATAAATAATTTTATGAAGAAGTTTTTTTGTTATACGTCATTGAAAAAAAACTATTTAATCACTAAGCTATTTTTTACTTATTTTAAAATATTTCCTTTCAGTAAGAAAAAATAAATTTAATAATAAATTCAAATTTGCTTTATAAATTACTTAAAAAATTAACAAGCTATTAAGACTCCAAATAACTAAACAAATTTGAAAAAAAAATTTTTTTTTCCCTACCACTTAAGAGTAATCTAATAAATTTGAAATTTTTTATGCCTCTCAAATTACGATTTACATTTCGAAGAAGACAACTTATTTGAAATACAACAAATAATATTGAAAATATTTAAGTATTTTTGTGATAATTAAACTTCAGTAAAATTTTAAAATGATTGCAAATTTTATGTACTGCATGATTTAGATTGTGAAAATCCTTTATCTGAATTTACAAGACTGAATTCATTAGACAAAATTGTAGAGTTGATTCCTGCAATGATTCTTGTACAGATGTTTATTCTTTGTACTCAAATTTCATGAAATTTTGAATTTTTGTACAATTTTTCGATTTTTTTTTCACTTGAAAAAAAATGCAGTTTAACTACTAGTGTAATGTAATATAGTGAGTGTATTTTTTTTTTTATTGTTCTTATAAATTGTCATTCGAACAGCTGATGTCTTTCTCTTTACCCTTTAAAAAACGGATAAGGAAAGGATTATCTAATTAACTTGGAACTCAATACTACCACTAATGAAGTATTTCGAAAGACATTAAAATTTTATAAATTCGTTTTTATTGATGTTCCATTTTTGGATCATTAGCGTTTAACCAAAGCTTATTTTGTGTATTTCTTAAAAAATAAAAAAAAAGTAGGTGAATTGAATAATACCTACTGAACTGCAGTTATTTTTCCTATCCGACTTTGTTAAAGTATTATGATTATTTTTTAAATTTAAAAATATCATTGATATTTTTAAATTTCAATTTCACTCTCTTGTAATTTGAATTTGGAAATGAGGCAATTTGACACTTCACTTCTTTTTTTTTAATTTCAGGAAATAGCATCAAATGTATCTGGGAAATAATAGAAACTACAAGAAGTAGAAAGGAGCCGGTGAAATCGATCATACATAGGTGCACACAATATTGAGCAACTAGTCAAACATAGGATTACCCAAACCAATCAAACATAAGAGTAACTAAACCAGTGAAACTGAGGAATAACCAGTCAAACTTAGGAGTATCCAAACCAATCGAACCGAGGAATAACTAGTCAAACTAAGGAATGACCATGGTCAACTTAGGAGTTTAGGAGTAACCAGGCAAAACAGCAAAATATAGGAATTACGAGTCAAACCATCAAAACCTAGGAGTTGCCAGTCAAACCAAACCTAGGAGTTGCCAGTAAAACTTAGGAGTTACTAGTCAAACCTATGGGTAACCAAACCAATGTTGTTGTTTACGTATGCCTGTTTAGGCAGAGGAAGTGCGATTGTTCTTGTTTTCCAGTGACGCCATCTATGACCAAGAATTCGACTTCTGCCACACCATACGTCACACCCGTTTATAGGACGGGCCCATTCATAACATCCATCGTAATTTTGACCTGAATCAGAGAACGATCGATCTCCAATCCAGTTTCCCCAGAGGTATTGATTTGTTATGGGAACATGGAGGACTTTTGCGACTCGACAGATTTAACGTGCATCAGTCACTATACTACACGGGGAGTCTTCGGCCGGAGGAGTTCGAACCTACGAACTCTCGGACATGGGCCCAGCGCCCTACCGACCAGGCTATCCCGGCCAACCAAACCAATCTAACCGAGGAAAAACCAGTCAAAACAGGAGTAATCAAACCAGTCAAACCTAGTAGAAACCTAGCGAGTCAAACCAAAGAGTAACCAAACCAGTCAAACGCAGAATAAACCAAGCCAGTTAAACTGAGGAGTAATCAATCAAACCTTGGAGTAATTAAACCAGTTAAACCTACGAGTAACCAAACCTAGGTGTTGCCCAACTAGCCACACCTAAAAGTAACCAGTCAAATATAAGAGTTACTAGTCAACCCTTGGAGTTAATAGTCAAACCTATGAGTTACCAGTCAAACCAGTCAAACGGAGAAATAACCAGTCAAAACTAGGGGTAACTAAACTAGTGGAACCTAGTAGTGACCAGTCGAAATAGCAAAACATAGGAGTTACCAGTCAAATCAGCAATACCTAGGAGTAACCTGTCAAATCAGCAAAGACTGGAAGTTACCAGTCAAATCAGCAAAACTAAGGAGTTACCTATTAAATCAAAGAGTTACCAGTCAAACCTAAGAGTTACCAGTCACACCTAAGAGTTACCAGTCACACCTAAGAGTTACCAGTCACACCTAAGAGTTACCAGTCAAACCTAAAAGTTACCAGTCAAATCTTTGAGAAAAATTGTTTATAATTTCGTGAAAAAGAAAGTGAAAGACTGAAAAAGAAAAATTTTTAATTATTAAATCTGTCTAATAATTTTCAACTAAAATTATGAACCAGATTAGTAATTATACTGGAAGAAAACTATATTCTCTAAGTTGGATTGAAATAGGTACACTTTTTGAGTTAAAAGTTAAAAATTCTTTTGTCAAATAGTTTAAAGGAAATTTGTCTATCCTATTAATTTTGAGCAGTCAAATTTAAAAAATTTACAGAAGAATTTCAATTATAAATTTTGTTAAGTATTATTTCACTTGGATGAATTCGTTTTGTAAAAAGTTCAAAATTAGTAACCAAAAGATTGTTAGCATGTCACTACCAAATGACTATCAGATCTTTATTTTGTATCTATTTCTTTGTTTTCTAAAGAAATATTATTTCAAATGTTTTGCCTTTTTTTAAAGGTCTCGTGAATTTAAAAATTTATGTTAACCAATTTATTTCGTGTTATAATGTATTTTTAAAAACTGCTTCAAAAAAAGTCTGTAGATATTAATCGGTTAAAGAGAAATTTTATTTAAAAAAAATAATGATAGATTAAATAAATAAAAAATTCAAAAAACCCACTTAACTGCAGAAATTATTTTTTAAATTGAAATTAAGCTTTCAAAACAAACACTACGAATTTGACGATTAGAAGTGGTGAAAAAACGCTATTTGTACACAGTTTGCTTTTAAATTGCTCCTGTTTAATTTGATTAATTATTTGCAAATCAAAATTGAATATTTTTGTTTGGTGGTAAGATCTTTTTTGTTTATTTTAATAAGAATAAGACTTAAGTTGAAAAAGTTTAAAAATTTTATAAAAATTAAAACAATCTTTTTGATAAGCTAGTTTTCAAATCAGTATTGTTTTTAGAAAATTCGAAAACGTTACTAAATACCTTTTGTTAGCCAAAGCAGACAAGATATTTTTGCACAATGCAGGCTCAACTTATAATACCCATTTAGTGTAGATTTCAAGAGAATGTTGCAATTGTCTCCTTTTCTTTTTGAAGAACTAACATTCCCTATTAGACTTCGACTGAGAAAAAAAAAATTTATGATTAATAAAATTTTCGTTATTGCGTTATTGCTGAAATAGTTTATTTTGTGAGAAATAGTGTAAAGCATTTTTCTGTTTCGTCAAGAAATTTCCACTGGAAAGTATTATTGCATGGTGTTGAAACGCTAACTATTTAAATAAAGAAAAAATAAACTATCTTCTAGAAAAAACGTTCGAATTATTGCATTGTACAATCATAAAAAGAAAAACAGTTAAGATATACTACACACGCACAAATTCAATTATTCACGCGTGGGCCCGACAAAAAGTTATATAAACTATTGATGATCACGTGACAAAATTAGGAAAATATAGTATAAATATGCAAAATGCATTTTTTTAAATATTTTTTCTTTATTTAGTTTATAGATAGTCTTTACCAGAAGAATGGTATTATTTTTGTATAATTGCTTCAAATATATCATACAGTCTTCCTGAAAAATATTAACAAGAAAAAGATGAAACTTATCGAAAAGTAATAAAAACTGCATGAAATTACTGTAATGTATTCGCTTAGTGCAGTGTTTCCCAAACTTATGACTTTTGTGTACCCTTTCTACATTTTTCGTAACGCTGTGTACCACTAACAAAAAAATGAATGTATTTTTTTAAAAATATGTTTCTTTTTCTTTTTTGGTACAAAGTTTTGTAGATTCCAACCAGCGATCCATATTCCATGTTAGGAATAAAAATTATATTTTATAAAAATAATCAAAATAAGTAGAATTTATTACAAACCTTTACTATAAAAAAATTGCACAAAAGTTAAAAATCACAACTGGCTGTTGACACCACTAACTGTCAACTCTGCAAAAAATAGCCTATAGAAAAATACATAATCGTAAATTTTCATGGCTAGTTTTGTTTTTAAATAAAAGTTTTTGAAATTTTAGTTTGTTGCAAGATATTTCGCATTAGAACGTGTACCCCGCTAAACTGTTCCCGTACCCCAGGGGGTACGCGTACCACACTTTGGGAAACACTGGCTTAGTGAAACGTGCTATCCATTTCGCTTTGTAAAAATTTATTTTAAATACTAGCTCATTAGATTTTATTTTGGCGTAGTGAAAAATGTACAAAATAAAATTTAATGAATATGAAAGGCTTTATGATAAATCACATTTTTCCCCCAGGGGAAATGTTTACATCACTGTTTCTTAGTATTGTTTCAAAATAGACATTTACAAGTTTCCGGGAAAATTACACTAGATATTAGCATGATGCATACTTTCGTGAGTTGAAATCATGGTTGTTTTTAACCGAAAATTCTCTTTGAAAATGTTTTTCTGAAAATATGGCTTATAATTACGTCACAATTATTATATATTTTTGGTGATATACATTTTTTAGATAATGATTTTTTTAATGATTATTTTTTTAATAATAATTGTTTTTTTTCTTCCAATTATATTCTTTATAATTTCATTTTTTGAGCATCTGAAGCATAGGTTCTAAATCTTGTGAAACACTAAAGCATATGCATGTCGTAATATTCTTAAGTCAGTATCGTATTGTCTAGTTAAATTATCAAATTACGTCTTTCAAATACCCGATAGGGCAAAATTCAAGCAATTAGCGTATGTTGTCATCTGTTACAAAATTCCTCGTTGTGAATTTATCAAGTGAACATATATAACCTTCTCCTTTTGTATATCTTATTTAATAACATTTTTCATTTTATAATAAATTTTAATAATAAATAAAGAATTTTAATTTATACGAATGTGTTTTTACTCTTGAATGCAAACTCTTGGAGCAATATGATGATAAAGCCACATTTTTTAAAGGTTACAGTTTTAAAACAACCTCTTCATTCTTATTGTTTACGAATAAGTACTAAGTTCCACGAGTTTCCACAATTTCCGCTCAATAACATACAAACTTTTCTTTACGAAATAACGCTTACCTAAGCAATTTGAAAATGGGGCTTTTATTATATTACTTTCAGCCATCCAGTTAAAGGTATCACAGCGAAATATTGATACATATTTTAAGTTTATAAATCAATTTAAATATTTTACCAATTTTTTTAAAATCCTAAATAAATATAATCCTAATAAATCCTAAATAAAATCCTAATAAATATCTCCATAAAGCTATCATCATAAATTAAAAAAGAAAACAATTAGTTAATGCAAATAATTATTTTGAAAGTTTTGAATTATTTTTTATTCTTTCATTTAAGCCAAATTAAATTAAATGCTTATCAGAGACAAATTCTTTAAAACTTGAATTTCAAATATGAAGTCCGTTCACCATCTTTCCGTTTTCTTATTTGCTGTTAACTCAAGAAGCTAACATTATTCTCACTTCCTTTTTAAAAAAAAAATGAAAGTATTCATATACAGCATGATGCGGTGTCAGGATTAACTTTCTTATTTGATAGTATATTAATTTTTTTCAGTGTGACAATAGAAATCAAATAATTTAGTACTTTAAATTGTCATAAGATGGCGCCTCTAAACTGTTCTTGAAAAAAAAAACTTTCAGTTAAGATGTTAATGATAAAAACGTTTTAATGTGTTTGAAAAATTAAATTTTCTACAAAAAATTAATTAATTTAGTAATATTTAATAGTAGTTATATTCAGGTATTTAATAAGACTTAGAAACATTTTTATTATCACATAAATCACTCAAAATTAAAAGTTATGTTAATCAATGTTAAAAGTTTTACATGTGCTGCTATCTATTATATTTTATCTGCATCGAAATTATTGTGTCATGATCATGTTCTTATTATTTTATATCATTATCCCAATTATTATACAACATAAAAAATTTTTATTAATCGCCATTAATTTTTAAACGCAAACGTTGATAGTGCAGATTCGACAAAAGCTATGCAATCGTATCACTAATTACAAGTTTAGACTAATTTTTTTCCACAACTCTTTTATTAAGAATATGTTTGTAACATTTAGGATTGCGTTAGATTTTATACTATTTTTCAGTCACAACATTGTTTAAAAATTAATACTGAATAATTAAAATAAAAACATATAATTTCTATAAGAACAATAAAAAAGGGGTTGATCTGACGTGAAATGACTCCAAGACAGTCTTTCCCATTTTCGTTATAATTAATACGCTATAATTTTAAATGCAACAGTGAAATCAGCATTTTTGTATGACAGAAAAATTTTAAAATTAACAAAATTACAGAAAAATAAAATAAATACTTTCAAATCAAGTACTTCAGTATAATTCCATGAATATATATTGACCCAGAATAATTAATAACAACGATCTTGAGAGTTGGGATGGAAGCAATTTCAATTGGACGCCGTGTAGTGTATACATATTAAAATAAATTATAAATTAAAAAAATTAATATTTGAATTACAAAATTTGTTGAGTTTTCGATTGTGATTTAAACCATTTGTATACATATTACAAATTTATTTATAATTTTTCTAATAACAAAAAATAAAAATATATCAATTGTTTTTTTTTTTTTTGTTTTTTTTTTTTTTCTTTATAAAAGAAGGTAACCCTGCCAGAGGCCATCAATTTAGAGAGCTCACCGGGATATGTCCTATTGGGCCAGTCCTTACCTAATCGGTACTTGAATCCGCAATCATTTGATCAGTACAAAAACCATCTCTCTTTTAATCGGTTCTCGAATCTACTCACTTTTAATCAATACTCAATTCCACCATCTATTTATCAGTACTCAAGTAGTTTCCCTTTTTATTGCTACTAGAACAAACTATCATTTGGTTATTACTCTAATCTACTAACCTCATAAGATCTTTACTCGAAACCACTCTATTTATTATTCAATTTTCGATCCAACTCTATATTGTTCAAAACTCGAACCCACTATTTATTTGTCAATACTCAAAACCACACGCTTTTTATTGGTACTCGTAAGCACTTTTATTTAACTAGTTTTCGAATCCACTCCCTTTTGTATTCCCATCAGATTACCGAAGTCAAGCATCACTGGCTGCGGTCATTGTGCGGGTAGGTGACTATTTGGAGTAATCTGTGCAGGGACCGAGGGTGTGCGTTATTGGTCCACGTTTAACTGTTCTACCGTTAAGCGCTCGACTTCACTTGCAGGTCGTCGGGCTACCGAAGCGGGGGTGCCATCCCCTCTGCAGATGATCAAAATTGTGATGGCATGTCTTCGAACCATCCTCAGGGATGTTTCCCAGACCGTCGCCAATAGCCCATTGTGCAGCTCTAGTGCGACTTAAATGAGCTACAGCTACAACCACTCCCTTTTGAAAAATATTTGAACACACTACAATTTAAACACTTTTCGAACTTACTATTTTTTTTTTTCAATACTCGGACCGACTATATTTTTAACGGCCCTCGAACCCGTTGTCATTTGACCAATCTTCGAATCTTCTTTCTTTTGATCAATCCTAACCACTATCTCTTCATTGGTACTCAAACCAGCTATAATTTGATCAGTACAAGTAAAACCTACCACATTTTAATTGGTTCTCCTAACCACTATCATTTTATCTTTACTCATATAAACTTCTTTTATTGTTCAATTTTCGTTCTGATTCTATTTTGTTCAAAACTCAAACCCACTATTTATTTGTTGGTATTCTAACCCACAATCATTTAACCGTTACTCGAAAGCAATTTTATTTATCAGTTCTCGCAATTACTCTGTTTTGACCAATACTCGAACCCATTACACTTTGGCCACTTTTCGAACCCACTCTTTTTTTTCAAAACTTGAACATACTATATTTTTATTGGTATTCGAACACACTATCATTCAATCAATGCTGGTAAATATTTTATTCTGGTACCCACTATCATTTGATCAGTACTCGAACCTACTATCATTTGATCTTTACTCTAAATCATACCATTTATTGTTCAAATTCCGATCTGACTCCATTTTATTCAAAATTCGAACCCACTACTTTTTAATCTAAACTCTATCCCATGCCCCTTTTATTGATATTCGAGAGCTCTTTAATCATTTCTCGAATCTACTCTCTTCTTACCAATACTCATTCACCTTACCATTTGAGCATTTTTCTCACCCACTGTACTTTTATCGACACTCGAACCCACTATCTTTTTATCAGTATTCAAGCCTAATATCATCTGATCAATAATCGAACCCACTATTTTTAACGGTAATCAAAGCCACCCTCTTTTGATCAATACTGAATTCCACCATCTTTCTATCGGTACTCTAACAGACACATATTTTGATTCTGGAGCCCATTCTTTTTAACTGTACTCGAACCCAAAATAATTTGATACTTTAATCAGTACTCTAGCCTGTTGTTGTAGTTGTTGTTATAGTTCATTTACGTCGCACTATAGCTGCATAATGGGCTGTTGGCGAAAGAAGTAATCAATTGTTCTTTTTTCGAAACAAAATTATTGCGTGGAGGCCACAGGCTTACAGTGTGCACCAGTATACCAGTTCAGCATTACGCGAGATGTGCTGGATTGGGATTGATTAGGTCTTTCAATTGCAACCATGTTATTTCTCACAAACAGCACCTAAGGCACTTGATGGCCACAGAAAAAGATCATAACCAAAACTGAACCTTCAGGTTAAACCAGTTGAGGGAAGCAAACATGGGAGTTTAGTGCAGGAAACTCATGGTTTTATGCGATATAGAGGAGTAAAAAGTAGTAAGACATTATACATTTTTAGAATCCTCATCGAAATTAATGCAAAAAAAAAAAAAAAAAAAAAGTAAAGCAAACGCACCAGTGGCAAAAACTTGCATTTAAACATTTCCGGAAGGAAACAAAGATTATTTAAATAAAATAATATTAAAAATAATAATTTTAAACAGTTTCGAATTTCCCCGGACAATAAACTGTTTTCATGTCTTTTTTTTTTCTTTTTTCTTCTTCTTTTTTTTATTTCACCTTCCTTTCTTATAGTACGGTAGATTTCGTTATTGTTGTTGTTTATTTCCTCGCTTAATTATAGATTTAAGATCGTTTATGTGGATACTTTTTCGACTTCTTTTTTGATGAAAAATTTAAAAATATATCTTAAAACTGTAAATTAAAAATATGTATCGCACTTTGTATTTTTAAGTACATTAAGACATTGCTAATTTTTTCCCCATACACTGAAGAAAGAAATTTGCTTTTCTTGTTCAAGCAACATTAATGGTAACAATGTTAAAAAGATTAAAATTGTGAAATTTTTCGTAGAACTCTGTAGAATTTCGTAGAATTTGAAATTTTTCGTAGTATCTTCTAGAATGTTACAAAATCTAAAACTAATTATAATTAAAACATTAAACGTAAAAATACTACGATCACAACAGGACAAAAATTAATATAGACTAAATTATTATTACAAATTTTAGATAATTTTTAAATTATCTAACATTCTATAAAAAAATAATAAATTAAAAATAAAAAACACTCAAGGCTCTTTCCTTTGCTATTCACCCCATCACTTTCACGAATTGTCTTTTCATATTTTGAAAATGCTCCTTATAAAATTATTCCAAATTATCATATCTTATTATCCATAACAGTTTTATAACAAATTATCCATGACAGATATCCATAAAAAAATTATCCATAACAGATATCCATAAGAGATTATCCATATTTTCATAAGAGCTTATTAGTAGTTCATCGCTTGGTTATGATTGAATATTAATATTTCATTAATAATGATGGAAATTAAATATTGAATTTAATAAACTAAATCACATTATACATTGTCGGCAGCAAATATATATAGGAAAAACTATTCTAACATTTAAGAAAATAATTATTTATAATTGGACACCACTTGCGTCAACTTATAAATAATTACTTTCTAAAATTTTGTTCAGATTTCTATTCAAACAGACTATTTGAAATAAAAAAAATATAACTATTGATGAAGCTTAAAAAATATGAAATGAAATCTATTAAAAAAGTAATATTGCCTATACTTCTGTTGTAATTTAAGAAAAAACCATTATCTTCATGGAGAGAGCCTGTTTGAGTTTAAGTGCACGCTAAATGATGCTAAGCTCCCAGCGCGAACTAATATCAATATCGCCAACTCTTGAAAGGACGTTGGTCAACCTTCTTTTTGCTTACTTTCTTAAATCATGTGAAATGAGGAAAATAAAACTTGTTGTTTATTAATAAGACTATTGTTTATGCTTATGTTTATGTTATTGTTTATGTTATTGACTATGTTTTGTTAATTAATAATCAGTAAAACTTATCCCAAATTACGCAAATACACGTCTTTGTATTCGCGTTTAAAGAAACTGATTAAAGAATAATAAACATTGTTTCTGACAGACGATTTTCTTTTACAGTGAAACAAAAGTAAAAATTATTTATCTCGCGTTTGATTTGCTAAGGCTATGTCAGCATAAGACGCGCCATTTTCAGTGGTACAATCAAATGCAATGTTCTTCCTCCGTCATATAGTTGTTTCTTTTTAAGAACGAATGTGCTCCTTATTTATCAAAATACGTTGTCAAGTCTAGGATTCCAGTAAGACTACGAAACTATAATCCTTTCTTATTAATTAAATGATATATATATCGTAAAAGATATCACGAATTAAATTTCTGACATGCGAGTTTAACTTTCAAAAGCTTTTATATTATTTTGAAAGGATATTTATCTAATTTGATAACTAAATAAAATGGAACTATATGCAGTCTCGGATGATTACTTAAATCCTATACCGCAAAGGTCTTTCCTCAACTTGAAACAGAGTATATTTAAACTTATTTTAGTATTTTTTTTATGTACAATAATAATAAATTTGCAGCAACAGTTTTCATGATAATTGTCATCTTCACTTTTAATCCAAATTTCAGATTTAAAAAAAAAAAATATTTGGAATATTAGTTTTCGTTTTATTTTTTTAAAAAAAACCTTTTTGATTGATGTATTTCCGATTTTTTCTTACTACCATATGCAGGTGATCACTTTCCCACGAGAGTATTTCACACATTTGAACTCAAGTTTGTTTACCTTTCAGCAGTGCTCTTTGATAAACGAACATTGCAAAAAAAAAAAAAAAAAAAAAAATCAAAACAATAAAATTAAAAGATCACGCTTCATTTCTCTTTTCCGTAAGCCATCTCCACTTAACAAAAATGAATTCTTCTCTATCGCCTTAAGAGAAGTGAGAAGAAAAAGCAACAAAAAAGTAAAAAAAATTAAATAAAAGAATCCGGAATTGAACTTCTATGACAAGATTTGTTCTTTTTCAGACTCTTGCGCAATTTTAACTGATGTAAGCTTACTTACTGTCTAATATTTCCCTCCGGTACTCACGAGAGATTTGCTCTATTTTTCGGTTGACTAAGCAAGCGTGGTTATGACGAAGGGAAAGGCACTGCTACCCGCTTTCGCTTCGGAAAGAAAAATAACCAATGACTATTACAATAAGGTACCAATCACTACCAGAGGATGGCTTTCTTCTTGTTATAACCGGAATTCCTTTATAATATCTTTCTCTTTGCGTTATCGGTTTTCAAAGTCTCATATTTACTGACCTCTTCAGAACTCTGTCGTACAGACTTCCGTTTTTAGCAACTATAGAGGATACGTTTAAATCAGTTTGGAATTGTAATTAAACTATTTGACTCAAGTTTAATTTAAGCATTAAATTGTAAGAAATTTGGAAAAATTCTATGAAATGGGAAAGCATACTGAAAGTTCCAACGACTTTTGCCCAGAGTGTGTCAATGAAAATGGTAATGGTGAGCCGAATCTCAATCATGTAATATCTTGTGATGAAAGTGATTGTTGCTGCTGCTGTTGCTGTAGCTGCGAAAACTCTGAACAAGAGAATATTGTGGAAAATGGAATGCAGACTCTTACTGATCCGGAGAGATTTAAAAAAGATTTAATGTCCAGTTTATCTCCTTTGAGTAGTAGTAGACAACCTGCTTCTATCCAAAACGTTCTGCAGTACATAGAAACACTTACACATTCTGGAAACTTTCTGGATAGATACTACTCACTAGAGGACTTCTGCTTTGATTGTTTGAGAGAGCTTGAATGTGAATGTTACATGAACAGCTCTCCGAATTTTGACTTAAATAACTCTTGCACGTGTAGTGAATGCACGGTTGAAGAACGAAGTATTACTCAAGACCCGGGATCAGGACATCAAAACTGCCCAGACTGTATATCAGACTCCAAAACATCTTTATCCGGTAACCCAAGGAGTCGTGCGTTAAGGCGGAGACGTAACAGAAGGCATAGAAGACGATACAGCCAACCTCCTCTTGCAGAAAGAACTAACCAATGGCAAGGGCAATCTAGACATGTAAATGTTCCCCAAGAAGAAGTAGTGTCCTGCAATGATCCGAAATGTTCTGGCAGAAAATATGGATCTGAAGAAAATCCGAAATCAGCAGTAAGTGATGATCAAAGCTGTAATTGCGAAGAATGTAACCCAGAAGTTCCAACAGGGCAAGATTTATCCTGCACGTGTATCTTTCCAAGCTCTTCTCGATCTAGAGATCAAAATAATATCCCGAGATCTGTTGACCGTCCAACAACACAAGAAGCTTCTGACTATCAAACTTGTCAGTTTTCTGATTGTGATGATTGTAGAGGAGCTGCTTCTGATAACGGAGTGACTACAGCTGCACGATGCAATGATGGAAATTGTGAAACGTGCTCTCTTCTCCAACCTGTGACGGCTAGATGTAACTGTTGTACATATTCTGGAAACAATCTGGAAAATGCAGCAAAACCAGCTACAGAAAGCAATCCTAAGGTTCCCAAAAGATCCTTAAAGTTTCGGGGTTCTACGATGGGAAATCCCTTAAAGGATGGGCAGGTATCAACTGAGCCATGTAACTGTGAAGATTGTCAAAAAAATTCGGAATATTCAGAGGATTCGTGTGATGAGTGCTGCAATCGCTCTTCAAAAACACGAAAGCCTGGCAAGAAACGCTAAGTTATTACTTAACATTTTAAAAGGGAAATTAAGTTTTTCATAAAAGTTTGCTTTGTTCCTAATAATTTTTTCTTGTCAAATGTAATTTTTCTAACTTATTTTATTTATTTATTTAAACAAATTTTGAAATTCGAAAAAGTAAAGCAATTGTTTTTGAAATATTAAATCGCCATTAGTGATTTTACTAAAATTTCATAGAAATTTTGTAAAGTTCTATATTAAGAAAAAAAAAAAACAAAGAAATATAAGGAGTAATTTAAAATTAATATTTTTACCAAAACGATTTTTTTTTATAAAACATCGATATTTATTTCAAAGGAAAATGATTTATCCATAATTTACTGATCAAAATAATTAGTTAAATCTTGCAGGTCATGTTCATTAACTTATGAATTATTTCCTATGCATATTATTCTTTTATAAATCCGTAAATTATATTGTAAATGTAGCTTAACGATCAATGTGAAGCTTTTATTGTTTTTTTTTTTTTTTTTATATTGCTCTTTGACTCATGATCAGTCTCAAAATATTAAAGGCGTAATTCAAGATAATGCTTAATATAATATAATTTGTTACCCAATAAGTCAAACATACAAGATTTTCAACATTATTTTATTAATATGTCAAGTTACAAAGAAACAATATTAACAACAGTTTTTTTTTTTTTAGTTTCTTGTGATTTAATTAATTCAAACATTTAAAAACTATCTATACGCATTTACTAAATCTTAAAAAGCAATTATTTTCTTAGTAATTGTTAAAAATATTTTCAAATAACACGAACTAAAATGTATTTGCTAATTAATTGCATTTTTTTTATTAATACTTGGTATTATTTGTTGCAGTTAATATATTTTGATTTAAGTATTTTGAAATGAAACAAAATAAATTTTATAAATTTTCTAATGTTACAGTCTTTACATTTTAAGACTATTGGGAACGAAAACTTAAAAAAAAAATTAATTAATATGAAAATTGTTACAAAAACAATAATTTTGTGAAGCGAATTATATATCAGTTTTATTACTCTAATGCATAATGTATTCATATGTTTGCCCATATCACTGTATAATTGATGCTTTAATAACATTAACTTTTATTCATTCTCATGATAAGTATATTTAATTTTCAATTGGGATGTATTAGCGAAAAAATTTAAAACAATAGATTTGTTTAGCGCTTTAATCAAAAATTTTAAGTAAAGAAAAGGAAGAAAAATTATTACAAAATATATGATTTCCTAAGAAATTATGTAATTTATTTTTCTTTAATTGCTTTTAAGGTTTACTTACTTGGTATTATTTATTGTAGTTAGTATATTTTGATTTGCATTTTTTTAAATGAAACAAAATAGTTATTATAAATTTTCTTGTATTACACTCTTAATAATTTAAGGCTATTGGAAAAGAAAACATTAAAAAATAGTTTATTAATATAAAATTGTTTTTAAAATTGTTACTAAGACAGCAATTTTGTGTTTTTTGTGAAACAAATTCTATACCAGTTTCATTACTCTAATGTATACTATATAGTTAATATGCTTGCCAATGAAACTGTAAAATTTATGCATTAATAAAAATTTTTATTCATTATCCACGTCATGATAATTATGTATAATTTTCAAGCTTGATACCTTTGTCAAAATAATTTGAAAACAACAAATTTGTTTAAAAAATTAATCAAAAATTATAAATAAAAAAAGGAGGATAAATTATTACAAAAAATATAATTTTCTGACAAATTAAGTAATTTCTTTCTTTTTCCTTAACTGCTTTTAGGGTTTACTAACTTGGTATTATTATTTTTGTCAATATATTTGCCTTGCAGTTTTTAGAAATGAAACATAATAATTTTAATATAATATATTTTCGTAAAATACACTTTAAATAATTTAATACTACTGGGGAAGAAAACTTGGAATGAATTATACATTAGTATCATCACTTCTAATTTGTATTATATAGTTCATATGTTTGCCTATGTCATTTTGAAATAGAAGCTTTAATAAAATTAACTTTTATTCATTATCTGCAGCATCATCTATTCATAATCTATTTATGTATAATTTTCAATTGGGAAGTACTAGCGAAAAATTTAAAAACAACAAATTTGCTTAAAAAGTTAATCATAAATTATAAATAAAGAAAAATTATTACAAAAAATATGATTTTCTGACAACTTATGTAACTTATTTCTTTTTCTTTAATTGCTTTTAAGGTTTACTATCTTGGTATTTTTTTAATTCAGTTAGTATATTTTGAGTTGCATATTGTTAGAAATGAAACATAGTAATTTTATTAAATTATTTTAATAAATTGTTTTCTTAAAATACACTCTAAACATTTTAATACAATTATGAATGAAAACTTTAAAAAAAAGTTGATTGAAATCAAAAATTTTACAAAAATAATATTTTAAAGTTTTTTCATGAAACGAATTATACATTAGAATCGACACTCTAATTTATATAATGTAATTCATATGCTTGCCTATGTCATTGTGAAATTGAGTCTTAAATAAAATAAACTTTTATTCATAATATGCAGCATGATATTTATGTATAATATGTACTATGAACTTGCTGAAAATTTTAAAAACAACAGATTTATTTAAAAGATTGATCTAAAATTATAAATAAAGAAAAGGAAGAAAAATTATTACAAAAAATATGATTTTCTGACAAATTATGTAATTTCTTTCTTTTTATTTAATTGCTTTTA
This sequence comes from Parasteatoda lunata, assembly GCA_949128135.1. NCBI lineage: Eukaryota > Metazoa > Arthropoda > Arachnida > Araneae > Theridiidae > Parasteatoda > Parasteatoda lunata. The sequence continues at coordinate 35,387,369 of OX421980.1, read as the reverse complement.
AGGTTTTACTGGAATTATGATTCTATTGATAGCTTTGGCGGGAAACATTTTATATTGGAATTTATCTTTGAAAAAAAAACAAATCTAAAGAATCGAATTAAAAAATATAAAATCATAAAACTTAGAGTGACTTAAACTTGTTTCACTTCTTATGACAAATTGCTTTGTTTTTAAAATTAGGAAGTTAGTTCTCTGTAATTACCATTCAATGATATTAGATAATCAATTTGAGTTAACTTCCATAAATTTTAAACTTCTTTTTACAATGATCACAATTTTTTGATAATACTGTTTCACAAAGTGTATCTGAACTGGAATTTGGCAATAACCTAATGTCTTTTAGAATTATATTTTATTTGATTTGATAACTCAGTTAAAATAACCGATTTACAGGAATAATTGGAAAATTCCTTTTCCAATATAAGTAAATATCAAAAATAATCGAATTCTTGAAATTTTAATGAATTTTTTTTTGAAAATATAGATACATAAATTATTTTAAATTTAGGACTAGGGTTAAAATTTTCATTATACACAAGGAAAAGTATGAAAAAGAATGTTATATATTCAAACTTACAGTTGCACATTTGTTTGTAATGCAATTGAAAAAAAATGATAAGTACTTTACTTCACGACTTATTAAAGTAAAAAAATCATGGAGAATGACTGAATTATCGGTTACCGGTTAATTGATATTTTTCAAAAAATTATTAAATGATTACTATTTTTCAAAAACTAAATTTAGTTATAATTCCAAGGAAATTATTACTGAATTTCCTTGATATTTAAATATAAAATAGACTTAATAGCTCAAGTAAAGCAGGAAAATTTGGGTGTAAAAAACAAGTAAAATCTTAAAGTTTGATTTGAAAAATAATCATTTTTTTTTTATTTCCATATTTAGTTCTAGTTCAAATTATGGACTCGAAGTGTTTCTGCAATCAGTGGTCAAATTATTTACAAATATCTAATTTTTTTGCAATATACGACCTACACTATTCTTTCAAAAATGAATTTTTCTTTGATAAAACAATTATAAATATGCTAATAAAATAAAAATACGTCTATATAAGTATGAAATATGAAGTGTGTAGGTGTATAATAACTTATGAGAATACATTCACTGAAATTCGGAGGACAATAAAAAGAAACAAAAATAGCGTAATATTAATAACAATAAAAAAATCATTTAAGTATAACTTCAATTGGCTTAAAAAAAAACAATAAAAAGAAAAATTCGAAATACCAAATTAAAAGAAAGAAAGAAAAAATCAATGGTTTCAATTAAAATTTTATTTATTTCTATCGTGAGTTAAGAAATGAGAAATAAATGGTTTTAATTAAAAATTTATTTCAGAAATAAATGGTTTCTTATAACTTTTTTTTTTTACATTGATAAATCGAGAACTATTCTGTAAGACCGTATTGTGTATAAAAACTTTCATTTCTATTCTACATTATCACAATTTTTTTTCTATCTAAAATTTAATTTTTTTAGCATCCATTATATTTTCGAATAGTTTCTATTTAATTAATTTTAACAAATTCTTGTTTCTTTCCAGATTCTTTTCGTTTCTTCTAATTTTTAATCTTAAATTCTAAATACTGGAGTTTTGTTACATCGTTTCTTATTCGAAACGTAAAAACTCAATAACACATTATCAAATTGGGTTTGCAGCGTTTTTATCATTAAAAATGTGCATAAAGGAGGAAAATGAGAAATTTGTTTTATACTCTTAAATTCCAAAGGAAAATTGAAGATAAAATTAATTGAAATAATCAATAGAATAATATTAGTATGAACTTCCTAAAATCAAGACATTTTAGATATTCCCTTTTTTAATTTGATTTTCTTTACATTTATTCCTTATTTATGTTGCATTTTTGTTTTTGAAGTTATTTTAGTAAGTAATTTTTCATCTTTGCACTTAAAATGCATTATTTTGATATTTCGATAAATTCATCAGACTTGGCAAATATAAAAGTGTCAAAACGTGGTTTCTTTTGATGAACAGTGCGCAAAAAACGGCCCATCTTGAATAACTTTAGATCTAATGATTGGATCTCCACGTTCTAGGACTCTACGTTAATGATTCGAGAAGGTGACCTCAAGTATGCTATTAATTAGTGAAGACGTTATTTTAGGTTACGAAATATCAGAAACAAAAACGGATTTTCTTTGAATAAACATGCTTTTTTTTTGACAGATTTGCAATCTGGTTCCAATAATTTGCTCAGGTGAGAAGTCGTATTCTTAAAATTAGATTTCTCAGGAACTATTCGACAGATTAAGCTTAAATTCTGTATTTTGCCACGTAAAATAAAATTCCTTAAACTGTTGTAAAAAATTGCAGATCTTACAATTCACAATTTTTTGATTATTATTAAATAAATAATAAAAAATACTAAATAATTCTTAAAAATTATTTTTTATTTTTCTTAAAACAATTTTTCCATTCGCATAAAAAGTTCTTGAGATATGGCGAAATAAGCAAAAAATAAAATTTAACATTAAGGGGTCCAAACTTTTGAGCTCTCTCCTGATCAAACTATGTGGACTATACTTCCCAGATTGCGGCTACTCCTTATATTTTGGGGGTAGGAAATCCGAAACTCTCGAAAAAAAGGTATGTTTATTCAGAAAACGTACGTTTTTTTGTCTGATTTAGTATTTAAAGTTACTCCTTTGAACAGTTAAGATTTAGTCCTAGAACGTAAAGATCCTATCATTCGATCTAAAGTTATTCAAAGTTTTCCGTTTAGTTTTTTGCGCTGTACAATGAGATGCTACTTCATTATCTTATGCAGTCATATGCTAGGAAGCCATTATGTCATGTTTCCACTTGTATGCTTTATAATTTTTATGTTGTGTGCATGGTAGTCTGAATAAGGCATCATTAAATACTTAAAAATCAATGCTAACAAAATACGGTCTATAATGTTAATGATTTATCCGAGGGAAATAGTTTGACGTCATTACCCAATGGCAATGGTTTTACGTCATAAATTCGTTAGATCAAATCATGTAAAATTAAATTTTTATTTTTTATTGATTATGTAATTCATTCGTGAGAATTGATAATGTAACAAATAAAAACATATTGGTGCTTTTTTTTCAAAGATATTAAATAAAAATTAATGAAAATTCTTTCTGAAGTCACTATTTATAAGAGATTTTTAACGAAATGTATTAAAACATACAGTTACAAACCGCTACTTGACAATCAGAATAATCTAATAATCTTTTTATATTCTGAGACCCAGTAACAGAGTGTTTAAACCTGAGAAATGAATTTAAGTTTCTGATTAAAAATTCAAAAATAAAAGTTTTTATTGCAAGATCATTGAGTGTGAGCACATTATAATGACAGTAATTTGACAGTGACTTTGTGGCAGTTTAATATTTGCTCCCAAAGTTTTACATAAGCTACTTAAAAAACAATAGTTGTTGTACAGGGAAAATATTTTGGAAACTTGAATAAGCCATCAAATGAAAATTTTTGCTTATTTTTACATGATATATATATATATATATATATATATATATATATATATATATATATATATATATATAATGTTCCTAATGACACTTTGATAAGTCAATCTCATCAGCCATTGGTCTTTTGCGAATTATGTCAGGAAGGGGTACCTTTTGCTTGACAAGAAAGCACCGCAAGGACAAAAGTATGTCTTTGCTCAGAACACCACGGATAGATGGCAGCTTTCCTCATTTGTGAGACTATTTCTTCAATTTAGACATGAATCTGAAGGGGAAGAAAATTTTCTCCAGAGCAGTAATCCTGGTAGTACTCAGTGATCGACCACAAGACTTTCAATTTCGCAAATTTTACGAGCAAGTATAACACATGTACTCGCGGTGGGTCTTAGTAGAGTCGAGGATGGAACCCCAGCCTCATCAGAGAGGAGGCCCATTCCCTTACCACTACAGTATAACGACCACTCTACCTCTCTTCTATCCATCTATATTATATATATATATATATATATATATATATATATATATATATATATATATATATATATATATATATATATATTGTGTGTGTGTTACTGTGAATGGCCGAAATTGGTGGTTGTTGACTTCCACCGGTGAATGTCGACCAACACATAGCGGCTTTGGGTAAATGTCAGAAATGTATACTGGGCCTAGTTAAGTGTCACTGCCCGATATGCCCTACATCAATGCTTTTTAAGATTCAGTGTCATTGTCCAATTTAACCGGTACTCTGAACATTGATGTCTGTCTTAATCTATCCTCAGCCTATATTAAAATATCGAATTAATACAATAAACAAATAAATGAATATCAATTTGGATATAACAAATATTTTGGCATTCACTAAAGCGATTATGTGATCATTGATATTCATCAGTGAATGTAGACATTCTCCTGATTTCGGTCATTCACGGTAACATAAACACATATACACGTTTAGAAACTTTTCTAGAATAATTGAATCCCCTTAATCTTGTTCCCTGTTTTCATGCACAGTATCTATAGAGCACCATTTTACAAAAAGACAAAAATCTTGCTATATGAAACTTATTTTATTTCATCAATATCTTTCAATGCACGAAATTTGGTAAAAATATGAATGCATAAAAATATTTTTATTTATATTTATAAATACCCTTGCATTACTTTATAATTTCTGAACGTCTCTTTGACATAGAATCGCCCTGCTAATTGTAAGAATGTTTCCCTCTTGTTTTATTGAACCAGTTTTAATTTTTAAATTGAAAAAAGAAAATAGCGAGCTAAAAATAACTAACTTATTTTTTCCTTTTTTTATCACTCTGTATTACATAAAAAAACCGTCTTAACTTTCGTTTCATGTAAAACATTATTTAAAAAAACACCTTAGTAAACATTTGTGACTTTAATAATTACTTCTTTTAGGATAAAATAAATATTGATTCAGTTCATCAGAAAGCAGGCCATAAAAGACCATCAGAATTTTTAAGAATTTTGGCTCAAAAGCCAGAAACAGCTATGCACTGAACACAAAGTGAACATGTATTTTAGCATAGCTCTCTATTACTTTAATTACTCCGATAATTACAAAATATTTCAGTTTAGATTTAAGTTTTTCTAGTTTCATAAAAAGCACATGGTTTAAGTTCATGACTTATCTTGGAAAAAACAAGCTATTTAGCTTTACTATCAATTAAACTAATCACTCCTTAATTACCTCAATAGTTTCTAAACATCAAAACGAAGCTTTTAGTTTTTCTATTCATTACGTAAAAAAGCATGTGTGTTCCAAATGTTGGCTTTCTAATTTAAATCAAATTGTGAGTGAGGGCTTTGCCTTACATATTTACACTTATTAATTACAATTGCAATAAATTATTCTTCAGTATCTTCATTGTCAGAAAATTATATGAATGTCAAGTTAAAACAAAAAAAAAATATTTTTAAAAGTTTTTATTTTTATTTCTTAATAATTATATTCAGCTACAACTAATAAATATGTAAGACACTTATAGAACACTGATTGTGATATTTCATTCGTTCAACAAATGCTGTAATACCACATTACATTTAAAAATCTCATGATTACAAATTTCAAAAGTTACACATGTTTCAAAAGTTAAAATGATTACATATTTCAAGTTTCTTTTTCTGATAATTTCACCAAGTCTAATTGAATGAGCTGCATCATAAGAGGAAGATGCTGAACTTGTTCATAATTTAGGAGCTTTGCGAAACTTTGAATAGATGTTTGTGCAACGTTGCTTTCATTTCTTTCCCATTCGTAAAGTAGGGATTCATAAATCCTTTGGAATAAATCATGCCCGAAAATCAGCAGTAGTTTCTTTTTTAACTTTAAATAGTCACCATTGCTGTTGGATAGATCGACGCAGCCACGGATTCTATTTTTCCACATCATATCAAGCAAGCACTGGTTACATTGTGAATGATTACAATGATTTTGGTTGCTTAAAATACTGTCGTGTACAGTTTTCGTTTCTGTATGTTTCATACCTTCATGAAATTGTTCACTGTTTGGTGAAAGTTCAGAAACACCTTTATCTTTATCGGTCGAATCTGCTTCTTCGCTTGAGTATCCAAAGTCTATTTCATAAGCAGATATTGGGGAATCTAATTTGTTTGATTTTGTGCTTTCGACGGAGTTGCTCTCCTCTTTGACAATGTATGTGATATTCATATTACTTTTGCTACTGATACCTGGTTCTGAAATAGGAAATTTGTTTGGAGTTTTATTTGCAATAGTATTTGCAACAGTGGTACGTTGAAACACAAAGCGTTTTTCCCATTTCTTTTTCTCCTCCTCAAATTTGTCTGTGATTTGGTTCTCGTTAACCACAATGCCAGGTGGAGTACCTCGGATGGCTGCAGAACGGAACTTCAATTTATTTGCCTCAAATTCACATAGCATTTTGTTTTCAATTACAACAATGCCAGGTGGAGTAGCTTGGATGGATGCAGAGCGGGACTGCCTTACATTTGCTTCAAATTTGTCTCTAGGTACAGTGACAAAGGTAGCAGGAGAAACAGCTCGAGTGGAGAAAGAACGTTGCCTGCGGTAACTTTCCTCATATTTGTCTTGATATTCAGTGGCAATGGCGGCAGACGAATCAGCTAGAGTGGAGAAAGAACGTTGTCTGCGGTCAATTCCCTCATATTTGTCTTGATATTCAGCGAAAACGACGGCAGGTGGAATAACTCGAGTGGAGGTTGGCTTCCGTTCATTTTCCTGAAACAATAAAAAAAGTAAACACTATAAATTGAATATTTGTATCTTTTAAGATTTATTTGAAAAATGTCGGTGTCATATGAAAGAAAATGAAGACCTTGGATAATGTGAATCATTGGTAATTTCAAGGAAGATTATATCATCAAGAAATATCCTTTTTTATAAAATTGATACTGGTTTTTTACTGGAAACATGAGGTCAGAAATTAACATTTAAGTTAATAGTCTTCTTCAATTTCAAAGAAATAAATGTATAAATGGCAGTTACGACAGTGTCTTCTTATTTCTTGCCACTGTCTTGGGCTTGCTGTCTGGTCTGTCAAAGGGCTTTATTAATTCTTAATAAAGATGAGTATATGTGTGGGTATGTATTTTTTTACGTAATTAATAGATGAAAGTTAAATAAGGCATCGTGCGTCCAATAAAGAGCCATTTTATATTTTTTTATATAAGCTAGAAGGAAAAAACGATATATTGCCTGTCAAAAGAAAGAACTTCCCTTACCATTCTTCTGGTGCAGTGGTGGTGACTATGAATACTGGGTTTAACTATTTCAAGTCCTGGGCAATATTCTAGGCGGGTTTATACTCGGGGTGGAGAGATTAAGAGCACTGATGGCCTCAGACCTCATGGTGAAAGGAGTTCTTTCTATAGACAAACTACTTCTATCCTAATTACTGCCGGAAAAAGTTTATATAGTTTCTCAATAGTGAGAACTCCCCTCCCCCACTACGAAGTCAAGGACTACCTGCTGCTATGGAAACAAGAATAGCGCATTTCAGGGAGGGGAGCTTCCATGATTAAATTCTTTGAAAAGGAAGTTTACCAGATTGGCTGACTCAGTCACCAGTAGACTTATTTAAATCTGATTCAAGAACTTTAATATTAGCATGGATCTTCCTTTTACTTAAAATGATGCTCTTTACCCATTGAATTGCAATTTTTAAAGTACCAAAAAAAAAATTTGAGCATATACTGACATTAAGGGTTGTTTCATCTCCGATAATGCCAGGTGGAGTAGCTCGAGTAGATGCAGAACGGGGCTTCCTTTCATTTGCTTCAAATTCACCTCTGTGTTCAGTGACAAAGGTCGCAGGAGAAACAGCTCGAGTGAAGAAAGGACGTTGCTTCCGGTCGCTTTCCGCATATTTGCCTTGATATTCAGGGACAATGGCGGCGAGAGGAGAAACAACTCGAGTGGAGGAAGAACGTTGCTTCCGGTCGCTTTCCTCATATTTGTCTTGATATTCAGTGACAACGACGGTAGGTGGAATAACTCGAGTAACGGTTGGCTTCCGTTCATTTTCCTGAAACAATAAAAAAAAAGAAAAAAATATATATTGAACATGTGTATCTTAAGAATTCTTTGAAAAGGCAGGCCTTCTTCATTATATTTAGGGTAAGTTGGAGCCGTATGAAAGAAAATAAAGACCTTGGACTAATATGAATTATTGGTAAATTCAAGGAAGATTTTGTATCAAAGAATATCCTTTTTTCATAAAATTGAATATTATTTTTGCTTACTGGAAATATGAAGTTAAAAATTAACATTTAATTTAACAATATCCTCAATTTAAAAATAAATAACTTGCTAGTTACTACTGCTTTTTCTTATTTCCTGCCACTGTCTTTGGCTTGCTGTCTGGTCTTTCAAAGGGCTTTATTAACTCTTAATAAATATGACAAAAATCTCGGAAAAAACCTTGATAGATAAAATTTAAATAAGACATCCCAATATATCTATCATGTGGCCAAAATTAAAGTGCTATTTTATATTTTTTGCAGAAAAGATAGAAATAAACGATCTAAAGTCTGTCTGAAGAAAGAACTTACCTTACCATTCATCTGGAGCAGTGGTGGGGACTTATGATTACTAGGTTTAACTATTTTAAGAATTGGAAAATATTGAAGACTGGCTATATAAAGAGGGTTGACTTCGTGGTGAAAGGTTATTTCTGTAGACAAACTACTTCTACTCTAATAACAGCAGTGAAAGAGTTTTTATAGTTTGTCTTTAGTAAGAGCTCTACCACAAAGAAAATGGCCGTCTGCTGCTATGGAAACAAGAATAGCGCATTTCAGGGAGGGTAGCTTCGACGATTGACTATATAGGAAGTTTACCAGATTGGCCAACTCAGCGGCCAGTAGGAGACTTATTTAAATCTGACTCAAGAACTTCAGGGTTCGCATATTTATTTCTTTACTTAAAATGATGCTCTTTGCCCAATAGGTTACTATTTTTTGACTACAAAAAAAAAGAAAAAATATTAAACCTATACTGATATTGAGCAATGCCGTTTTTTTTTTTTTTTTTTTTTTTTTTTTTTTTTTTGTTACTTTTTAATTTTACTCTAGTTTTTCATTATTTACGCTATTTATTATGAATTGTCATTGATTTTCAGATGGTATAATTTCTAAACTTACACATTTTCGTAAAACAGTTTTTTTTTTATTCGCTAAATTTTCTGGTTAAGTGAAATACTTAAATTTATTAACTTTAATTTTAAAAGGTAATTAAAAGTTTTGCTACAGAAAAAAAAAACAATTAAAGTTATCAATCCCGGAGAAATTTTCAACGATTTAACCTATTCATTAGAATTTATTATTTTTTGTTCATGTTGATGCTGTATATTCGTATGTGTATATATCTTAATCGATATTATTCAGTTTAAGTATCTTATTTAACTAATATAAATGTTAACAACTACATTTTCCCTCTTTTTTTTCTTTAAAGATTTTTTTAGCGTGGCGGAATTATTTTATTTATAATTTTTTGTCGTACAAATGTGTAAAATAAATGAAAATTAAATTGAATAAAATAAATAGGTAATAAGTTGTAACTAGTTTTATATTTATTATTATCTTTTTATTTTTATTCATTTTTTTTTCCTTCAGCGGAAAGCAAGTCACCGCAACTAGGATGAAATCTATAACTATCAAGATAAATTTTATCAACACTCAAACAGCCTAATAAGTTAATAAATTTTTTTTAAATTATGTTTTCTTACTTTTATTTTAATGTAGCCTGTATTACTTATTTTAATGTTTTCTCACCATTTATTAAAAAGTATTTATATAAGTACTTTTATTAGCAAATTTACTTTTTCTTTATCTCTCTTTCTTAAAAATCAATTTACAATGTGCAGGATATTTAAAGATGAATTATCAATTAATAAAATGTGTACTAATGTAATACTAAATGTAAGAAACTTGATAAAATTTCCATACTGAATAATTGTTCTTTTATTTACCAACATCATTCATTATTCATCGAAATTCAAAAGGCATCTTTAAAAATTAAATTTAAAAAAATTATGAAAAATAGAAAACTTAATTTTTTTTTTTTTTTTTTTTTTTTTTTTTTTTTTTTTGAAAAATTTTTCCGAAACAAACAGAAATTTTTGAACTTAAAAGAAAGAGAAAAAAAACAAACGGAATCAAACGCTCCAAACAATTTTTCAGGTGCGAATGCTAATTTCTCTTCACTCAAGGGCTAACACCAAAATAATAAACCGGAGAAAAAACAGAAAAAAAGATTCTCTCTCTTTCTCTCGCCATTCCGAGTCAAAACCTGTCCTAAACAGTGACCCCAAACCCCTACTTGAAATAGTCTACCTCCTAACCATAGTCACCGCCACGGTTCCAGACGAATGGCTAGGGGAGTTCTTACTTTCGACAAACTGTGATTTGTGCGTGGAGTTATCATAAATTTTAATGAACATATTAAGTTTTCAAATCACATTTTTCTGAGATTGTTTAGAAAAATTTATATAATAAATAGGAGGAATAACAGAGGAATAACATAGAGGAATAACAGGGAGGAATAACAGGGAGGAATAACAGGGAGGAATAACAGGGAGGAATAACAGGGAGGAATAACAAAGTATGCGCATTTGTTTTTCTTAAAAATTAAACCGCTTAATATTAAAATTACGTAACAAATAATCCATCATTATAATAGATGAGGTATTCACAATCTAAAAACTTCATGTCCTGTTAAAAAAAAATTAATGTATAATTTTATAGGTATAAGAAAAACATGATATAACAACAAAAAAATGATTTATCCCCCTATGTTTACTAGTTACTAAGTAACTGTTTAAATTTACTAGTAAAGAAATGCATCACAAATTGAAAGAAATCAAAGAAATTTTATACTTACTGCCGCTTTTACTGAACATTTGGGAATCTTTGAATTATCTGTAAAAATTAAAGACAAATGCTATAAGTTGAAGTTAGTACTCTAAGAAGTTCAGATTTCTTCAATTTAAAAACTTATATTTTTATAAAATTATATTTGGGGACATAAAAAATTCCAGGTCATTTTATAACAAGGCGAATAAAATTATTCTGCAAGAATATAAAATAGAGTACATACACTAGGGGTAAAATGACTTATAGTATAAAATATAGGATGTTCATTGGTAATTTATTTTTATTGAAAATTTATCGTGATTTTGTTGCTTTAAGTTTATACTGCTGTTTTACTTATGTTTTTAATTTATTTTATTTCGATTGATCTACAAAAGGGAAGTAATTATTTTTCAAAACCGTTCGAAACAAAGTTAAATGCATAACAGTCTGTTTCGTGATAGCTTTTTATGCGAATTTCACTTTTTCGTGTTTCGCCATGTTTTTTGAACTGTTTAAGTGATTCAAATAAGTTTCGCCCATAATTGTAAAACTCGTTTACCAAAGATAGTTTTCATGCAAAAGATTTATTCTATATTTTTATAAAACTGTTATTGGTGGACGAAAATGTATGGATTGTAAGGTTTGCAAATTTTTATTTAATTTTTAACTATACAACTTTAAGAGACAAAATTAAAAGTTTGCAAGATATTGTCCGAATAATTTTATAGCCTAAATTTGAATAAATGAATTTTGAACTTTCATTTTTCAAAAACCGTAAAACTGATTTCGTTCAAACTTCGCAATTTATTATTTAAAATGAAATGGTTAGAAATTATCTAAAAATGTGGACACCTTTAAATTTAAAACCTTTTCGATCAGTAAGTTAAAACAAAATTATTAATTATCAAATTGATGGTCAACGTTTTGAACCTTTAAGAAACCTTAATATATGAAAAGCCGATCTTTAGACCCACACACTAATTTTGAAACTAAAATAGCTCTATTTTGCATGAAACAATTTGGTATTTATGATATAATAATTAACGATAATTATAACACAAAATTTAAGAAACATGATCAGACAAAATTTAAGTTCAGAAAAATCTGAAATATCCCAGTTTGTTATCTAGCAAATGTATCTATGGTTAAATTAAGCATATAATTGTGAAATGTTTAAAATATTTTACAGAGTTAAGATAATGAAGGAAAGACCCCGAAAACACATTTTTTGAAATCTTAATTTTTACATAATTTGAATAGTAGACACAGAGGAACAATATCTTCAAGTTAGTAACTGCTCGACATATTTTGAAGTTCCAGAATACGAATTCGTGGAAAAATGTATGCTTATTCAATAAAAGTATGTTTTTGTGCCCGATTTCGTAAGTCAGCTGATAGTAAGTCACATAATGAGGTTTCTAAAACCATTAAGATATAAAACCTAATGAATCTTACTATTAGATAGTAAAAGCGATTTATTTTAGTTTTGACCCACACAATTTAACGATGCAAAAGCCAAATTTTGCTATACTAACCAAAAATAAAATTCCTAATTTAAACTCGAACAGAAAAAAAAAGTAGAAAATGTATCGTGGTCGTGACCATATTTATCTAGCCATAACAATACAAGAGATACAACAAACTTTATAAATACTTAATGAAACTTGATATATTAAAATCAAACTATTTGAACAATAGCTAACAATTTATAAGACTTCATCAGAAAAAAAAAGACAAACACAGCATTTACATATTTTGCAGCATTACTTTCTTTTAAAGCATGAAAAAGTACTACAAATTAGAGATTCACGCAATTTACTTGAATTTAAAACTGATGCACTTCTTTTCAAGCTATCCTTTGGATTGCTGCTATAGGCCATTCTAGTGGAATGACGACTTGGAATTTCCTATTTAAAAAGATAAAGTTTAGAATTATTATTAAGAAGTAATATCACTAGTAGAATTGTAACTCTTTTGGCGAGTTCCTACTGTCTGATAATAATGGGTAACCGAAATTAATAAAGAAATAGAATAGAATGTCTTAGCGTACATAATTTTGGCGCCCTAATATGCTGCCTGAAATTGAGATTTTAAGATAGAAATGAAGCAAGTTACTCATGCATCATTGATATATTTACTTTTAAGTATAAGTAAGATTTCAAGTTTCCATTCGGAAACTAAATTTATCAATGATAGTGCAAATTAGCAATGTATTTAAAAATCATAACTAAGATAATTTTCTTAGATTTAATTTTCACACACATATTTTGTAGAATTGACAATATCTCAAATATTTTAACTTTGAACTTGAAGCAAAATGTAATTATGGGCGTCATTTTTTGTGACTATTTTATATTAAGCCCTTAAATGTTATATTAAAGATACTTACTTTTGTGCTCTGGACAAAACCAGAAAGAATGCTCATCAAAGACGAATTAGCCAAGATTTCATCCGTTGACGGTCTTTGATCAGGATATAAACTTAACAAATCATCCACTAATTGATTTATTAAACCAGATTTCATCCAACTAGAGTTTAAAATTAAGCATGTTAAAATCTTGTCGAAATCATCTCAAATAAACATTTTTTTTGTGTGATATATTGACTAGATTATTCAAAATAACTTAAAAAAATCAGTCCTTTTTATTTAGTGAAGTAATTTATTGTATATATACTTGTCCATTTGCCTGTATGGATCGTCTGTGACCTTTTTATTCAGGACTCAGCTCAAAATGCGTACTTGAGACAATCTACATAACATTTGATTCAGTTTCTCAAACTTTTGTAATGAAAATTTTTCTTTTTTCAAGACTAAAATAAAGGAGACAAATAAATTCGTAATGTTATGTCATCCATTTGTAAAAATTTTGTATACTTTTTCAAATTTGTCTTCTTTTGAAAAAAAAAAAATTAAGTTAGCAGTTGTTATTACTACGTTTTTACGGATCCTACAAATTTATACAGTGGTATTAAATTTAATCTGCACAAATTTAGATTTTTAAAAACTATCTTGTATTCTGAATACAATATACCCAGGCACTCGCGACCCGAAGTCTGGGACTTTTCTCCGTAATGATTATGCTATTGTTTAAAAAATTTAAGAAAAGTAAGTACGAAATTGTTCGTTTCGGTGTTAAATTAAGGTTGAACATTGAAAAGGCGTATTTTGTACTGTGTCCATATTCTTAGTTATCCTTTCTAAACTGCATCCATTTTATCAAACGTACAATTTGAGCTGTCAGAATGAACAGCTTACCAATGATGTATCAAAGTTTTCAAACTGATCCAATGTTTCTTTTTAAATCGTTAAGGATTTGTAAACGCACTGATAAATTTTTATTTTCCTGCTTTTTATTAACTTGCAACCCCTAATGTGCTGAAAATAAGTTTCATTAATTTTGGAAAATACAATAAATTATAAAGTTATAAAAATAATAAAAAAATAAATGAAAAAGACATCGTCAAAAAATTAAAAAAAAACTAATTGAAAAGAGAAAAGGTATGAAAATTAATATGAATGAACCTCCACTTATAGAGGTGAACTAAAACATTATTTTATTAAATTGAATACGTGGTTCAGTTCATTTTCAAAAATGATTTACTATTAAAAAAACTAATCTTTTGTGATAAAATTATGATTAAGTAAAAACGCTTAAATCAGTATGTAGTAGAATTTACTACATACTGTTTTAAGCGTTATGTAGTAGAGGCACACAAGTTGCGTTGCTACATAAGATATATCTTCATCAGTAGGTTTATCCTTCTTCAATGTTTGCAACGGTAAAAATATATTTGATAGGAATCTACAAAATTTAGACCAACTGGTGAGAAACAAAGTAAACAAATTAAATAAAAAAAATACAAAATTAATAAAATTATCAGCTACAACATTAAAAATGTAATGATATTTAATAAGCATAATGCAATTTGACACGTATTTTTCCCTTCTTTTATTAAATTTATTTCCGAGTTATCTGCATAAGATAATTGTATAATCTTAGCTAAAACTTAACAACATAATGAATAACTAAATTTCTCCTTGGGATTTATTATGTAGACGACATACAGACTAGAGGTCAGAGCTGACTCACGCACTCCAAGTGACAAAACTATTTTTGAGAATAGTAAGTATGAAAAAAAACACTAGTTAGTCGCGATTTATGGTAACTATTTGTCATGTTATTTTAAAGAAACAAGGTTAAAATGCGATATTTCAAAAATGATTGGTACAAATCCGGAGGGAGCTCCTCAGCGGAAACATGAGGCTGTCTGTTTGGCCTAATCAATAGATCTCCTTTAGATCTAATCAATATTAAATTAATTCATCAATTCTCTCCTCCATACCCTCAAATTCAAATTTACTTTCCTAATTAAGCTTAAAAGTACTTCATGCACGTTACTTCAATGACGAGAAGCATGAAATAAAAAAGCTTGAACCACTTACCAGTCAGAAAGAATTGATAACTTTCTGGCATTTCTTGAATTAAATTTTCAGTCATAAAAATCGAAGGCTGAAAGGAAAACTCGTCAAAATGTGGTTTAAAATAATTAATTTGCTCGGGTATAGATGAAAACATTTCTTTATAGTTTACCAGGCTTAAATATGTTAATATATAATTCAAAACTAATATTTTACAAATTATTTCTATTAATCTTTACTTTTTTGATTTTGAACTTAAGTGTAAATTGCATCTTCCATGAAAATGTCTCCAACAAGTGGCATTTTAAAAGTAATGACTACATTAAAAAAAAATAGTCGGGAACTAAAAAGAAATTTTTCCTAACCTCTGACACAATTTTTTTTTTACACTCATTCAATGTGTGAACACTATTCAATGACCAATATTGGTTCGCTAGTAAAATAATAAATATTTGTTGTATGAAATAATGGTGGTGAACCAAGGATTCAAACAGCCAATACCTTTGAGATCTAAAAAAATCTTGAATAGTTCTGTATTAACAATAGAAAGACAAACTTAGTATATTTCCTGTATTGCCCAAAAGTAGTTAAAATGACTGCATTGGGAAAGAAAAATGTGTAAAGAAAATTGTTTAATTAATTTTTAATATTTTTTATATTATTTACAGTTATAAAACAGTTATATATTATTTACAATTATATAAGTTAGTAGTAAATATTAACAAAAAACATTTACTTCCCTTGGAAAAAAAATATTATGCTTTATTATTTGTAAATTTTTTGCAAATGAAAAAGCAGTCAAAATAACTTCCTTGGGAAACATTGGCTAGTGTTAAGTGAAATGCATAAGTGTATTCTTGCTTTTGTTATAGCGTTCTGAAACAATAGAGGATAATAAACCACTCTATATGCTATACAACCACCGTGTTCAGTTTTAAATAAATGTTGAAAAATGCAAGAAACTATTTTCTTACTTACATGGGAAACGGTTGTCGGCTTCCTTCTAAAATAACACTCACTAATTGCGGTAAAGACACTGCTTTGAAGGGTCGTTCAAGTGCAGAAATCTCAAACAAAACACATCCTAGTGCCCACATATCACTTTTTGTATTATATCTAGGTATTAATTAAAGATAAACAAGTAAAGCATATAACTTCAGTTCGATTTCTTTTTTTGATCAATAGTTTGGTTGCAGTGAGCCGCGCAAGAGGAAGTTATTAATTTTTCTTTTGACAAATAGGGTGTCCCGTAATGTTGCGACAAACTTCTAGGGAAAGTGGAAATCATAAGGATTAAAAATTACCTAGGAAATCATAACCGGAAGTGTCATATAACGCTGCTAGGGATGCTTCCTAATATGGACAAGTCGTTCATGTGCCTTTGAACTTGCACTTTTATTTTTTGTAATTTTTTAATTTCATGTTGAACAGCAGACTCTATATTGGGTTTACGACTACTAATGTTCAACACCGTAGCCTTGTAATTTTGAACCAATCCAGAAGACAAGAAAAATCCTGGATCAATACCCCCAGATGTATTAATTTGTTATGGGAACATGGAGGACTTTGCTACTCGACAGGTTTAACGTGCATCAGTCACCATTTACTACACGGAGAGTCTTCGGCAGGCGGGGATAAAACCCACGAACTGTTGGACATGGCCCTTGCGCCCTACCAACCAGGCTAACACGGCCTAGGCTGTTACTATTATTTAATGGAACTAACGACAATAACTAAGCTCAGAAATACTGTTTTATCGCAATTTAATGATTAGGCGAACTTGTCCATTTACTCGCCAAATCATTAAAGTACAATAAAACAGCAATACTGTACCTATTTGTAAGCAGTTTTGGATAATTAGAAGAAAACAAAAAATTAAGATAAATAAAATGTACCTGATGTTCAAGTGCACACGATGTCACGATAGGAAAGCGCCCATAGCGGCGTACGATAACATTTATGGTCATGATTTTCTAGGTAATTCTTAATCCTTATGATATGCCCAACATTTACGGGAGACCCTGTGTGTATATATATATATATATATATATATACACACTCACAACACACCCGTACAACGTGCTCCAGAGAGAATAATGTTACAGCTTAAAACATTTCAATATTACATTTTACACTAACTAAATTAAAGTGAATTTACCTTATGAAATTAAAGCCAAATAGTTCCGAAAAAGCAATCAAACCAGTTTCGTTGTTTATGTGCACATGGAGCATTTATGTGCATTATTCCCACATTCCTGTATCATATTTTGTTAAACTTCGATGCTGTTTTTGTATTTTTTTGTTAAATAACTATGTCTCCCAATGTGTAAACTTTTTTAAAAAAAATTTTTGATAAGGATTTGAAAAATGCATAACAGTGGACTTAATAGAACTCCCTGGACGTGTGACCTTTGGCTAGGATGTGAAATTAACCTGGAGGATATCCACAAATCACAGGTTCGATTGCACCTGGCTGAAATCAAAAAACGGTAATTTCATATAAAAAAGAATGGAAGTTTCACCTGCCAGATTGCCAAAAGTCGGAAATTCGAAAATAAAATTAGAGAAAAAACCAATTGAAAATTGAATGGAAAAAAAAAATAAAAATTCTTAGAAAATTTAGAAGAAAACCAATTGATTTTGAGCTGCAAGCTCAAACATAACGTTATATAAGTTATGACAAGTTTCCATAACACCGCCAAAATGCTTATAAATTTTTTTATATATATATAAGGATTTCAAAATTGCTAGGACAAACTAGAGCTTTGTGGAAAAATGCATCTATTTTTCCTGCTATTTTAGTGAGTGATAATGTGCAAAAGAACAAAGTACCTTTATGTTTTTTAAAGCAATCATGCATGGGTCACCTCTGATTATGTTCTTTGCAAAAATTAAATTATTCTGCTTTTTTTTTTTTTAGTAGTACTGCAGCACATTCCACAAGAGTACGTATTTTATTAATCATATCTACCATGCTATCTCATTAAACTGACACCAGATTTGTTTTAGATTTTTTTTCAATTTTCATTTGGAACAGTAGAGGCTAAAGTTTATTTAGATATGCGCACCTACTTGTAATGTTCAACATATTAATATTTCATAGAAATAAAACTAATAAAACAATTGGAAGTTTATATTTTAGTGTGTTGTTGAATATTGATATTTTGAAAATTAAACTTCTTCAAAAGACATAAAAAAATAAGGAAATTAAAATTTGCATTTCGAAATAAAGCTAATTCCGGGGCTTATAAAAATCGAATTTAAAGTATACGAGTACAATGTCTTAATTTAAATATGCGCGTTAAAAACTTAAAAGGATACGGCTTTCTCAATATTATTTCTGGAGAAAGATAATATGGCGTTCCTATAGCAGTTTTTGCAAAATCTTTTGAATCATTCAACAATCTGGATACACCAAAGTCACCAATTTTAATTGTATTATTTCCACATAAAAATATATTTTGAGTCTTCAAATCTGAAAAGTTTAAAAAATTAAGAGTCATTAAAAGAATGTAAACATGTTGAATTTAATGCTGGATGTTTACCTCTATGTAAGATGTTCAGAGAGTGAATGTACTGCAAAGCCTGGCTGATTTGAATGAACCAAGATATGATTTGCTAAAAATTTTGAAAACAGTTAAGAAAGCTTCGTTAAAATTAAAGAAAAAAATAATTTGTTAAAACAATAAAAAAATAAAAAATAAATGCTTACGTATTCACTAAAAGGTACCCCCTTCTGATTCGCTATGGCCCTTGCAAGGTCACCTGGAATATAAGTTTTAAATAACAGTGAAAGGTATGTATTGAAGCACTTGTTAGCAGATATAATCAAGATTTCACAGTTAATGTACTTTTTTTATAAAAGAAATATAAATATAAATATTTAATAAATATTATTTAATAAATAACTAAATTCAGCAAACCAACTTAATTACAGATTTACGGTTAATTAAGGAATCGTAAATTTTTTTTATTTAAAATTAAATTATTTTTTTAGATGAAGTGAAAAATTTTCCCTCAACCCTTTTCTCTGAAAACCAGAACAGAAAATTTTTCCAAAGATTTTTTTTTTTTTTCTCATCATTTTAGAAAGCTTAAATGGTTTACGGAATTACAACAAAATTCAAATGCCCCGAAACAAGCTTCCTAAAACTGGAAGAAATACGGAAAATACCTACAAAATAGCTTTCTAATTCTATTTTATAAACAATGTTAAATCATATCATATTAGATTTATTGCTTTCTAGTGTTCCTTCACCTGGTAATTTTCAAAAGTTTCAAAGTTTATCATAGAAAGTTTTTAGATAGGTTTGTTTTTTAGTAATTTTTCCTTTCATTTTTGGTACACATTAAAAGCTATACATAAATGTTACTAAAAAATTAAAATCTCGCTTTTAATTAGTTACAATAAACTATACTTTGGTTTATCACTAAATTCAGATTTTCTACATTTAGAAACTTAATGATATCAGATTTTTGGGATTATATAACATTCCAATTAAAATAAAACAACTTGAATTAAAACATTGAACATTTTTGTTCGCAAAGGAAAAGTGTTTTCAAAGTTGGAAAACAACTTTCTCCGATTTAAAATTTTCAAGAAAACATTCTGATGAAATATTTTCATTGAAAAATTCAGATCTTAAAAAAATATTGAAAAATTCAAATAAGCATGCTCTTCAAAACAATTACTAAAGAAAAGAATTGTTATAATTATAAGCTAATACGAAAATTCTATAAACAAAATTATAGCTTACCAGAATCAGCATAATCCATAATTATTGATAATATCCCACTTGTGTGGTCAATTGCAGAGTCTCTGTATCCGATTATATGTCGATGTTTCAATGTAGCTAACATACTGACTTCATTAAAAGCACGTTGTTTCTCAACAGAAGTTAATGAGTTCATGTTGACTTCTTTTAAGACATAAGAAGTCTTATTTTGTTTTACCAAATAACATGTACCGTAGGAACCATTTCCTAACATAGATACTTTTCGGTATTTACTAATAACTGGTTCGTTATAAGATGTATCCATTGTTGTAGTTTGACAAACAATCATTCGAAATCATATAAGTTATTTTACAAACAGATTCCATAGTGAACTGATCATAAGGACACGGTTTCGAGTAGAACACTAAGTCAAACATTACTGACTGCGATCAGTAAGTAGGTGAGTGTCCACTTTGATCAGCTTGGTAGAATGGTAGAAATCACATAAATCTCGGTGCGCTGCCGTGAAGCGGCATTGACCAATTCATATGTAGTAAAAACTCGATGATGAGGAGTAGTGAGGAGGAATGGAGATGGGCTTTGATCAGCTTGCGAAGGGTGCTGTATTTTATTTATTTATTGTTACAGCATAAATTTGCAGGCTTGTGTGCTATGTTAAGGCTTAGAAACCTTTGACAAATCGAAGGACATATAGCAAAATACAGAGAAGGACAGCACGAAGACACATTCAGGGTAACAGCGGGATTTGAACCTGCTGCCTCCACACTTTGCATAACATTCGGCGGGCGATATCGCTCTGCCAGGGAGGTCCCAGTAAAATATCAGTCCTCATTAAACTGTTCTACTGCAAAGTACTTGACTGTACGTGAAGGTCGTTGGGCTACCGAAGCGTGGGAGCCATACCCTCTACGAAGGATCAAAATGTCTTCGGATCATCTTGAGGAATGTTTTCCAGACCATAGCCCATGGTGGAACCAAGCTAACTCAGGGAATAAAACGCTTGATTTGAGGTGACCCGTATTCGAATCCCAGCGATGGCTAGTCGAAACGAATTTCGCAATCGGCTCTCACCGACCACAGTTCAAACGTAATATATTCTCAGTGGCAGACAGATGATGGGTTAGAATCCCCGTTAGGACACTTTTAAGAGTGACTTCCTCTCACTCTCACTCAATCTTTTACATTCAATTCTCTCATCTATCTCTCCCACAGTTAACCTGACAACACATTGCTGGTTTTTCTTCTTCCTGTAACGCAAATGTGGATTAGTTCCATCAAAAGGTCCTCCACGAAGTGAGCGGATGGGTGCAGTGTGCGGATGGGTGATCACTTTGATCAGTCTGCAACTGGACAAAGGATGCGTGTTACCGATCCTCGATAAACTGTTTTACCTTGAAGTGTTGGATTTCCGTGCAGGTCGTAAGGGTAGCAAAGTCGGAGAGACTCCTCCTCTGCAGCGGATCAAAATTGTGATGGCCAGTCATCGGATCCTTCTCAGGGATGTTTCCCAGACAGTCGCTAGTAGCTTATTGTTAAGCTCTAGTGAGACGTAAATAAAGTACTAAAGTACTACTTCAGTGCTACCAACAGATTCAGCACATTAAGTCTATCCCTCTAAAGCATAGCATGCAAATGCTTCATTTTAGAAGTAGAAGTAAAATAATATTTTCGAATAGCTCAGAGACTTTTGGATAGTGACAGAGAAGTTCATAAGTTTGAGCCATATAATCACCAAAGAACCTTTACTTCTTCTAAGGACATACAAGGTTTTTATTGAACAAATAGTAAAAAGACTACTCAGTTGAGGGATAAAATGTAGGCTTTCTCGCAATTTGATAACGAAATAATTTCTATTTCAATTAAACGATCTCAAAGTTTTCATAATCAGCAAAATTTGCTTAGAGGCAGAAATTGTAAAAGAACTAATTACAGAAGCTTGCATCGGCTGCAAAATAATTGAGATGGCAGTTGTTTGCAATAATCTAGTCACTATTTAAATGAGAATCTTAAATGAGAATTACTTAATAACCTAAAACTCCAAACGGCAAGTGTCTGATTTGTTACGACAAGTGTCTGATGTGTATCAGCGCTTACAAGCAAAATTTTTAAAAGCACTGATTGCATATGAATTGACATCTGAATAACTTTTAATGGTCTAGCAGTTATTTACTGAGAATCTCGTGACTTTTCTCTATACGCTAAGATAACCAATAAACTGGAGTCTTAGAATGCAACAGAGTATATAGCAGGGTTCAAGTCTTGAAGTCACGTGGGTCTTAGCACGTCCAAGAGAAATTTATAAAAACACTAAAAGCAAACGTCTTTTATAATTGCAGAATAATTGTCGTCTGCAATAGTCTAGAAGTTATTTAAAGGAGTATCCACGGAGAATTGGCTTGAAAATAAAGTGACAAGGGCATAAATTAAAAAAAAAAAAAATGTAGCAAATTTTTCATACGGATATTTGGAAACTAACAGTTCTATCTCGCCATTTCATTATTTTGAGGAGATAAATCCCTCTCAGTAATTCTCAAAAAAAACTTTTTTTAATAATTGGAAAGAAACAGAGATGAGTTTTTGATTATTCGTTTCGAAATTCTGCTACCAGCTCTTCAGTTTTCTGAGGACGCCGGTTATCTTACTTGCAAGAATTCAATAAACTTTCTTCAATGCAAAGATCTTAATCTAATTTTAGAAGTAGTAGTACTTATTTTTCGTCACACTATGCACAATGCTGCACATTGAGCTATTGGTGGTGGTCTGGGAAACATCGCTGAGGATGATCCGAAGACATGATATCACAATTTTGATTCTCTGAAGAGAAGAGATGGCTCCCCGCCTTGGTATTCTGTCGACCTGCGTGTGAAGTTGAGCACTCTACGGTAGACAGTTCAACGAGGACCAATACCACGCACTTTCAGTCTCTTCACAAGTTGATCAGTAAATATACTTAATGGCGTACAATCTAGAAAAAAAAAATACAGAGTTTTTGCTAAACCCTACTTAGTTAAAAACAAAGTCCTTTTTTATGAAAATTTAACTTTTACCTGGGCTTTTGTTAGAAAAATATTTATTATTATGTAACTTAATAACAATCTTTTTGATTTTTATATTATTAATTTATATTATATTTTTATATAATAATTTTTATATATAAAGTGCTCGACTTCACCGGCAGTCGTCGGGCTACCGAAGCAGGGGAGCCATCCCCTCTGCAGAGGATAAAAATTGCGATGGCATGTCGTCGGATCATCCTCAGGGATGCTTCCCAGATCATCGCCAATACCAATTTTTCGCGGAATTTTTCTTATATTAACGTGGCAATCAAAGACTAGCACTCTTTTAAATTCTTCACTTAAATTGTTAAGTAGGGGCCTCCCTGCCCGAGTGGTATCGCCGGTTAAAACGCTCTGTTAAGCGTGGAGGTAGCGAGTTCGAATCTCGCCGTAACCCTGGATGTATTCTTTGTGATGTCTTTCTCTGAATTGTTCTATCTGTATTTTCTACTTGACAATGACTTATAAGCCTATATTGAGCACACAAGTCAGCAAATGTATGTAATTTCAATAAACAATAAAATAGTTAAGTACATAATATTTGAGCTGATGATTCTAAGATGTATACTACCAACAGTATGCCTCTTCTTAAAATAAACTGTAGAGATTTTTGTTTTAGACAATGAAAAAAATTTAAATTAATTAAATCCAAGTCTACAAACTCAGAGGCCGGGGATTCGGGTTTCATCGTTGACACAATAGCATATATTTTGAACGTTATCTTTTAAAGCATTGTAAACTTGTAAATCAACTATTTAATACTTATTTTACATTTATAAAGTTTTTTTTATTTCAAATTTAGTGAATTATATATTTTAATATATACTTTTAATTTAAATTTTGATAAAAAACATTGGAAAATATTTTCAAATTAAACATTTTCATACGTTTTCAATTTAATACCTCTGATACATTTGAACTTTGCATAAACGACTGTAGCGTCTTATTTTTAATTTAATAAGATGATAGAAAAATTTTTTATTCTAGTTTTCTTTTCGTCGTAGAAAATTTAGAAGTAAAGCTTTACTTAAATTTTTTGATTTAAAAAGTTTTCAATCTTCTAATCTGTCATAATCAAATGAAGAAAAATATTAATTTTGGAACTTGTAATGACTAGGAATTTTAACTATTTAGCTAAGTTAAAAATGGAATTATTAAAATTTAAATTGTATTTAGTTAACTGAGTACAATTTCAAATCAAAATTATTAGCTTTCAAGCTATTATATTCAAAATTATATTTAATATTATTTATATTAAAAATTATTTTAATTTCTCCAGCAAATTATTTTATATATATTTGTATTAAACTAAAAATAATTTTTATTAATAAACTCATATATAAAGTAAATCTTTAATTTTACAACGTTAATTTGTTTAGCATTGATTTGTTTAACATTAGCATATCTTTAATTATTGTGTTAACTGTAAAATATTTTAGAATTTATTTATTATTTTAAATAACAACAAAATTTTATTTAAATGAAATAAAGTCTTCTCCTTACTTAATACAAATAATTCTTCGGGAAAAAATTTTGTAAGAAGCATTGCGTTGACTTAAATTAGTAAATTATTCTCTTTAAATTTCAATATTAACTTCTAGTTGAGGATTACCATAGAGGATTCAATTAGCTGAAAGCTAACTTAATTAGAAAAAAAATCATTTTTAATATATATACACAGAGTCTTCTAAAAAAAGTAAGATAAATTTAACATACTAGTCGCATTAAAAGCTAGTTTATAAATACATTACTTTCTCCTAATTTATTACATCATTACTAGATAGTCACCATACTATCTATACAGTAGTTACTAGATAGTCACTATACTATCTATACAGTAGTTACTAGATAGCCATTACTATATACAAATCATTACTGGATAGCAGCGCCAGTAACATAATCGGTAGTTTCGTATACTTATTGTTCGCAATTGAAAATATCATTCATCTAATAAACTATAACTCTGCTTGCTAATATACTTTTATTTTTATGTTAAGCGAAATATAAAGAAAAAAATAATTAACTGTTGTAGGTGATGTAGGTGTTGTGGGATGACAGAAGAAACTTCAATATAAATAAAAATCAATTATTTATTTATAATTATTATTTATTTATAATAATTATTCCTTTAAAAATAGTAAGTATAAATTCAAATATTAAAACTAAGTTTTTAAGAAGTTAAATCTTTTGTTTTGAAGATTTAATTACAGAGAGTAATTTCTTTTCTCTTCATCGTAAAGGATTTATTGTACTATTTCTAATTTGAAAAGAAAAAAATAAACTTTTTTTTAATATTCTGTTCCGTTACTCTTAATAAAACGATGTAAAAATATTTTAAAGACGTGCGAGTCACATAAGAAGTAAATTTTATTTTCGACACTATTTGAAGGAAAACGAGAAATTTTTATTTCCCATATGCATTACTAGATGACAGCATCACTTGAAGTAGTCGTCCCAAAGTGGTGCCTATTTCTCTTAATCTTTAACAGTTTCATCGATGCAATATTATAGTGGCGCCATCTATTGTAATTTAAATATATAGTTTTGAATAAAGTAAAAACTAGGTCTCAACTACATAAGGTCTAGGTGTGGTTTCAAAAATGCTTCCGGATTTTTGTAAGTCATAGTATCGTCGAAAAGTAGTCAATAAAATTCGGAATATGGGAAAAAATGGGAAATCCAAATATGGGAATAATTATATATTTTTTTAAAGTATCAACTACTTTATTACTTGTTCTAAAAAATATGTTATAAAATAGTAGTTGCGTTAAATAAACTTTTTTATATTATATGAACAAATATTAAGTTTGAAAATAAATAAAAATTATTTGAATTAACATAAAACTATTATAAAACTTTTTTATTATTCAGAAATATTGTTTAAAGGTATTAATATGAAACAAATTTTTCAACAAAACTTCTCGCATTTTTTGGGTTCATAATAATTGTCAAAAAATTTATTTTATTAACAAATAATTCAATTTTATTTAAAATAAATGCAAATTAATTAACACAAAACTAATATTGATACTTTGAATCAATAATACATGTAGTTTGAAATTTATGCATTAAACTTATAGCGTTTTTAAAAGTAATTAAAAATTAATTTTTACTTTAATTATTATAAAGATAAAGAAGTAAAAAAAATATGTATTGATATAAAAGACAGAAAATTAAAATCATTGGTAATTTAATTACAAACTAAAATAATATTTTTTATTATTTTTCTATTATTTTCTAAAATAGAATAAATATTATCTATCGTGAAAGTTCACTGTGAAGTTAAAGGTAAATGTGTATCCACATAAAAAATATTTTTATTGTAGTTTAAATCCTCCAAAACCATGCAGGTTTACATATTTAATGAGTGATGATCATTGACACTGAATAATCATAGGCATTTCATAACTTTTAATTTTTTTAATTCATTAACAGTATTCATTTGTATTCGTTGACACTCCCTGTTACATTATTTTTGTGCAATTAAATTAATTTGTGCTAGTAGTTATTTTAATAAAGGATAATTTTAGCTTGTTTTTCTATGGCAATGACTCTGTTCCAGTAAATTTGAGTTTAAAAGGGGCTAATATTATAATATCTAGTGATTTAATTAGTGGTGTACAAGTATGTACTATGAAAAATGTCTGGCTGTTTTATTTTCTACTAGATGGCAGCTCTATACGTTAAATGTAGAAAAATTTTAAGCTGATAACTTTATGGGAGAAAACATTCGTTATTCAGACTTCTCAATTTTTTAAAAAAAAGATTTAAAAATAGCATATGCTTACATTAAGGGCTGTAACGATTATTAAAGCTCCAACCCTCAGAATATTTTTAAAACAGAGTAAGCATACTTTTTTATGTAGTTTTATCATATAATTTATTTTAATGATAGAAAAGTTGTCTTAGATATCTTATAGTTAGTGTTAACTCAGTTATAGTTAGTGTTTTGGTCCATTGCTGGCGTATTAGTAAATTAAATAAGATATATGAAATTTTTTAAATTTTAAAATTCAATTTGCCAAAATGTAAAGGAATTATTAATATACAAACGTGTAGCTAGAGAATATTTTTGAATATAAATTTTGTTTTAAATGATACAAGTATTTTATTTAAAATGAAATAAATTTGAGTCTTTTTTTAATTTGTTTTAAATTTTTAAATAGGCATTTTTATTATTAAAATGTATCCATATAATTAGTTTATTTAGTTTTCAGTTTTTAGCATTTAAACGATTTCTTCGGATCAATATCAGAAAGAAAAAAAAAAAAAAAAAAGGAAGAAGTATTTATTGCAGATTGAAGTTTTTTTATTGATTTATTTTTCATTTCTTTTTCTGTCCAGATGTCGTCGCAGCAAATTGATAATCTAAGAAGTAAATTTACAATACAAATTTGTCTATTTTAGTCAGCAGAATACTTTATTCTGCATAATTAATTTTGTTTGACTTTTACTCAATAGATTGGGTAAAATTTTAAGAAGTCAATTCACCAGTACTTGAATCTTAAAATTTTTCCTTACTTTTCACAAAAGAAAGTAAAAAATGCTTTCAAAATTATAACAATTTAACTCAAAGGAAAAAACTTTATACTTATTATAATTAATATTTTAAACTATTTAAATGTATAATTGTAACTATTATATTTAAATGCATAATTTGTTACATTTAAATGTACGTTTATAATAAATATAATGAGTGGCTGAACCATTTAATTTGGTTTAGATAGCAGGTATTAGGTGATTTTGGACTCCCCCCCCCCTTGCCTTCTCAACAAAAATAAGCCAACCATTAATCACCTCTCATGCATTCCTAAGAAAATAGCATGACTCTCCCCGCCCCCTTTTTGTTCTTGAAATTTGACTCTTACCGTAGCAATCGAATTTTTAGAATTTTAGGATTTAATTCAAGTAAAATATGTAACTCTGTTTCAAACAAAATTTACGTTTTAATTCATCTTAAAAAAATAGAATTTCTTTAAAAATTATTCTTCACAAATTTAGTTTTTATTTCAAACTCGAAATTTTACAAGCGTTATTTAAAAGATTTTTAAAAATTCTTTTTTAAAATCCTTTTTTAATTTCTAAATTATTTCAAAAAAAATTTTCCTTGAAATTTCCTTTGTCATTAAAAAATTAAAATTATAATATGATTAAGTGGTTAAATGATAATATGATAAATGATGATTAAATGAACAATAAAGACCCCTGAAATAAAAAACATGTTTTAATGTCTGCAGTGAAGGAATTTTGCTCGTTTCTCGGAAATAGAGTTATGCATTTCACCACGATATTCAATACTATTTATTACATAACTATTTTATAGCAATGTAAAATGAAATATTTAAAAAAAAATTCAGCCGGTTTTAAAAAAGTAAATTCAAAAATTTATGGATAAGTCTTGAATTTAATTGTATAAAATCCTGGAATTATTTATATTAAGTTTTAAATTGGTTCGATTGTGTCAAAAAATAATTTGAATGAGTTTTAATAATTATTCATCAAATCTGAAATTTAGCTTTTTGAATCTTGAAAAATTTTTGCGTACTTTTCAAACTTTCAATTCGCGACCGCGACTTGTGAATGCATATTTATCACACATAAAGGTTAATGCCTTTACTATGCAATGCATTGAAACTGAAATAAGCATCTGAAATGCGATAGCACTTAATATTTCTTACCTTCTGAAAAAGGAATAAAAAACCTGTTTCAAATATTGAAGATAAAAAAAGACTGAACAAAATGAATCTAAACGCAAGTGCGTTTCAATTAAAGATATCTTTAAAAAGGAATTCTTTAACACAAAAAAGAAATTCATAAAGATTGTGAAGTATGCAGTTGATTTAGGTCAAGGCATTCACAGAAAGAAGCTAGTTTTATTCCATCTTCTTGAAAATTACAAATCTCGAGTTTCTTTTCTTGTTTCTAAGAGTTTATTTATCAAATCTTACATTTTTCTTTTTTTTTACTGAACCGGGGTCAGGGTTGGGAAGAAGAGGATGAGCTTGAAGCTTTCAGGTTTCATGGCCTGGGGTGCACTTAAGGTAGAGTTTTCTTTTCTTAATATCTTATTTCCTATATGAAATTAAACTATCATAAATGTACTTTCACCTGAAATAGGGAAATTAATCCAGCAGTTTTCTCACAATAAAAATAATAGTTCCTTTTGTTTCTTTTTTCTTTTTTAATAAGTGTGCCTTTATTACCTTTCAACGGATGAAAAAAGGCACAGTAACTGGTCATAAAATCAATTTAAAGAACTTTCTTAGATATAAAAATAGTTCAACTTCTTCCATATTAATCTACGGAGAATTAAAAGAAAGTGATCTCCATTTTTAATGTATTGAAATGTATTCTTTTGAACTTAGTTACCAAATTTTAAATTTTAAGGTTCTAAGTATTTTATTTTCCAAACATAGAAAAAGTTTTAAAAATACATACAACCAGCATTGCAGCTGAAAGGCAAGAGTTAGAAGCACCATTACTTATTGGTAAAGTTTCAGCACAAAAAAAATCAATTTTTTTCAAGCAATCACACTGGCTTTGAGACAGATAAAGCAGAGTAACAGGTCATAAAATAAATTTAAAAATCTAATTTAGACAAAAAAAAAAAAAAAAAAAAAATTCAACTTCCTTCATATCTATCTACAAAGAAACGAAAATAACGAAACGAATTAACAAAACTAAAAGAACTAAAATAACTTAAATGATTAAAAATAATTAAAATAACGTTATTCCCATATTTAGTCATTAGTTAAATTTTTTAAAATACTTTTTGAATTCATGTATTAAAATTTTTTCTATAGCTTAGTTACCAAATTTTAAATTTTAAGGTTGTTAGTATTTTTATTTATAACATAAAATAATGTTTCAAAAATGCTTACTCCCTTAATTCTTCTAAAAGACAGATAACAGGTCATAAAATGAATTTAAAGATCAGAATCAGACAGAAAAAAATTTCAACTTCAACGAAGAAAGAAAATAAAGTTGTTTCAAAATTTATAGTAAATAGTTAATATTTTGAATATTTTTTGTTTGATTTAATGATTTGAAATGTGTTCTTTTGAATTTAGTTATCAAATTTTAAAGTTGTAAGCATTTTATAACCTAAGCATAGAAGAAGTTTTAAAAATACTTACGACTTTTATTGCCGTTGAAAGGCAAGCATTAGAAGCATCATCACTTACCGATCAAGTTTTAGCACAAAACATCAAGTTTTCTCACGCAATCAAACTGGCTTTGGTTTTTTCAGTCTTGCCCTCCTCAGTAGTGATTCATTGAATTACAGTATCGTTTTTGTTAGGGCGGTCATCACAGAATAGGTGAAAGGTATAAAAATTAGAAAACTGTTCATAGAAGGAAAAAGGGTAGAAACATATGGTTAAATCATGATTTCATCTATCTGTTATAAGTATGTATTAAGGGTGGTCATTACGGAATAGGAAATTAGAAAACTGTTCATTGATATATAGAAACATATTGTTAAATCATGATTTCAACTATCTATTATAAGTATGTATTAAGGGCGGTCAATACGGAATAGGAAATTAGAAAGCTGTTCATCGATAAATAATATGCAGAAACATATTGTTAAATCATGATTTCAACTATCTATTATAAGTATGTATTAAGGGTGGTCATTACGGAATAGGAAATTAGAAAACTGTTCATCGATATATAGAAACATATTGTTAAATCATGATTTCAACTATCTATTATAAGTATGTATTAAGGGCGGTCATTACGGAATAGATAAAATGTATGAAAACTAGAAAGCTGTTCATAGATGAAAAATGTGTAGAAACATATGGTTAAATAGTGATTCAAATTGTCTGTTATAAGTGTATATTAAGGGTTGTCATTAGGATTAAGAAATTAGAAAGCTGTTCGCAGATGAAAAATACGTTTATCAAAACTATGGTTAAAAAGTGGTTCTTACTATTTGTAAATAATAACTGCAAGTATAGACATACATTTTTTTTTTCTTTCATTTTCGAATACGGATTGTTTCATTTTGAACTCTACCATCATTTTCTATTTTAAGTTCAAAGCAAAAAAAAAAAATTTATTGTATTGCAATCCAAATCAAATAGTATGTTGTATACCGTTTAAATCTGATCGCTTCGATATTTAATCGGATTAATGTATCTGACTTCTTAAAAATTTTGTTTTCATAAAAAAATCTCCAACACAGTGCTTTAAATCATTTTTAATCATATGATTTTGTCTTCCTTTTAAATTATATTTCTTAAAGCATTAGTTTCCTTTTTTTATCACCTTGAACAATAAGTGTTATGCGGTCATAGAAAAATCAAGGAGATTTTAAGATATTACTGTCAATCAAAATTTCTTAACAAACCCATGATTTTTATTGATTTTTCCTCCGAATGATGTCTCGCCTTTTTCTTTTCTTTAAATTTCAGGCTAGTAAGTTGTATAAGCTGTGTGACCTAATGTGATCAAATAATCTAAGTTCCCTTAGTAACCAAAAGTTTTAACATTCTTTGTGTTTTAAAGATTGTAGGAAAAATAATAATAATAATAGTAATTAGTGATCGGAAAAACTACACTATTTTTGTAGTTTACTACAATTACTTTGTAACAAATTAAATAACTACAATTACGCTTTATTAAATGTAGTAACTACAAAACACTTACAAAATGTAGTTACTATGCTAGAGAACTTCACACTCATGTTCAAAATGGTTTTCAAGAAATAGGCTTACATTATATACAAGGGAATAATTAAGAAATACAGGGTGTTTATAAAGTCCTGGACCCATTTTGATGTTTAATAACTCATAAAATAATAAAGATGGATTAAAATTAATAACAGAAACGGTTAGATAGACTCAAACAGTTTCATGACCCTTGTCAATGAACTTCCACGCGTGCCCCCTTCGTCGCACGGAGAATATCAAGTCGATAGTCAATTTCACGCCAGGTAGCGGCAAGCATGTCGGCATCCACAGAGGCTATTGCGGTTTTAATTCTGGCTTTTAGCTCATCAATGTTCGACACGATCCTCCTGTAAACATTGTCCTTTATAAATCCCCAAAGAAAAAAGTCCAGCGGCGTTATATCAGGTGATCTGGGTGGCCAAGGAATTGGACCTCCTCGCCCAATCCATCTTCCTGGAAAATGGTCATTCAAAGAACTACGAACGATGATACCCCAATGAGGTGGTGCACCATCTCGTTGCAAAAAGACTTGTGGCTGAAGCTCTTCTAGTTGTGGAAATACGAAGTTTTCCAACATGTCTAAGTATACGACTGATGAGACCCTCCTTTCTGTAAAAAAGAAAGACCCAATGACTCGGTCGTGCATTAGTCCACACCACACATTAACCTTTGGGGAATCCCTTTGTGCCTCACGGTATTCATGGGGTTTTTCAGATCCCCATATGCGCACATTATGGCGATTAACAATGCCAGAAACATGAAAGGATGCTTCGTCGGAGAACATTATGCGCTTCAGATATTTAGACAGGAAAATGAAATTATCTGAAATTAACCACACGCGCAGATGATATTTACATGAGTAAAGATATTCATACCTGAAAAGGAAAAAATATGAGTTATTCCATCAATAAATGCCATAAGTTTGTTTATATCTTCATTAATTTATGAGTTATTAAACATCAAAATGAATCCGGGACGCACGATTCCAACTGCCAACGGTCCTCAGCCTTAAGCCAGGGAATATTTGATTTTTCCCCTCTCTCGGGGAAAAAAGATTCTGTGCAATGACGTCAGAACTGAATTGTGCGCGCGCACCATCCCATGTACTGTTCTGAGGCGCTGTGATGTGGCGGGAATCAGTAAAGCTTTTCAACCATATTTATTTTTTTTTCAGTTGAAACTATAGAGCGCGAAACTGTGAATTAATAATGCAGTGAAGTAAGTAATTTATCATTTTCATTAAACTTTTGTTTGTATTTACAACTGACAAATTTTAATATATTTTCTGTTTTCAATTAATTGTTTTACGTTGACTGTTTATTTAACACCCCATATATCTCATTATAGTGTGTGTGTCATTTGTTTTTCCCTGCATTAATTAAAGTTTCGGAATATATAGAGGATACTTCATCGTTCCTTAATCAATCTTAGAATTAGATAAATTATAATTATGTAATCGTGCAATGATGATATAAACATTTAAATAGTATTGATTTTTATTGATTATTATAAATGTTTCACGTGTCTTGCAATAATACAGTAGTAAAAGATTTGAATAATGCTGTGCTGTAACGTTTTTCTGTAAAGTTTTAAATTGAAGTATTTAAATTTTTTTAGACAACTTAATTTTGTTGTGCACATCCATGTGCAAATTGTTAAGTTAAAGTTGATGCGCTTCAGAAAAGAGATTTAACTATTACCAAGAAGAGAAGTTACTGTAGATATGGCACTAGCGAAGACTAAACAAATAATTATATATATTAAAATTTAAATAGCATTTATAAATTTTATTCACGTCATTAATTCTGATATGTATGGGAGTTTCCTATAGAAAAACATATTAGTTCAGCAGCAACTGATAAAACCAGTTGTTATCCCATATAGCAAAAATTCTTCCGTAGTAGCTCCCACGGAGGAATCGCTCAACCTCCCCCGGAGCTCCCGACTTTTCCCGAATTCCTCCCGCGGAGCTCCTCAGTAATGCAAAATGTCCGCACCTTTCAATTCCTCAGTCCCTCCGGCGGGCTTCCCGAAAGTCACTCCATAGGAGGAGCCGAGGAAGAACGGTGAGGAAGTTTCAAGGTCGCATACTTTCCGATGGCTTTCCCCAGGCAGTCTCCTAAGGAAGTACTGAGGAACTTTCCTCGGGTTCTCTCTTTAGAAGTGCTGAGGTAGATTTAAATCTTATGGCTTTCTCTTAGGCCTTAAAACAGATTTCGTAAAAATTAAGCCCTATGTTACAGGGCAAAATTTGTAGCAAATCCGTACCCCGGCTATACAAGTTAATATAGCTTTTTAGTTATATTTCTTTTGATAAATTTATATAATTTCTGCTTTCAATAAGATAAATCAATTATGAATTACTCTTTGGATCATTTATCAGTGTTTCAAATTATAGCCCATACGTAACACTGATGCTCATATGAAATAATATAGAACTTTTGATTATTTTTATTACATACCTCCTCAGTTTTATTGTCTTTAAATATTTTATTTGAAAATAGATTTTTAAATTGAAAAAAACATGTAAATTACTGCTACAAAAATTGTAGCCGTAAACTTCTACTAAAAGCAATGTTTCTCAATTGAAAACTTAATTCATTAGCATAAAAAACACTGCCTGTAACATATTTAATAAAAACAATGTGCATTGCAACTTATTTTATTAGTCAACGGAAATTTCAAATGAAGAATACTGTGTTTAATATAGAGCTGCTGACAGTTAAAAGAAAAATTTGCGCACATGTTGCTTAAAAAATTGTTTAATATACAAAAGTGACATTTATTGTCACTTATGACATATGTTATTCATTTTAACTAATTGTCACTTTTCAAAAATTAAACTTAACGTAATGTTTACTGCAATATCTAAAATGTTTTTAAATTTACTCTAGGATTAAAAATATAAAAAAGTTCAAAGAGAAATAAAATCATACCAGTAATCACTTCAAAGTCCTGTTTTCCAATTGAAAGCATTTATAATTGATAATTTTTTAGTATATGAAACATTATTTCACCAATGTTACTTTTTAAAGATAAACTTAACATCTTAGATATCACAGTAAACATTGCATTAACTTTTACTCTAGGATAAAAATAAAAAAAGCTTAAATTGAAAAAAAACACAAAACAAATGTTAATAAGAAATATTTTTTAAATTTATTACAAATAATAAATAGTTTTTTTTAAATTTTACAATTTACTACATTTTTCTTTGCAATGGCGCAGCCAACTCTGGATGGGTTCCTTTATATTTGCATTTGTAACATCGCTATGATGAATTCGTACAACATCTAAAATATAAAAACAGAAATTTTATATTTTAATTACAATTGAAAGGAAAAAAGAAATACACAACTGAGGGGTAGAATAAAAACTTTATGTATGTTTTTTATGCACTGAAAAAATTTAATGTATTTTTTTTATTAATTTCTAATGGTATTTAAGCTGCAAATTAAGCGCTGAATTTCATTTGAAATTTTTGCATTTAATGCTTTTTCAAAAAACTTTTTTTCACATTGTTTTTATTATATTTTGAAATTTTATGTACTGAGGCTTTAATCCTGAAAAATCATCCATAGAAATTAACAAATTTAAGCTTAATTTTTAGTTTTGTATAAATTCAATATTTATTGCAAAAATTCATAAAAAATGTACTTTAATTGTATTTAATGACTATATTCATATGGATATTTTAAAGTATATTCATGAAGAAGAAAATAAATCCCTTCTTTTTATCAGAGAATATACACCAAAAAAGCAATTCTGAAGCGTTTCTGGCAATTCATTCGTGTACTTTTAGTTTTTGTCTTTTTATCTGCACTATAGTCATCAAAGTTAAAAAGGGCCTTTCACAAGCATATTTCAAACTATACTATTTTTAAAAAATGGTTAGGCATAAATAATTAAACCTTTATACATGCACCCACATACATCCATTACTGGCCTGACAATGGGGAAGACTACAAAAATAATTGCTTTAATGAAAAATGTAATGTTAATTTAAGTAAATAAGTACTGTTTTAGTAAAAGTTTGGAGAATTGGTAGCTCCTATAATAGGATAAATTATTGTGAATGACCCCTAAATTGGAGGAAAATACAAAAACCCTAGTATTAACTTTGTTCAAAGCCATGTTTTCCTATTGAATAGTTGCAAACCTTTATATTACAATTCATAATTTAATTCATTAATATACGAAACACTACCAATATATTTCATAAAAAATAATGCATAGCACAACTGATTTTATTAGTTAATGGACAGGGTTCCCACTCTTTACTTTCCAATAGAAATAAGACCTTTTTAAGGCTATTTAACAACATTTTTAAGGCAATACTAATAACTTTCGCTAAAAGAATTATAAATCGTAATTCTATTTTATAATGACTTAATGCTTAATGAATATTAAAAACCTAATGAAATTTTAATATAAACATGATTTAAAAAAAAAAAAAAAACCAGCTAATACAATATCAATTTTGAAAATTACTTCTTTTTCACATCGTCCACAGATTACTAAGTAAACACATATTTTAAAAGTACAATACCAGATAATTATCAATAATAGAAGTTAACATTATTTTAATGGTATATTAATACTCATACTCAATCACCATAATAAATTAATTAAAGCTCCCCGCCTTTAAATTGAAATCTGAGTAAAGGTTTTTCAACATATGCAACACTACATAATATATAAAAATGTCAGCAATAAGAGAAAAAGAATTCAACACTTTAAACGACCATAAAAGTAAAGCGTGGAGAATAAGCATTGGGATCATTCAACTAATTTAAAATAGCAGAAAACTCTATTTTTTTCTAAAGTTAAAAATAAAATAAAAAAAACAAAAACAAAAAAACCTTTAGCAATTTATAATTTATTTCAACTACCGTAAAATCCGGAAAGTAACCCCTCTGTTGAATATAATCCCCCCCCTTTAAATATTGTTGAAAGTGAAAACTAATTATATTATTTTTTAAACTCTATTATAACCCCTCCATCTAAAATAAACCTGTTTTGCTTTTCAAAATGAAGGGGCTTACTTTCAGGATTTTACAGTATATGAGAAGTATATCTTCTTATAAGTAACTACATAATTTTGTTAAGTTTTTGAAGAAAAAAAAATTATTTTCTTCAAAGCTTTTCAAACTTTCTTCGAAACATACCAAATAATTCAGATAATACACGATTAAAAGGAAAAGAAAACATTTTAAAAGGAAAAATTATTAACACTATTTATCATCTACGGAATAACATCCAGCCATTCAATAAATGAAACAAAACTACACTATTTTGTACATAGAATCAGGGTGGCTACTGATTTTCAGTACCAAATTTCCCTGATAATTTTTAAAATTTCCCTAATAATTGTTTTGAAAAAATTTCCCTCTCTCCGAGAAATTTAAAAAAAAAATTATTATTTTTCTGATTATTGAGATAAAGATACTTGGCAATTGCACATAAATATAAAACAAGATTAAAAAAAGTCTGGGTACGAGAATTCACAATAAAGTAATACCTTTCCTTCAGAATATCCCTCCTTGATCAACTTCTTCATTGTCAGATCTATTACTTAGGATAGCATTTTGCCTCACTAATCTACAATGTGGTCTTTTAGACAAAGTGTAAAGTTTGCACTTCTTTAAAAACATTTTTCAATTCTAAAAACAAAAGAATAGAAATAATTACTCTGGAAAATATATCTATTTAAGTAAAATAATCAAAAATCTAGAATCTGTAGTAGCAACAGGATGTTGCATAGCAAGTGAAATGGCCAGTCACTTAATTTTAATAGAGGACGGAAAAAAAATTAATAATTAATAAAATAACATTTTTTTTTAATTTTTTAAATTTTGCTTATAATTTCAAACTTATAAAAATTATAGAACAGTTAAAGTTCAACTAGCATAATAATTCTACTAATTATACACATATTACATATATCTTACACAAGATAAAATTTCTCCAAATAAGGGTTATAATCACAAAAATAAAATTTCGATTTATGTTTGAAAGAACATAATATGCATATCCAAGAAAGAATTTGTATCAGTATAATATAAATTTTAAACCATCTCTCAATAGATAAGAATTTATTATTTTGGGAAGAATAATGGTAGGTTCAGATATAAAGAAACAAAATGTTTATATATTTCTGAAATTTATATTAAAAACAGTTGAATACATTTAACTTATTTGGATTCAATCTATAAATAGCAAGCTTAGTTTTCATAAGTTTTGGAGTATGTTTCATATTAATTCATTTAAAGGATTAATTAACTAAATTAACAAATGATACTTAAAACAAAACAACTAAACTTAAACAATACTTAGAGATATTTAAAAATATTTTTCATTAGAATACTTAGCCAATTATAGTTCTCAGAATAATTTTATTATTTCTATAAGAACTTCACGTGTAAAGTATTTAAGTGCACTTGTGGCAGATTTAAATCATTTGATGGAAATTTTAGCCAGAAATTATCAGAAAAACCAAATTTAATATAAGTTTCTACCTACCGTAATAGGATCATCTAAGAAAACTTATTTATAAACGTTTCTTTACTTCAGAATCACAGTTAGTAGGCTTAGTGATTGAGCAATGAAATGTGTTCGTGTATTTTCAGTAACGCGTATAAACAGCAATTTCTCAATATTTTTAATTAAAAGACGTTGATGCTGTTTTTAAAAAAAATTTAAAGATTTATCTCATCATATTAAAAACATAAGAATTGATATTTACTTACTTGCTAATGAAAATCCAGCAATGTTGAACGTTGTTTATATTCTTTGGCGTAGCATCCAGTAATCGTAAGTGCGGAGTGAGTGTACGAGAGCGCATGCGCAAAAATGAGACTAAATATGATGCTCCTATGGAATAACCAGGGAGGAAAATCCATTGGATAAATTTCTAACGGATGACCGGTGGAGGAATATCCGTAGGCGATGTTTCCGAAGGACTTCCTACGTATCGTTATCCGTAGGAATGTTAGAATGGAATTTCCCTCGGCGTTCCGCTATTTATCCGCGTCTTCCCTCGGAAGAAAGGGACGCATTTGGGAGGTCCTAGGGAATGGTTTCGGAAGATGAGTGCTATATGGGATGGTTCAGAAACAGAAGACTGTTTTATTATTGATATATCAGGATAGAATGTTTTATACAATAAAATATATATATTTAAAAAAGCATTATTATTAATTAGTATTCAATAATAAACATTAATTTTTTTTTTTTTTTACCTTTCAAATGCACCCAAGGAGAAGCAATGGTTGGTTTTAGTCAAAAAAGGTAAGTAAATTATGAGTTTTTTTCCATTTATAATTAAAATAATTATTGCTAATCCCAGAATAAAAAATAAAGGAATTTATTACTAAGAATTTGTCATTCAGATATTTTTTTACTAAGATAGTTTTCATTTAGTTTAAATTAAAACTCCTAATAAATTCTTTAAAGTACAAATGTTTTATGATATATAATATAATAATTAAAAATATATTTCTATGCTTTTCGACCTTACTAATTTATGTTATTTTAACATTGGCCAATATCTTTGGTACCAAATAATATTTTTCACCTCTACTAATATTGTACATAACAGTCATTGTTATGTACTATCACAATGTTATTTTTTTGATTTATTGTGTTATTGATAATGATTTCAGTATAATACTAGATGTATTGTTATCATTATGACTAAGATATTTATTTTATTCCCTTAGGTGTATTATTGTAGTTTATATCTTGGTTGTTATATTGTAGCTTATAACTTGGTTGCATGGTCTTGGCGACCAATGAGTATTTTCAGATATCTGATATTTCAGTATTCAGACCTCTAATTTTTTCATAAGACATTCTTCGGACAGTTCAATATCTATTGATTTTATTACTATCCGGAGTTTATCAAGGAAAAAAAGCTTAAACCTACTAAGAGAAATGTTCAAATTATATCAGTTAAAATTAAATTGTGCTTTAAAATTAACTATTTCTCTAATAAATATAAATCAGAAACTATACATATTCGCATAAAAATGTATAAGTAAAACAAAAAATTTTTCAGTAGTCTTAATTTTGTTAACAAATTATGATATAAATAACTAATGATAAAGATTTT
The DNA here is from genome assembly GCA_949128135.1 of Parasteatoda lunata. NCBI lineage: Eukaryota > Metazoa > Arthropoda > Arachnida > Araneae > Theridiidae > Parasteatoda > Parasteatoda lunata. The sequence goes on along the minus strand of OX421980.1, from coordinate 35,347,490 downwards.
GTAGTGAAAATGGAAGATAATAAATATTATATTTTATAAAATTATTGTTAGTTGCAAATAAACATACAAAAAATGAAATAGAATCTTGAGTCATTTCTCAAATATTTAATTAATGAAGTGAGTACACATTCAAATAAACATATAAAAAATAAAACAAGTAACATATAATAATTAATGAAATACAAAAAAATAAAATAAAGTAATTTCTTAAATATTTCAACAAAAGGGCCGCAGGAATGGGAACTTTAATGCTCCCACATTTAATAAGTACACGAACAAGAAAACAAATTGTTGGGGTTTAATTTTTGTTTATGTGATATCATTACATATATATTAATAAAAGCATATGCATATTACAGCTTAACCTAGTCTGGGGTAATTTGGTTAAAACTTTTTGTAATAATTTAATATAAGCATTCTTTTTCCTTCTAATAATGCACATAATATAATACAGAAATATTACAATAAATAAAAATGATAGTTTCAATTGTGCAAAATAAATAAATCCTACACTATTAATACTGAAGATTTGTGACTGAAATAAATGTATCAAAAAATAGGAAGTTGAATGAGTAAATCTCAATACAAATAGGCTAATTTCGAATAGTGACAACATCGACAAAAAATTATGTCAGACATTTCTTATTTTATATAATAAGTTATGGGAGAAGACATTTGCCAAGAAAACAGATTAGTTGTGCTAAATATTAAATTTTTTTTAAGTATTTTATTAAAGTGAAAATTATTGTTTTAGTAAATAATCAGTAGTTTAATTAGATTTAGTAATAGTTTAAAATAGAATTGTCTATGAATGTATTGAACTCCATGTCATTCCTCAACTGCTTTAAAAAAATAGTGAAATGAAAATATCTTTTTTTAACTTAAAATTGATTCTTATGTTTTTAAAGGCGTTTTAAGAATGTCATTCAGTTAGAGAATGTGGAAATAAACATTATTTGGTTTTAAAGTTTATTGTGAATAAAATAAAATATGTTCTTAAATTACCATAATAGGAAATAAAGACAGTTATTGGTGCATTTTTAAAAAAATAAATTATCTGTATAATATAAGCCATCACAATTATGAAACTTTGTATTATTTGCCTGAATAGCATTAACTGCTTCTGAAGTTTATTTTCATTAATAGATTTAAATAATAATATGTATTCAAATATTTCACTATAGGAAATCAATATTTCAATTTGTCCAATTTACTTATTCAGTTTCATTTTTACACACCAAAAAACTTGTCTCAATTTAATGATATTTGTTTTTGAGTTTCTTTTGCAGAACATGTGCAATGCTTTTATACAAATAATAGTTTCTTAGACCTGAAATGTTTTGAATCATTTCAAGTGAGGGAATATAAATTATGAGCTTCAAATTTTTTGCTCAATATGAAACCTATTTAAAGACCAAAAACTTTACCTACTTCATTCATAATAACAGCATTACAGGTATTTTAAAAAGTAAAGGTTGAACAACAAAAGCATAAAATTTTTTGCATTTGTAACTGGTAAGGGTTACAAGCGAGGGAATTAAATTACATAATGTTAAATTATTAATAAAAAATTTATTTCAAATAATACTTCAAACTTATAATAAACTGAAGTGCAATCTTCAAAATATATTTTGAGCAAATAACTCATTCATATATCTGGGAGAGGGGACTAATAGTCTGACATTTAAGCTTTATAGCAGAGAACTACCCAAATATCAGCAGAAAATAACCAAAAGAATAAGTTTTAAAAAATTTATATTTAGTTGTAATTAAAAGAATTTGTAGTGTTTATTACAGTTTTTACAGCCATTCAGTTAGCATTGAATTTAATATATGTATTTAATTATCTCATCAAAAAGGAAATGGCCATAGAACATTAAGGTATTTTAAATTAAAATTTAAGCAGGAAAAATACAAAAGTAATAAAAGGAAAAATAACCTAAAAAACAATTCATAATAAAAATTTATTTAAACTACTCTTTTATTGTAATAGAAGTAAAGTTATAACTAAGAATTATAATTGCATATATTTCTTAATTTCACAGGGTAAGTCTAAGACAGTGGTATTTATATAAAATTATTTTCTATTCTACAGAAGTGTATCTGAAACTCTAATTATCCTAGGATGATGGATGCTACTCTTATGTAATCTGTTATGCTGGACCTCGAGTGGCCCTAAGTCAGGGGTCGGCAACCTATTGAAACGGAAGAGCCAAAAGTTGTAATTTATAAAATTTCTCAGTTTTTAGAGAGCTATATAAAACTTTTTGACTTAGTATTATAGTATTTGCTCATATATGTATTTGATTTAAAATAAACTGCTTTAGATACAGAATTATAGTTATTCTATTATTGGGAAGCAAGAGCGCTCCTAAGGAAATGACTGTAATTTCTTGTTTTGTTTCTGTGTTTTTGCTTTTTAACATGTCAATTCACCTCTGCCATTTGAAATAAATAAATAAATGTTGTCCTGTAGATCATCAGCAGTCCATATGCCAATTTCTGCTTTCTGAGTTTTTATAATAAACTATTAATTTTTTCGTATGGAACTGGGGAGTTGCAACTGTACATTAAAAGGGTCAAAGCTCGTGAACTACAGGTTGCCAGCCCTTCTGCATCTACTTTTTAGTTCTGAGCTATTCCAGTGGTTTTTTTCTTTCTTTTTTTTTTTTCCAAACCAGGGTGAGTGCTGGAGTTGAAGCACCTTACGTAATATAATTTAAATACGGTTTATAATTTATTTTATAGGTGAAATCAAAGGACTTTCACAGACTTTCTTACCATCAAAAGCTATGGTCACCAGAGATAGTAAAAAATATATCTCGTGACTGGAGTATTTTTTTTCTTTTCTGAGGAGCTTTTTTATTTAATGTTAAATTTAAAAACTGTTGAAATATTTCATTGAAAATTACAGAATTTTGTAATTGGTTTTAAACAATAACAACTAAACCATTTTTGTACAATAAATTCTAAAAATAGATAATGAAAGTGCATGAATCTTTAATTCTCAAGAAGTTAGAATGCTACAATTCGGAACAAGTGTTCTTAATAAGATAAAGATAAAATTCGAATATATATATTTTGTATTCGTGAGGAAGAAATTGTGTGTATATATATGTACTTGGACTAATTGTATAAGCCTATAAATATTAAGCTATAAATGAGATTTTTCTAGGTATAAAGACTTTAAGATAGGAGTTTAAGTAATGATTCACAAAAACTACACAGCATACAAATAGGCAACTCAAAGGCACGTACCGACTTTTTTGTTTTATAACAGGGGAGAGTGTCATAATAGTTTGAATTAGAAAAGCTTTAGCAATCATATATTTCCATAGATAGTATCTTAATATATTGAGGGGCCTTAAATATTAATTAAATTAAATAACCTTAAATATGCTAATTAATTTTGGCAGGCGATATCTCAAGTTAAGTAATCGCACATAAAAGCGTTATTAATAAATTTTAGTTTTCGATTGATTCTGATTTTTTAAATTTAAAAATGTTCAGATTTTAATTAAATAAAAACTTAAAAAAAATTTTTATTACTTAATTTTTAATAATTATACTACTTTTTTTTTGTGAATTACTTTATTTTAAATATGCAACAAGTATTTAAAACAAACTAGAATACATATTTTGATTAAAATATTCGCTTCTTCAGAAAAAGATACGCTGGAAATAACAATCGACATTTTTAAAGCTTGCATTTTATAGACTTGACAGGCGTGAATATGAAGAAACAAGCGATTTAAAATACAAATCATCACATTTTATATTTCAAATCACTTCTCTTTCACGTCTAGTATGTCTTGAAATATGTCTACTGTTTTTTTTCTATTTGTATATTTTTTACAAGAATGAAGTTTTTAATCTGGTAATATCTTATCGCTTGTTTCTAAGAATTTTTTTTAACCTGTAAGATATTTATTCGTTTTATGAACAGATTTTAATCCTGGGAAAATTTTCATCCTGAAGAGCTCAATTAATTACTAAAAAAGAAAATATCAGAACCATTAAGAACTATTTGAAAGATCAATAATTAGTTTTGAAAAAAAAATTATCAATTTTTGGAAGTTTAAAATTTTATTATTTATAATAACATGACTATTATTTAATAAAGACATCAAGAACTTCAATTTATCTCTAAAAACATAATCTAAATTTTGATTATAAGACAAGGAAATTTACCAAAAAATTTTGTAAATAAAGCAAATAGTGTAGAATTAAAAATTTTAGGTATGCAGCATGAAAGAAACACAAGAATAAAGAACAAATTATTTATAATTCACAAGTATTACATTACATTATTATTTAGATATTTTCCACAGATAATATGAATTGTAATAATCCTTATAGTTTTTAATTTTAAAAAATTCAACACAATAATTAAATCAATTTTTCTGTAAAACTTGAGTCATCCTTTGCAACAGAAAATAAAAATTATTTAATATTTGAAACAGAATAAACTTGGATTTGTAAATGAGGTTTAAATACTACTACTGTCGACTGCATGTAAAGAATAACAATTTAATAAATTATTAATATATATTTTAGTAATTGCAATTATTTTTTATGGACACTGATTTCAAAGCACTTTTAAGATCTCTACTTTATAAACAATATAATAGACTTAAACATTTTGTAATATGCACAGGTGAAATAAAATAAACCTCAAAGTTATGAAGAAAATAGAAATCAATAATTAAAAATAGTACAGTTGAGAAAATAACTTGCATTTTTTTCTGGTCTCTCATACTCAGATCAAATATAAAACTTAATTAATGCATACAGACAGAAAAAATAATCTACACCTAGGGAAATAAGAAATTAGCAGTAATTAACTTGATCTGCCAAATATAATTTAAAAAAATTCTTAACATTCATTATTCTTAAAGCATTTTTCCCTTTAGACTAATAATTTATATATTATATGCCTTTTAGTAAGCTGACTGATAGGCATAGTAGAAAAATTAAATGGATATTTTTAAAAAATTATACAGGATAAAAGAAAAGGAGGTAAACATTTGCTATATACAGTTAAAATCAAATTATAAGTGAATTTCAATGAAAGCATGTCAAAACAGAACCCACCATACAAAACAAATCTATCCTATTTGTTTATAAAAAATTCATCTACCAGATAAAACAATGAGGAAAAAATTTTGCTACATAGATTGAATATCAAATTATGTGAATTTCAAGGCATCAAAGAAAATAATTCAAATCAACAGCATAGCGTGTCAAATAAAATCCATAATTATTTGTTTTTAAAATAATATAAAACTGAGCAAGCACAGGCATTCAAAACAAATTCACTTGAACCTGCAATGTGCTAGGCAACAATCTCACTCAAGGCCGAATTGAACTTGCTCGTTGTTGTATGCAACTAAATTCAACAAGTGTTCATTCTGAATTCAATATGCCTTTACTGTTTGTCTGATTTTTAAAGATTTTCATAAATTTTACAGCAATTTCGAATGAGCATTGTTGAAATAGAGTACTTTAATATAATGCTATGTATGTTCAATGATTTTCCCAGACAAAGAAAGTAGTTTAAGTTACTACTATATGTGACCACTATTTTAACACAAAATTGTTTAAGACATCAATGAATTTTTTTATAAAATATGATAAAATATAACATTTCACAAAATTTTAATGCATATTTTAAGCATGGAAATTATTTTACAAAAAAATGTAATTTATCGAAGACATTTTCAAAAATACAGATTTCTTTTTTTTATATTATATTTTAATCAATTGCTTAAAAAATATAAAGGTTACAGAAATTTCAAAAAACGAAAATTGCAGCTGAAAATCCTTAAGTACAATAAATTTCAGTCTATTATCACAGCTCTTTTTTTTCAAAAAGAAAAGAATAAAAAAGACTTAAGATGTCTATAAATAATGTAGAGCATAGTAAAATATTATGAAACCTGTGATAATTAGTAGCAGCCGCTGGTCTAGGGAGGTTACTTGGTACATTAGTTAAAACCTTGTTTGATGATCTATCACTAGCCTTTGTCATTGTCTTAATTGCACTGGTGATTTCACTGTAGATGTTTCCCTGTGATATTTAGTTCAGCTTAGCCAGTGTCCTCAATTTAGATATCAAAGTTAGTTTCTGGATAAAAAATCTCTTTACAGTAGAAAAATCATCACACCCATCAAATAGAGAGCTGTCTGCAAAAATGTAGCTGAAAATTTAAAAAAAAGAAGGAAGAAAGTCAATCTTGGCATTAAAGAAAACTATAAACCATTAAGCACAATTTTTTATTATTTAATAACTAGAATGAATCAGAGAAACAACAAGGACATAAGCATTCCATCAAAGGGGTATCTGATTAACGAATAAATATACTCAAACTTGGAATTATTTACTATAAATAGAATACCAACATTGTTTTAATGGAGAAATTTTATGTTTCAATAGGTAGGTACTTGCTGTAAGAGTAAGAAAACAATTTCGGATAAATTACGATATTTAAAAAATTTTAATAAAAAAATTTGATATTAAAATTGAAATATTATGGACATTAAGGAAAATGAATAATTTGTTAGAAATAATAATTTTCAATAAAAGAATAATATTGTTAATTATCAATCTTTGGAGTCAGAAAAACACTATTTCTATTATGCTCCCCATTATCCACATTTAATTAAACACCACAAATAATTTGGTTACACTTATCTATTGCCCCTTAAATACATAAGTACATTAATTCCTTCATGCATTAGCATTAAAATGAGTTCATGAGATTTAAATTTTAATAAACATGCATCTATTCAATTTTTTTTCTTTCTAATTTAAAAATATTTTTTAGTCTTCTGCAGTAAAAATATTGTGATAACACTTTTCAGGCAGAAGAGATTGTCCCTGGTTTTCCCACACCTGTGCGTGTTAATTAAATGGATTTGTATAAAAACCTAGTGTTTGAAAATATAAAGATTGATATTTTAAACGTTAAAATATATGTAACTAATTAGTTACTCATACTATCTTAAATGTAAAAATATACTGGCACAGCAAAACAAAAAAATAGTAACAACAAATATTAAATTCTCAATTTCTATACATTGTGAAATTAAAAGGTGTTTTAAAATTAAGATGTTATATATTTTGTTACTAGAAATATATTGTTTATTTTTTTCAATTCAGATATTAACTAAATTTAATTTAATAGATAATATATATATATATTATTAACTGAATAGAAAAAACAATGACGAAAACTAAAGTCACGCACGATATTTTGTTATAAACAGATTAATAGGTAATAGATACTTTATTTACTCCGCATTAGGGCTGTACAATGACATGAAGAAACATTAAAAAAAAAATTTTTTTTATAATGTTTAATAATTCAACGCACGATTCCATATAATGTTTAATAATTCAACTATCAACTGTTTATTTACATATTGAACGTAATTTCAATTAGTGCAAAGTGCACAACATGTTTCAAAGGAAAACACCTTATCTGGGTAAGAGTTTTAAAGGAAAAACAAACAAAAATAAAAGCATTAAAACTTCATAGATGGGGGTGAAGAAAACTATGGGTACTCTTAAGAAAATTAGACTTACCTAGCATCGCACACGAACTCTTTATTAAATTAATGTGTTAATACTCCAACCAAGGAAATTAGCTGATAATAATCTTTTCTTTTGATTAATGAAAAATGGCATAATAATTTTAGCTTCGAACATTTCAATGCTTTTCCAGAAGAGGCACATGCGCATAGACCTATTTTGATTTTGACGTCATTGCACAGAATCTTTTTTCCCAGAGAGAGGGGAAAAATCAAATATTCCCTGGCTTAAGGCTGAGGACCGTTGGCAGATGGAATCGTGCATCCGGGACTTTATAAACACCCTGTATTTGTTCATGTTTACATGAACCAGTTTGTTATTCCAAAATATTTTTTTTTTCAAATTTGTTCATTTAATATTCAACTTTTTATGCTTTTTTCTTCAGCCAATATTTATTTTAAGAACTGCAAAATTATCAAATACTTGCAATTTCTTAATTGTTTAATGCTCTTTTATATCCTCTAAGAAATTTAGCATATCATAGTAGAAAATACGATCCCTTCTTTTGAAATAACATTCAATGTTTTACGAGATGCGTTCGCACGTGAAAGCATATTCAAAGTGATTAATTATCTATTTTTCATAATGGATTTTACCATATTCTGTCAGTTTTGATCATATTTTTTTTCAGTGCGCTGGAAAATATAGGTAATTAAAAAAATTTTAGTAATTTTCATTTTTAGAGTAACAATTTTCGTGAAAATTAGAAAACCATTTAATGATGTTCAAGAAAACTATAATAAATATAAATGCATTTGCTAGTTTATAATTGATGTTAGTAGTTATTTAGTATAGCTATCTTAGTGTACTTTGAAACTACAAAGATAGTTTACAAATTTTAAATTATAATATTTTTTCAACACAATGTAATCATTTTCATAGACATATTTTTTTGACAAACGATTTTAGTAATTTATTTTTGTTTATAATATAGGTGGAGTTTACAGCATGTTTTGATTTTGAAGTACATTTTCTCTTTAATTTAAAGTGTATTTGAAGTGTATATTTATAGTAAAAATACTATTAACTAACTATGTTTGATATTACTATAATTTATAATAAGTTGTTTCCATAAATTCAATTCGATTCAAAATATTCCGTTTTTTTTTTACACAGAAAATTACTCTTAAATTTAAAGTCATTTTTAATATCTTTTTTTCGTGTACTTTTTGTATAATCTTTTTGTAAAAAAAATGTGTGTAACACAATATATAGGGTTCAGAGTCAAATCTATTTCGTTTTGAAAAATAAAATAATAAACTATGTCCCCCCCCCTCCATATTTTTTCTTTCATGTTATGCCTTCGGTTGTAGTATTGTAGCTGTTGTCACAATTATGAGGAATCTTTATGACGCTAGAGGTAAATTGAATGTTAAAAATACAAAAACTAGGTATCAGGTCATATAGAAAAACTATGCCAATAGTTGCCTCGCTTCGGGACAGGACAACACGTAACTTGAATAGTTCCTGGTGAAAGTCATCCTTGAAAACATCTTATTTTGGGAGAGCTGTTAATATAATCGCCAAAGTTCATGCTATTTAACTCAAACTGAGCTATTAAATAATTATATCTTTAGAGTAAATTTGATTAAAACAACAGTCATTGATTATAAAACTAAGCAGAAAGAGGAAAAGGAAAAGTTAAATGAACTTAATGGCAAATGGAAGCTATTTTTTTTATTTAAGTATTATTTAAAAGTTTTTAAGTTTTAAAATAATGTTTTCTTTTTGTCATTTAAGATTAAGTTTATTTTATGTTTTTTATTTTTGAAATTATATTTTTGCATTTTTCTCTGAATTATTTTTTAATTTTAAAAAATAAATATAATTTTGAAAAATACTTAATTTAAATACCACAAATTTAGTTAAAACTAAAATATATATAATAAAAAAATGACGATATTTGACCGTTATTTTAAAATCATGGAAAATATAGTGCAGGAGTAAGCGTTAGTGGGTTGAATGTAGAATATATACGAGTTAGAATCAGAAATACCGCAAAATAAATAGATAAATAAATAGATAAAAAACGCGAATAACACAGCGTGGTCAAGTTGTAACGACATGAAATGGTGTAAAACGGTACTTAAAATGAAAAAAAAAAAAACTTTAAAAATCACAAGCGTACCTCAGTGTTATGGAAACAATAGACCAAATGAAGTATGAGAGAGAAGGAAAAAATAGATTTCTCTCCAGTAAATTAGCAATTTTAAGATTAAATCTTTATTCTTTTCATATAATGTCTACGTTTTTTTTCCTATAAATTAGTTAGTTCACTCTTAAATAGATAGGTGGCGCCATAATTCACTTTGTCGAAACATTCGAAGTTATTTTAACCCTTTTACAATGTTTAAAAGTTTTAATTTTTTGAACTTTTTGATTGAGAAGTTTGACAAATGGATATTGAATAATTTTAGTCACTAGTGCCATACAAATTATTAAAACAAATAAAAGATCTGCTTTTAAAATGTAAGAAAAATATACTTGTATCAAAATTTTTATGGTCCATTTTAACAATAATATATCAGTACAATAATATAGTATTACAATACGATGTATTATACAATAAAATGTAAATTTAATGTATTATTTACAAGATATTAAAGTTTTTGAATCGATGCTGTCGAAAAATAAATGTCGCTTTTTATTGAATCTGTTTTGCCAAGGAAAATAAAATAACATAATTTGATTATTTTAAATTCGAAGGTTTAATTTTAAACTAAATATACCAACATGAAAAGACTTGTCTACTTGTCTGGAATTTAAATAGGACAAAATGATTAAATTAAAAAAAAAATTATTTAAACTTGGCGAAACATCGCAAATTTGGCGAGAGTTTGAAATAGATTAAAATCAAAGAAACTTTCAATTTTTGCGTATTTTATATGATCTGAAACAATGCAGAGTCGAATAACTTTTTAAAATAGAAAAATTAAAAAGTAAACTGTTTTTATTTTACAGAAAAGTTAGCTTTCCTTACTATCGGTATTGTTAAACTTCACATAGAGGGCGCTATCTATATTCTTTATAAATAGAACAGGCATCTCAAGGTTAAGTAATTTTCCCACTCTCCATATTTTTTTCCTAGTCGTTACCATGGTTATGAAAAATCTTGGCTTTTCCTCCACGACAGTATGTTTACGTTAGAAGTGGGAATATACTGGCGTGGGGAAAAAAGCAAGATTTGTAGATACCATGGTAACAAAGAATGAGAAGTGGGGAAAAGTGTGGAGAATTGAAAAATTGCTTAACCTTGAGACACTCGTTCTATTTACAGTGTGTATAGAGATAGACAAAACTTAACCTTACAGTGATGATTCACTGTTACAAACGTCCAACAATCATTAAAAATAGCATATTATTTTCTAAAAAGCGTTGTTTCAAATGGCGATAGAGCCTTTAAAGCTAAAAGAAAATCTATATCATAAGGAAATGGTTTTTCAAGGTGTTAAAGTTAAATGAAGGCAAATATATCAATAAAATTCTTCTGCGGATAAAATGTTTTTGGATTCAACAAATATAAAAATTTACATACGGGCTTTTTTTTTCCCCTTTCAACCTTAGAAAAATTTAAAATAATCTTCATCGCTTTTGCAAGTAAAAGGAGGATTATTGTAAAAAAGTTTTCTGGTGATAAATAATTTTGGATTCAATAAGTATGAATATTTTTATACGAAATTATTTTTTCCTTTTCAACCCATAGAAAAAGTAAAAATGTTCTCAAGTAAAAAGAAGTTTTTCTTATAAAATTTGTCTGAGGATAAAATGACTCTGGAGAAAATAATTACGAGAAATTAACTGCGGACATATTTTTTTTTTCTCATTTTCAGCTCACAAAAAAATTAGAAATGAATTTTATCACTTTTTTGTGATATTGAACTTATAACATTGAACCTTTTTTTCCTTATGGAAACATATCAACGAAACTATACTTCATTATTTATTTTACACAAATTTAGAGTCAAAACATGTTTTGTTCAAAAGTGTTTTCGTCTATATTTGAATTTCTAATCTATCATGATTAGTCGAAGGTAGGAATGGAATAGACCACCCAAGAAGATCAGAAAGTAAGATAAACATTAAACAGGAAATACGTTGAAATTTGTTATCCAGACTAAAAACGCATGCTTCTTTAGACACTTGTAACTTTTGGAGACAGAAAAAAACTTTATTAAAATTTTGTACATATTCATTTCAGTAAAATCCAGTGTGTATAAACAGGCTCAAAATGTTCAAAAAATATTTTTTTAAATTTTACCTCTACTAATTTCTTTAACACTTTTTAATTTTAAACTAAACGAGAGTTCGGTTGAATTACTAATATTAGAATTTTGTTAGCAATTCCTGGATTATATTCCGTAAAACTATTATGATGTAGGGATTATTATTTTTTTTTATCTTAATCACTTTTTCTTAATTTGGAACAAAAAGTGTGTTCTATTGAATTACTGATATTAAAATTTAATTAGCAATAACAGAATTCAATTCGTAAAAATATCAAGTTTTTTTTTTCATCTTTATCACTATTTCTTAATTTTGAACTGATTAAATTTTGTTATGAAAAATGAATTTTGATCTTTAAAAATATAAAGCTGTAGTGATATTTTTACTCGATGTAATCTAACTTTTTCAATTTTCTTTAATTTTTAGATTTTTTTTTTAAACTTTTCTTCTAATTTTTTTTACTCTTTTTTAGTATTTTTCCAATAACTTTTTTAAATTTTATTTTAAGTTCTAGTTAGAATTTCTCCGTAAATTATTCTTAGTATAAAATTGCAATAACAGTTTCAAATATCAAATCATTGATCAGTAGGAATTTCCAATAAATTAATATGATTAGAAGTGTATCACATCGAAAATAATGAATGTAATTAGTTTTTTTTTTTTATTTGTTAAAATAAAGTTAGTTAAATTTTTTTTCAAAAGGAGCCTTGAAGTAAGTTCATCTCGCCAAGTGAGAGGAGAGCCAAGAAAAGATTGGGGACCAATGGTCTTAAAACATTACAAATAGACGGTCAGGTGACGATTGTCATTTAGAGAAAATTTCCCGAAATTTTAATATTTTATGCGTGTTATATTTAGGTCAAATTTGCTTTTTGTGGAACAATGAGCGTCATATTTTTCTTTAAAATATTCATATATACCAAAAGACTTCTGGCAGCATATTTTAAGAACATTTATCTCAATCCAAAACAACCAATGTATAGGACATTAAACTTCATTTATTGGATACTTAATTAAATAATATTTTGAACCGCAATATTTATTTAGAATTGGCTCAATATGCAAAAATTGACGCGATACTTTCTAAAAATATTCATAAATGTCGAAAAATATTGATGGAGCATTTCTTGACAATTTTATTTTTGTCAACTCTATTTCAATATACATGATATCCAGTAAATTAAACGATAGCGACCAACTTCTAAGGGAGATAAGGCATATCATAAGGATTAAGAATTGTATAAGAACCCATACCTGGAAATGTTATCTTACACAGCTAGGGGTGCTTTCCTATTATGGACATGTTATTCATGTACCTTTAAATCTGCACATTTATTTATCTAAAATATCTTTGTTCTATTTATCAAAATTGGCTCAAAATTTGCTGCTTTATCGTAATTTTATCATTTTGCGAGTTTATCCAGCTAGTCGCCAAATCATTCAATTAAGATAAAACTGATAAAAACACTGAACCTATTTGGATAAAATTTTCGACGATAATTTAAATATAACGTTCACTCTCTACCATTTGAACCACATTTTCAAGATAGCAGTTATCCACCATAAAAGCTAGAAAACTTATGAACCAAAGTCAACCTAACATAACTGAACAAAAGGCATTAGGTTCGATTTTTCGTCAACCTAATATCATTCTAATGTTGATCTGGATTTTTGGGAAAGTATGCACACCATCAGAAACAAAGACTCAATTGCTATTTATCTCACTATCCTATATATTTCAAATATCATTTCTTAATTTTTGCTGTCAATTTAATGTTGCCACTTTTTAACTAATGTAACCTCAGTTGAATTACAATGTCTATGTGTTTCCATCACTGCCATTTGTTCTGCTGATGATGGTATATCAATTTAACATTGAAACACGTATACGTTATATTAAAAAAAATTTCTACGATTCTTAACATTGTTTTTAATCAAATTTAATTTTATCGCAAATGACTTTTCTCGTTACTTTACAAACTCAATTGCTGTATTTTACAAAATCTATTTGCCGTTAACCACACTATTCAGATCACGTGTTTCTGTTTGAAATAGTTCTCGAAATGAATATAGATGGCAGCACAAAGTCACGTGGTTAATAAATATGTATATATAAAACATAATATATAGGGGAGAGACGGGTAGCCCCGCCCACTTAAGGAGTATTGCTTATATTTCTGTATAATATTGAGTAATAATCAATATTTTTGTATGTTTCTATTGTTTTATCATGTTTTATCATGTTTTGTATGTTTCTATTGTTATTGTCCTATTGTTTTTGTATGTTTCTATTGTTTTATGTTTCTATTGTTTATTTGCCCACTTAAGGAGTATTGCTTATATTTCTGTATAATATTGAGTAATAATCAATATTTTTGTATGTTTCTATTGTTTTATCATCCAATTAAATAATGCAAAAAGAATAGTTTAACTTAAAAAAATAGAAATTTAAAAAATTTGACTACTGTATTCAACATATTTTCAAAACTATTGTTTACCATGTTACCAGCTGCATAAATACTTGAAACTTTGAAAATAATCTTTTTTTAATATAACAATTAATGTCCGATGTTTTTAATATAACAATTAATGTTTTCAAGAATTCTTGAAAAAATATTCGATACATATGAAATTGACAGTGGGCGGGGGTACCCGACACTCCCCTGTTTATGTTTTATGTGTTTTGTAGTTTAGTTCTCTATGAGTCGAGGTCGCAGTAAAGTTGTCTCTTAAAACAGGCATGGTAATTATTGAACAATTGTTTCTAGAGAAAGAGTCCATTAAACCCTAGGCATTTATTTTCTAAAGAAGGATAAAAAAAATTGCCACAAGGGTCAAAAAGAGCTCGGTAAAGCCATTTTGGGTACATAATTAAAAAAAGAAATGCTTTATGTGATTTTGTAGTAGCAAAACGCCATTATATTACCATCCATTGCGTAACATGCTGACTCTTATAAATTTTGTATGTCTCTACTAAATGCGATATTTATATTTTGAAACATTATTTGATTATTTGTTCATTAAGGTCCCAAAAATACCGATGATTTAAAAAATTAACTTAAACTCAAAAAAAAGGAAGGTAGATGGCTGCGTGGGGCTTAGCTGTTGACTGACATAAAAGAAATGTCACTGTTCTAATTGAAATAATGAAATGTTAACAATAAATCACTCACTAATTCAAATTAAGCTTCTCATTTAGAAGCGCCATCTATTGATAAGCTTAGCAACTAATTTGGAAACTTGGTGAAAATATATCATTTTTTTCCAATTATGTTAATTAGCAAAGCACAGCAAAAAGTGCATTTTTATCTTCTTTCAATTTTCTTTAATTTATACTTAATAAATTTTATTCTTAATAATTTTGCCGCACGATATACAACTACATTTTTTCTTAAAACTTCAGTAAAATGCAACTCGTTTCAAACAAAAATTTTATTGAAGCATCTAATATGACGAAAATTACATCATAAATATTAACCTTTGAATGATTTGAGTTTTGACATATTCTTTAAACTATAAATTTCATAGCAAAAGCTGCTATGTATTTTTTTGAAAAAACAAATCACTAATCTTTAGAAACACAACAATATTCATTAAATTAGTTTTTTATAATTTTAAAAACCAAAGATTGTAATAACGCTAGAAGTGAAAATGAACAGAATCTATTTACAATAATTACAAAGTGAAAGATACATGATGTGGTTTTTCTGATCAATAAACAAAATTATAGCTGTATTTCTATAAATACATTAATTAACAAACAAGAAACAAAACTACAGTAGTAAACAGTAGAACAGTAAAAATCAATTTATCATCACTCTATTTTTCTACAATAATAATTTAATTTTGATTTTTGCAATAAGTAACTTGCATTTGTAACATCGAAGAAATTACGAATATAATTGTTTTGTATATGTATTGCACTTGTAATATCAGTATTTTACATTTTTTGATATTAATTATTCAAAAAAGATTGAAAATTATGCAAATGAATTGAAAAATAAAAATAAATAAATAAAATAAAAAACATTTAATTTTGAATTAAAAAATTGAATCGAGTTTGTTTTTAAACTTAACACCTCAGTTATTAAGCAATTGCTTAATAACGTTTTAGTTAAAATTATATAAAAAAATCGCAAGTATTTTTGGAACTGTTACAAAAGCTGTTAATGCTTGTGATTACATTGCAAACAAAATATTAAATTAAAAAAACCTGGACTGGCTCTTTTTTTTTATCCTTATTCCTGTTAAGTTGAGACTGAAGAAACTAATGTTCCTATGTCATTTCTTTTTCAAGTCTAAATCTGACTTGAATATTAAAAAGTCACGGCTCGCAAACAAACAAAAACACTATGAATAGATTACTATACACAAAAGCTGTAAGGTGTTTCGAAATCCCTAAAGGGATTTTTGAAATAAATTTACTAAATCGGAATTAATGACTAACTTAGATCATTTTACTCGCTGGATTGGAGCGAAATGCTGATTGTTTTTATTACAAAATTGTACAATTATTTCTACCTTGCGAAAACGAATTTTTTTTTTCCATTCACACGGAAAAACCACTACGAAAAGTCAATGTAACATATTATTTAAGTTACACTCAGGTTTTAATTTAAAATGCCAGTTAATATGAGGCTATTTGTTTGAACTAAAAGTAGTAATTGCCAAACCCGAAAATAGCTGGAAATTGCTAAAAAAAAGATTTAAAAGAAGCTGTTTACATAAGATTTTAAAACACTTCGTCCATTTGTATAAAAAAAAATTTCTTGCAAA
This sequence comes from Parasteatoda lunata, assembly GCA_949128135.1. Taxonomy (NCBI): domain Eukaryota; kingdom Metazoa; phylum Arthropoda; class Arachnida; order Araneae; family Theridiidae; genus Parasteatoda; species Parasteatoda lunata. The sequence continues at coordinate 35,330,896 of OX421980.1, read as the reverse complement.
AGTGTTTTATATTGCAGAAACAAGATAATTCTTTTTATCACACTATATTAATATTTAAATCTCAGGCTAAAGTAATTGTTGGTAACAAAAAAAAAAAATATTCACTTGGTATAAACATTACTATTTTTTATATTGTTGTTTTCCGTCAATAGATCACTTTTTGTGGTCTAAAATGAAACTCAATTGATACCCCGAACATAAACGCAACTTAACTTATTTCAAGAAAATTATTTCTTTTCTTGGCAATTTCATTTTTCACCAAAGCATCCCGTCCCTGATAACGTCTGTGCGTGTAACATCGAGGAACATGCAACTTTTTAAGTTAAATGTAGTTTAAAAGTTCAAGTTGCAGTAGTTTTTTGGATTATATATAGTTTTCAGGCACTTTAGTTATCTACTTTTTATTACATGTTTTCGGATTACATGTAGTTTTGAGGCACTTTAATCCCCTCCTTTTTATTACATGTTTTTAGATTACATGTAGTTTTCAGGCACTTTAATTACCTCTTTTTTGTTGTGGAGTGATAAGATTCTTGAGCATCATCTTTAGATGCACAAGGACAATTCAATGTGAGAAACTTAGTTTACATATTTTGGCACTTACATTATTTACTACTTTTAGCTATCAAGTCAAAAATCTATATTAACAATTCAGTATTATTTTTAAAAAACTATCTTATGCGAGCAATTGATTTTGTATTTAACCAAGTAACGTTTGTAATTCTTTACTTCATAAAAAAAATTATTCATTTTATAGAGGGTCGAACTTTTCCATTAATTTATTTTCTTCAATATCCCAATCTCACAGAGTTAGGACATTAAAATACATATTATTAAATCATTCAAACAACAAATAATTTCATAAAATGAGGTAATGTACAAAGTTCACTCAATATTCAAATATAGTTTCGTTTTATAAAAAGAAACTGGTATTAATTGAGCGTAATTAGTTTTATGAATAGCACTTAATATAGTTTAAATATTTTCAAAGTTTCTTCGAGTTCATTTGGTTGAGTTTTCAAGTGAGATTAAGTTGTTCTATTGAGGAACTATCAAACTTCTCCTGTAATACATTGTTGACAACGAATTAATCCACTTTCATCACATGTGACACATCGTAGAGCGACAAGGTCTTCTGAAAAATGGTGTCTGTGAGTAACGGACTTTTTGCTTCCTCCACATATGGGACATAATAGATAACGGTATCCACCGCATTGTTGGCACACACCACCTACAGATTGCTTCTGCAAAAAAGTGAAAAATATTTATTACAGACTAACTCATAAATTGCATCTCTAAAAACATAACCTTTTGTTAGATAGTACAGAGTAACTGACAAATGGCACCACTAAACACAAATCGATAATTGTGTTGAATAGTGCAAACTAACCCACCGATAGCGCTACTAAAAATAAATCGTTACGTGTGTTGGATAGTACAGACTGAAGGCCTGTTTATATGGTCCAAGTTCTTGGACCAAGATTGATTGAAAAAGATTGAAATTTGTTTCGCTTGAAGCTTGGATATCGTTGAAATTATTGGTCCAAGTCATTGGATTATAGTAGAGAATGTTCTACTATTCATCCAATTTTTCCTTCCATAACCATTCAGTTTCTAAAGTTCATGACGTCAGCGAGTGGGCATATGATCACTTCTTTTTGTTGTCTGATTTCATATATTCTAATCTAAATAAATTAATCTTTTAGGATCCATTTGAGTCATAATGATTTGATTTTATTTTATAATTTTGTCGTCATGCAACTTTGATTATTTTAATCTTGAATATGAACAATGCGCATGCGCAGAATTTTTACCGACTAATCAGTGACATTCAAAAACTTAGGTAGTGGCAATGAATCATCTAGTTTATTGGACGGAAAAATTGTTCCAAGTTCACGGATTCAAGAACTTGGACATATACAAGCTTTAACTTATCAATGACACCACTAAAAACAAATCGATACGTCTGTTGGATAGTACAGACTAATCAGCAAATAGCACCACTAAAAACTATTCGATATGTGTGTCTGGAAAAACTGACTTTCGAAAGATACTGTCAAAATTTTATGACATCTGATCATTATTTATTGATGTATCGAAGTTTCAGTTAGAAGTTTAAGTCGAATTAAGAAGAAGATAATAAAAATTTCCATTTGTTGATCAAACACATTCTTTTATGGACTAATACACCCCTCACGATCAGAAGTGGTTTGAAAAGTATCATACGGAATTTGTTTTGTCTGTAGCTGCCCTTTGTCGGTAGTTTGTTGTGTTCAAATTGATTCATGAAAATAAAGGTAATGCAGAACGTTACGGAGTCCAAATATTGTGATTCTGTCACAAAACGTAGAAAAAAAAAACCTTAAAAATTTATTAAATAACCGTAAAGTTAAGTTGAAAGGGATATGTAACATCCTTAATATATAAAAAAGCAGCGTTTGCTATATTTTGACCTAAAGTTTAGCAAAGTAAAAGAAAAATTTTTTTAGGGAAATTTAAAAACGTATCTAAGTTGAGTGTGTGTCTGTGTGTTTTCCCCGACTTCCTCCTCTGTTTTACAGGATTTTATTTTAATCAGGTATTATTGTGTCCTCATCTTCGAAGCAAAGCTTCTTCTGTTTCTACAAAATGTTTTGCTAACTCTGAGCGCATTATTATTAACAAATTATTATAAACATTATTAACAAAAAGATTGAAACGTGAACTGTAGCAAAATAAATTATAAAAAGGGTGCCAAAAATGTCGCTGATAAAAAATTATATTAAAATAGAAAAGAACTTGTGCCTAAATTTATTTATATCAATAAAATAATATTTTTCTTACTTCGATCACTATAAGATATTGCTATTTTAAAACAAGTAATAAAATAATTGATTTAATACAAGGCGTTCCGTCTTCCCTAATGCGCCTTGGATTTTCCAAATCGATTTTATCCAAGTGATCTTATCACCCCTTTCAATATATTTTTAGAATCTTATGTCAAAAATGAAAAACGAACTTGCACACCAAGCTGATATTTAAGAAATGAAAAAACAAAAATGTTATCATAACCTGACGAACTATTGTGTTGGTCGATATAAAAATCATCAAATCCAGTCTGCTGTGAAGAAACTAAAAGAAGTTTTTAATAACTGAGTTTCACAAGCAAACAAGGAAGAAGTTGCCTTTTTCAATATCGTTCATCGGGTTTTAAAATCTTTGTTAATCAAATAGGCGTCTTAATGTTACGAAATTCTCCTCATTTTTCTTTTCTCCATTCTCATAGTTACAGCAAATCTTGCTTTTCCTCTGTTGAGGAGAGTTTTAGAAATAAGGTGGAATATAATGGCGTGGGAGAAAAGGAAGATTTACCGTTACTATGTTAACGGAGAGGGAAAAGTGTGGAGAGTGGGGAAATCATGTAACCTTGGGACACCTATTCTACTTACAAGGAGTAGAATAAAGTTTTCGTTTTTCACTTGTTTTCAAAAGAATTTGTGATGTTATTAATGTGTATGATGCAAATTAACGCCTGGAATTTTTACTACTCCTTTTTTGTCAAGATTTCTAAAAATAAAATAATAAGGGTGTTAATTACGGAACAATCTGTGCTGAAAATAACACTCTATGCATTTTCTTATAAAGGGGCATTTTATTATTTAATTAAATATTAATCAATCAATGTTATAAAATTGTATTAGTTATAAATATTGGCAATATTTCTATTAATTCATCGGTCGCGCATGGTTATGAGAAATTCGCTTTTCTTTAAAAAAAATCTTGCACTAAAATCATGTTTATGAACATTTTTTTCGTCTGTGGTTAGAAAATGTGTATTAAATATGATAGAGTAAGGAAATTTGTCAAAAAAAAATTTTATATCATTTTTTTTTTTATTAGTATGCAAAATAACTAAGTATACTTACTTTATATGGCCGTAAAAGCTCCCTTAAATGTCCTATTTCATTCAATTGTTCAATTACTTCAGCAGTCTGAAAAGGAAATTCTCATTTCAGTTGAAAAGAAAATTGTCTTTTGTAAGAAAAATATTTGTTAAGGACATGTATCATTTCCAAATAAGATTCATTTAATCACTTAACCTTTTCAAGACTGTGAACACTTACTTATACGTGATCACGCGATTTTACCTACGAATAACGAGAGCCTTCCTGTTTTTAACACATCAAGATGACACTGAAGTGATCTCAATCCGGTACTTTCAGATTGCCTCTCAAATTAGTATACCCTAGTACCCTACAATACTAGACTAGTACCCTACAATACTATACTACAATACTATACAAGTACCCTACATAATGAAAGAGACACTTTCAGTTTTTGACATTTTTTAAAATTTCTCAAGAATTACTTAAAGAATTCTTTATAAACTTTAGACTTTATAAACTTTTAGAGACGTTTAGTTCATGCAATTTCATACCTAACAATAAGATTTAAAGTTTTTGGAGGCTTGGGAGCCCGACAATAAATTACGAAAAAAAAACAAGTATTTTTTAACACCCTATGTCAGAAACTCATGCAATAAGCTTGTGTCTCGTATCGATTATTTAAGTTGCTATTTTTAATATCTGCATAAATTTTCGTAAGTCTAGCGCAAATATTTATGGAGGTATGGACATTTTTATAAAAAACTAATTTTTCTGTCTTACGTTTCGCTATAACTCTAAAAATATTCAATGGAATTAAACAAAATTTTTGAATAAATTTAAAATTAATAACAAAAGTAATTTATTTAAAATTTAAAAAAAAACCGTTAAAAACTGCGCAATATGTAAGTATTTAAAGTAGTTCTTTTATACAGCGCATGCGCAGAAAAAATTTAATAAAGATTTTTCAAAAATTTGTAGTGAATCGTATTTGGCAACTAATGAAAAAATTTTAAAAAATGTCAAGCAATTTTTGTACTTTTTAAAAGAAAGCTCATAACGATCAAGAGTTTCCCACAAATTTCATTTTTTTTGTTTGTTTTTTTTTGTATCACGAGAAGAAATTTAATAACAAATAATAATACCTTACAATAATCGTCCGGAAACCAAAATGTCATGGTATAAGGAAAGAAGACATGCGAAAGGGGAATGATCTCCCACAATGCCGGTTTTATTTTTAAGAAATCTTGTTTAATAGTGCAAAATGAAATTTGTGGAAAACCCCTTATCATTTTGAACTTTCTATTAAAAAGTACAAAAACTACTTAGAAAATTGCTTGAAACTTTTTAAAGTTTTAAGAAATTCAGATTTCTTGAAGCTATTAAATGTAACAATTAAGTAATCGATACAAGATACAAGCTCATTGCTTGATTTTTTGGGCATAGAATTAAAAAAAAAAAAAAAAAAAAAAAAAAAAAACTTCTTTTGTTTCGTAACTTATTATAGATTTCCCAAACCTCTGAAAGCTTTTAATCTTTTTGTGAAGCATGAAAAATCGCATGAACCTCTAGGGTTACAAAATATTCTTTTGAGTATTCTTTGAGAAAGTTCTTAAAAAAATGTCAAAAACTGAAAGTGTCTCTTTCATTATTGTAGGGTAGTGTATACGTACTTGTTAGTACATATGAACTCGGGGGGGGGGGGTCTAGGGAAGCGTTTTTTTTTCCATCTTTCGTCGGTCTTGAAGAAGTTAAGAGCGTTCAGTCAATGAAATGTATTAATTAAGTGAAAACAAGATTTCAAGAATTTTAATTTTTTGTTAAAATTATAATTTTGAATCATAACTAATTTCATAGTTTTTACGAAGGTGATTCTTTGTATGCAAATTTAAAGGGATTTTTTAAAAAAAATATTAATTACATAATCAAGAGAAATAAAAATACACCTAAAAATATATTAAGCTCTGAATTATTATGATGGCTCCTATTTTTTTTTTTTTTTGGAATATCTTGTGTTTAATATTATCGTTTGGAATTGTCACCTCCAAATTCTATTACGTTCTTGGATTGCTAAATTAACATGTATAATATTTTTAGGAATTAAATATATTACCAGTAAGCAGTTTAAATTTAAAAAAAATAAACTACCGATTTCCTTTACTTAAATATTACTTTAAACTGATGAATAATAATATTCTAATTGAATTAAAAAACGTTTAATATTTCACTGAGAACAAATAACCTGTTTTAAGGCTGTCAATGTATTTTAACTAAAAACATTAAATTATTCTTCAAAAAAGCGTTATATCCTTTATGGCATAAAACGATAGATAATTTATTAAATAAAAAAATTCTCGTGCTTCATAATGTAAATAACATAACAATTTCTACATAATATTTAAAATATCACATTCTTTTCTCTTGTTTGTTTCCCCAACAAAGTGTTTTTTAAACAAGAACTTAAAAGCTAAACAACACGTTTACACGGAAATATCTTATGTAAAATATGGAATATTTTTAATGAAAAAAAATAGATGAAGTTTCCAATACCTTTCCATGTCTTCAGTGCTTAAATCTAATGATATTCAGAAAGCGTTGTCTTATTATAGCAATCAACGACCATGAAAATTTCTTAACGGACTCTAACATGCAAATAAGATACACGGTTGATTGTTAACGTACTTCACCTTTTATTACCTAGAATTCTCAATCGTGTGTCCATTTTCTCACGAGATTGCTCAAACGAGTATTATATTTATGTAAGTGATTGTGTTAAAATGACATTCAATCATACGAAACTTTTTTGTTCAAACTATATTTTTAACTGTGTATATTTTTGCGGTCCTTTTCCTAAAAGCATAAAACAAGTTTTGTAAGCTTTTTAACGAAGTTTTTTTCAAAAGGGTAGTTTTAATTTTCATAGCGTACTAAAATATTTACTTTAATTTGTTTTATTAGTGTTTGCTTCTAGTGAAAACTAAAGATTTACTGAGTTATTTTATTGTTATTTATTATATTTTTTTCAGATATGCTCTGAAATTTGTTTTAAAAAAATAATAAAAAACATTAAACTTTTTCATGGATATATGTCAAGTCATTTAACCGGTATTACTAATTTTCTAGATTCTTAAAATAAATTTAAGTATTTAATTATATTGAAGAAACTAAGAATGTGCAATACCTACAAATGCCTTGGCTAAGGCCGAACTAGATCCGTAAATTAACTGTTACGGAACAGGCTGTAACAATATTTTAAAATGGATCGTCATGAGAGCATGATTGTTTCTTTAAAGTTCACAGCGCCCTCTATTTAAACAGTCGTTGATGGGGTTCTATTAATTATTTATTTATTTATTTTTTGGTAAATAAAAAGAAATTTGTAAAATTGAAAATTCTGATTTTTAACTAATTAAACATTAAATAGGATTCATTATATAAATTAGGATTTTTTAATTTTTTGATAAAATAAAAGTAAACAAAAGATGTTAAAATAATGGTTTTAAAAATAAATAAAAGATAGACGATTTTACTTTCTGATGGTTTAAAAGCTAAAGTTTTATTAATTATTTAAAATAAACCAGTAACATCCAATCTATTTCATAGATTAGATTCTATATCATTTGAGCTTTATACTAGGTATAAAAAAAGATATTGTAGATGAAAAAAAACATGATGGAAATTTGTTTAAAAAATTTTCTTTTTAAAAATGGAATTACTTAAATATTTCAAAATAAAAATTCAAGAAACAGCAGCACTCTAAAATACAAGATTATCTTTCTTTAATAATTTTGCACATATATGTGCTAATAATTTTTCCAACAAAATAATACCTAATAATATATTTCATGTATTGCATTATTTAAAAACGATTGGAGCAATAACGCTGATATTTAAGTAATATACAAATACAATGAAATTGTAAGAAAAAAAAATATTAATTTAATTAATTATTAATATTAATTAATTTATTAAAAAAATAAATTAATTAAATGGAACCAGTGGAAAGGAAGGAAAATATGCTTGCCTGATTTATGTAGTTATTTAAGGGTTGGTTTTAAGTGGTCTTACGTATAAGCTATTACTAATATATTATTTTTATTATGAACTATATTTAAACAAAAGTGATTATTTTCTTCGGTTATCAACTACTTTAAGAAAAAATAGTAATGGATTACAAATATAAATAAAAGACAGAATGGGGTGGGTTCACTATTCTAGAACTTTTCATTATTAAGATTAACCGTAACTTAATCAAAACTTTAACTTTTAACTTTAACTTTAAACTTTAATCAAAAACTAAACTTTAATCAAAAACTAAAAACATTCGAAACATACAATAAATAAAATAAAGGAGTTATATCTTCTGGGCATTACCGCTCATTTCGGTAATTTGTTTTAACATCGAATTATCTTTTTTGCGAGTTTTATTTTTTCTTCTTCTTCTTTTTTTTTTTTTTTTTTTTTTTTTTTTGCTTTTTACTCAAAATCATTCTAAATATTTAAAAAGTAAAGAAAACAAAAGTCAATAAATGAATAATTTCACAATAGATACATACAATTCATGATAATTGTAATGATGGTGTGAATATTGGTTTCGGCATAAAAATTAATCAGAAATAGTAGCCCGGAAATCTTATTTCTTTTCGCCACCAATACCATAGGCAATTAGTATACCGCTAAGGTTCTAAGGTAAAAAAAAAAAAAAAACTCGAAGCATCTCGAAAAAAAAAATAAATAATTAAGAAATTTTGAAATCCATGGGAAAGCAATAATGCTCATATTGATCGTATCAATCTAATCTGTAATCAAACTCAAATCCAAAATCACACTCAATGTAATTTCTGCATTAACAAATTGTTTGATTCTTCTTGTTCAGTTTTAAAATATGAGTTGAAATACACAATAAACACATTTTGTCAGTTTTTCATCTCCAGTATACTTCTTGAATACAAAGTAAGTCTATTATATTCTTCTCACATAGTTCTTTAAAGATTTCAAAATTCATACGAGTACCGGTTTTTTGAGGCCTACGCAAGAGAAAGATTCGCGTGGAGGCTTATCATTTTTTTTTTTATTGTTTTTGTTCCACTATGCTCGTATTCAAAAATTTTCCTTACTCTGATAGCTAATTGAATTTTTTGCAGTGATACAAATGATCTGAACTCAATGAATATATATATATATATATAATTTTGATATTTGATATATATATATATATATATATATATATATAATTTTGATATTTGATATATATATATATATATATATATATATATATTATATATATATATATATTATATATATGTATATATATATATATATATATTATATATATATATATATATTATGTATATATGTATATATATATATATATATATATCATTAAAATATATGTGTTAAGGTAAATGTTATATATACATTATATATTATCAAAATGAATATTTAATATTTATTTCAAATTTATACGAATACCGATTTTTAAGGCCTACACGTAAAAAATATTCATGTGAAGGTGACATTTATTATATTATTATTACTATTATTATTATATCATTATTATTATATCATTATTATTATATCATTATTATATTATATCAATATTATTATTATATCATTATTATAATTATTATTTATTGTTTTTGTATCACTATGCTCAGATACAGTGCTTTCCGAACACTAAGATGATATTTTAAATTTTTGCTGTGTTGTAAATGATTAGAACTCATGGAAACTTTTATATTTATTATTAATCTAATATATGTAAATTATTAAAATGTATGTGTTAATGTAAATGTGAAAGTAAATGTTATTAATAATGCATAATATTAAAATGAAAATTCAATATTAATTTCAAATTCAATAATAATTTCAAATTCAATAATAATTTCAAATTCATACGAGTACCGGCTTTTAAGGCCTTTTCGTAAAATAATATTCACGTATAATTATTTTTCATTATTTTTGTTTCATTATGCTTGCATTCAAAAACTTCTTGAATACCAAGATAATAGTTAGTTTAAATTTTTGCGGTGCAGTAAATGATCTGAACTCATTGAAAATTTAATATTTATTAGGCTTAGAAATACTTGATTTATAATTCCCTTTCAGGATGTTTTAGGTAAATACTGGTGCCAATTAATAGAAATTTAAAGAACAAAGTATGAAAATAAATGGCTTTCCCCTCAGACATATTTGACAACATACCTGCTTGTGCACGAAAGAAATATTATAATCTTGTATTGCTAATTAAAATTGATATTTAAAAAAAAAACGCATATCGAATATCTATAAAACGCATTTTTCAAAATTAATTAGCTAAAAATTAAATGTCAATTATACGGAAGAAAAAAAATTTACGTGAAAGACCAAAAATATGGTTAAAAAATTTAAAATCTTGTTATAAAAACTTCAAAATTTGCTACAGAAATTTGTTAAAAAGAACTTAAAATTTGTTACAAATGTATTAAAATCTGTTACAAAAGTCTCGCGTTCTACAAATGACTTCAGAATTATGTATAATTTTCAGTAACCTATTTCACGTTATCTGCGTCATTTTAAACGCGCTTTTTGAACAATGTCTGAAATAAAATTTTTATGAGTGATTAAGTTATTCGACTACTATTTCCATATCGTTATCAATTAACGTTAAATATCAATAACGTAATTTGTTAAAAAGAACTTAAAATTTGTTACAAAGGTGTTAAAATCTGTTACAAAAGTCTCGCGTTCTACAAATGACTTCTGAATTATGTATAATTTTCAGTAACCTATTTCACGTTATCTGCGTCATTTTAAACGCGCTTTTTGAACAATGTCTGAAATAAAATTTTTATGAGTGATTAAGTTATTCGACTACTATTTCCATATCGTTATCAATTAACGTTAAATATCAATAACGTAATTTGTTAAAAAGAACTTAAAATTTGTTACAAATGTGTTAAAATCTGTTACAAAAGTCTCGCGTTCTACAAATGACTTCTGAATTATGTATAATTTTCAGTAACCTATTTCACGTTATCTGCGTCATTTTAAACGCGCTTTTTGAACAATGTCTGAAATAAATTTTTATGAGTGATTAAGTTATTCGACTACTATTTCCATATCGTTATCAATTAACGTTAAATATCAATAACGTAATTTGTTAAAAAGAACTTAAAATTTGTTACAAAGGTGTTAAAATCTGTTACAAAAGTCTCGCGTTCTACAAATGACTTCTGAATTATGTATAATTTTCAGTAACCTATTTCACGTTATCTGCGTCATTTTAAACGCGCTTTTTGAACAATGTGTGAAATAAAATTTTTATGAGCGATTAAGTTATTCGACTACTATTTCCATATCGTTATCAATTAACGTAGTGCTGTGATGGCTCAGGGGAAAGAACGTTCGCCTTCCATTGAAATTAATCGGGTTCGAATCCCAGCGATGGTTTGCTCGACACGAATTCCGCATCCGTCTAGCACCGACTACAGTGCTGACGTAAAAATATCCTCAGTGGTAGACGAATCATGAGTTAAAGTCCCCTTGCCGTTAGGCTAACCGTGGGAGGTTTTCGTGGTTTTCCTCTCCATGTAACGCAAATGCAGGTTAGTTCCTTTAAAAAGTCCTTCACGAAGTCTGTTATTACAAAAAAAGGTAATTTTCTCTCACTATTTGATCCAGGAGTCAATACTCTTTGATCGATATCTATTCGTTACTTATTCGTTTTCTTACCTTTTTTCCGCAATTAAAATTATTAATTAGGAAATAAAGATAAGAAGTATCGCTTTAAAGATTAAGAAAAAAATTATATAGATTTATTGATATAGACGAAATTGAAATTTTTATTTCTTTAACACTTTCATTGCCAACCGAATGTAGGTGGTTACACTTTATCTATCTTTGAAGAGTGGTAATTTATAAAGATAAAAAAGGTTTTTAATTTAGCAGCCATTTTAGTTTTCAAATTTTAGATTAAGTTTATTTTCATGAACAATATTTTATCGTCATGATTTTGTAACGTGATATCGCGTGATTCGGTGACGAATGTCAATCAAAAGCAAACCCGAAAACAGTTAAACTTAAATGCAATGTATATTTCTGAAATAGGGATGATAAATTAAAATGAAAAAAAAAAAACTTTTATTATAAAAAAGTGGAATTTCAAACGTAAAACATGCAAAAAATCAATATCGAAATTTTTTATAATTGGAGATAATATTGTATATTTTTTTTCGAACGTACATATAACACTTCTTGTTTCTTACATTCTCTCACAATAGAAAAGGTTTTGTTTTATGGCTACCGGGGCCGGTACCCCCTGAAGACGTCGGCTTCGGTGGTTATATTTTTATTTCCTTCGTTTCCTTTATTGCTACTTGTTTCTTACATTTTAGTTTTAGATATATTTTAACTGTTTAATCCAACCCATAAACTGATTTTTAAAACATTTCTTCTTGAAGTTAAAAAGTTTATATTAAACATAAAATACAGGAAAATCAATATTAAAATATTTACTGGAATAAATAATATATTTTTGTCAAAAGTATTCTCGTTTTTTGATATTCCGTTTTAGATATGTTCTGAAATATTCGTAAATATATATTTTTTTCAAATAATTCTTGTTGAAGTTGTTAAAATTGCGCCAGATATAAAATACACGAAAGTTCAAAATTGAAGCATCTAGTGAAATGAGAAAATATGTATTATAACTAATGTATTCGTTACACTTCCTGCTTCTAACAATGTCATTTTAAGCAATATGCATAATCACATAAACAATATGCATTACCCCTAAACATTTTAAAAACATTTCTAGTTGTAGTTATTAAATTTATGTAATATATTCCAAACAAACTATGCAATAGCGGAAATAAAGGAAGTGTAAATTGAACTTGACCTTCTTCCTTATATAGAGAGGAAATGCAAAACACATCCTATTCTTGTAATGAAAGAAATTATGATTCCAAAACCGTATTTCATAAAATATTTTTTTAAATGTTTCGTTTACTACAAGCCGCTGACTGATTTTAAATTAAAATGTTTTAAACTTATATTTAGTTATAATAAGTATGCTATTCTTTAGAATATATTATATATTCATCTTTTAGAATTTAAAATTATTATTAGTACACTAAGGTACTTGAATTTAATGAATTTCTTATTTAAAAAAATTTAAATCGGGTTTCTTTAAAAAAAAAAACATATTGGCACACTGGATATTATATTTTATAGATTGAATATTGCAGTTAATTCCTTAAAAACTGCCCTTAACATTTATTTTAGAGTGCTAATCAATATTGAAAAAACAAAGGTTAATAAAATAAGGATCACAACCCACTATTAAGAGTTTCACTGAAAAATTCCAGATCAAATTACGGTATAAAATACCAGAACTATGGGTGCATCATCCATAAAATCCAATTTTTTCATAAAATATTAAACCATAATACAGTGATTCTCAACCACTGTGCCGCGGCACTTTTGTGTGACGCCAAATTCTTAAAATGTACCGCCAAATATTATTATAAATAATACAATAAAAATTATAATGCTTTTTTATATTACGAGTAAAGTTAAAATTAAAAAGAAAAATGTATATATATATATATATATATATATATATATATATATATATATATATATATATATATATATATATATATATATATATATATATATATATATATATATATATATATATATATATATATATATATATATATATATATATATATATATATAATTATTATTATTTTTTCCACGCTTTAATCGCGTGAACATCTTTGTCGGCGATTGTCTTGTCTCTGACAATCTTAAAATTAGTTAAAGTAAGAAGAAAGTGTTTAAATTGTCTTTGACACATAATTTTAAAAAATTTTAAAATAAGTAGGAAAATTAATGACTATTAAAATTATTAATTAACAAAGGAAAGCAAGCTAAATATTAACTTTCAAACGGAAATAAAGAACTAATCATTAAAGTAAGCTATGCAACTAATAGTTATAAAGCAAATTAACAAAGAATAACTAACAAAAAAAATAAGCTAACAATTAATAATTAGCAAAAAAAAACTAGTTAACAAGAGATCACAAAAAATAACAATGAAAAAAAAACAACAGTTAATAACTATAGAAAACAAGCTAACAATTAAAATCTAGCAAAAAAATAAATAACTGTTACTAACTAATAAAAAATTAGTCGGAAAAAATAATTAATCCCTTAATAAAACGTGCTTTTGTAGTACATATTATTTTATTTCACATTCAAAATTATTATCACAAACTATTTAACACAGTGTATTATAGGTAAGTAAACAACTTTTAAACTATTTTTTTTCATTGTGTGCCATCAAATTTCGAAATCGTTAAAAGTGTGCCCCCACAAAAAAGTAGTTGAGAATCACTGCCATATTATTTACATTACTATTTATTTAATTAAGGTGATTCAGTGATTTTAATACTAATGGTAATTATTACTGTAAAAATTACACTATATTATATTTTTTTGCTCCCTGATATGTTAAGGTAAAAATGGATTTAACGGTAAAGTACCGGCAAGGATTTTAAGTGCCGGCAAGGATTTTAAGTGCCGGCATGGTTTTTAAGTACCAGTGCCCTCTAAGTGGCGGTATTTTTTACCGTAATTTAATACGGAATTTTTGCCAGTGTTGTCTTTCTGTCTGCTCAAAATAAACTTTACTTAAATATAAGTAATTTCTTCTAATAGTGCAGTTAATTTATTATATTGCAATTTTAAACATTTTTGCATTTTAAAACTTGCGGAACTACCAAGTGCAAATTTCAAATATACGTATTTTACTGCACGCTCTACATATTAATGTTGGGATTTTTGTTGCAGATATATACCAGCGCTTCTGCTACTGGGAGACGAAACTAAGCATTTAAGCGAAAATTATAAAAAAAAAAAAAATGGCCTAAGATTCACTCAGAAGTCCAAAATAAAATATTAGTATCTATTTGATTGCTGAAGAAAATTGAATAACTTCTATCAAAAAAATCTTATAGTTTTGTTGATCAATAAAACTGGTTTTGATATTCTTATTTTTGCTTTCTCCAATGTTTGATTTTTGTTTTTTGAAGATTCTTTTACTTAAATATTAGTTTGCCACCCCTTCTTTGTATTGTTATTTTGATAAGGTTTGGCAAATATTATATAAAGAGCAGTGATTGTAAAACCTATCATAACTTAATATAACTTACAAAAATGAAGAAACAGCAATGAGCATTATTTATTGCATGCAATCAAAAAAAAATAAATCTTTCTTTTTACCACTAATGAGAAAAAAATAAATATCTTAAAAAATTTTAGGTTGTTCAGGTTGGTTTCAGAGTTAAAAGAAATGCACTAAAGCATGAAGATTTATTACTATTATTCTATCTGTTGTGTTAAAAAAATTTATTACTATCTAAAATTTTAATGGGTTGTTCTACTGTAAAAAAAAAAACAAGTTTCTTTCGACTTATTTAGAGCACAAAATGTTTTATTTGGTAAAAAAAATACTAATCTATTAGGAAGAAATACAATTATGCATTTTTTTTACAAAACATTTGCATAATTGTCTAATAAATAAACTGTGAAAACAAATTAATGGTTCAATAAAGTATTTATTCATAAAATTACTTTTAACAGTGGGAATTCTTAAAAACGTACAGAAATGTTGAAAAATTTTGTTTAATTATTTTTTAATTTATTTTTGATTAAAAACGAAATGTGTTTAGAATTTTACTTTCAGTGTATCAAATACTACAAGCTTTAGAGAGTTCTCTTAATATCATACAGAGCTATTAGTGGCACCAGAAAATATTTCTTCAACCAAATATAAAAAAAAACTACTTTATGGTTCGCAATGTTTAAGATAAGATTTATAGTTACTTGATGTATAAGATTATTTTAATCCTGAAAGCACATTTCATTTCATCATGATATTTTTTTTCCTTATTTTTCTTATCTAATGAAAAAAGTAAACATGTCCATTTTTTAGTGTAAAATATAACAACTATCTGTTACTAGTAAGTATAAAGAAATCAGTATAAAGAAATCAGTGTAAAAAAATAATATATTCTTAAAATTTTTCATTTGTCTTTATCTTATTAATAGTGTATGAAAAATCCATTTCTGGGTTAAACTCACAATTTCAATACCATTAATTGATTGTGAATGACTAATGTAGTTTCTGTTGCAGATACGATTCTTTAACAAACATATAATATTTTCTTAAATAACTTAGTTACTGCTAACTTAGTTGTTTTTTTAAAGATTAACTCCGTTTAGTTATTTTAAAATAATTTGTGAAATGAACTGTAAAAGTTCCAAAATAAACTGTATTAGTGTAAAGACTTCATTGAATTGATAACTTTAAACATACTATTTTATTATTGATAATTACAAACTTATAAACATACTATTTTATTACTAGTTTATTATTTCATTTATAAATAAATGTATCGAGTGAATCATAATTAAACTGTTTATGTCTTCTACATATTATCTTAATAGAATTGTATATATTTTTTTATATTTAAAAAAAAAACACGTGTGATTAATTTTATAAAATCTATTTTTAATAACGATATTTTTTATTTCATTTTAATTAAATATACGATACTTTTTCAAAAATGAAAAAAAATATATGATGATCCCATATTTTCGTGTATTCATTTCCTGAACATGTTTTCTTAATATAGTTTTTTTGATTTTTATATTTTAACAAAAGCAAGTGAACAAGTTAAAATCTATTTTTAATAAAGACGTTTATAATTTCTTCAGTTTAACTAATGATCACCCAAACATGATGTAAACTTCACAATAGACTACACCCCAATGTGGGCTTATTGTAAGCTTTTTCTAAACATTCCGTTAAAAGTCTTGTTTATCACTTGAACGCTAAACAAAAATGCGGTCATGTCACTAGACATTACAAGGTTGACTACCGCCTTGGCCTACCAATAACAACGAGTGAACGAATGGCCTTGAAAGCCTCCAGGCCCACTACGCAAATGGTTTAAAAATATTTTATTATTCTCTATAGCTTGTTTGAATATATGTTCTAAGTACAAATTATCGAGAAAAAAATTTTGAAACACGTTAAATATGTAATTCTAAGAGATATTCAAGAACTTAATTGAAACTTAAGACGATTGACTAACGATTGATTGGCGGCATTTGCCACAAGTGACAAATTTTCGAATTCTGGTAATGTTTCAAAATGAATATAATCGTATGTATATTTATTTTTAAGCTTTACTATCTTAAGAAAGAGAAAAAAAATCGGGGATATTTATGAAAATGCTACCAAAATTTAAACTCTTGTATTTTCTGTAACCATGACGATTAAAAAAAATTCGTGTTAAATTAAAAAATTATGTTAGTCTTGAAAATTTATTTTAACAAAAAATAATCAGAATTTTTTTTAAATA
This sequence comes from Parasteatoda lunata, assembly GCA_949128135.1. Taxonomy (NCBI): domain Eukaryota; kingdom Metazoa; phylum Arthropoda; class Arachnida; order Araneae; family Theridiidae; genus Parasteatoda; species Parasteatoda lunata. Next base: position 35,313,615 of record OX421980.1, on the reverse strand, counting down.
TATACAGAGAAAAAAAAATTGGTATTATTACCGTAATCTATGGCAATTATATTTCTGGTAAAAAAAACAACATATTTTTGGTAATAAAAACCAAAATATATTGTACTTAAGCCATTTATTTGGTAATTTTTCCGTTGATATGGTAACTGTTTACCGGAAAATCTGGTTTTTGAAATTATTATTTCTTATTACTACACATTAAGCAAAAAATACAATATGAAAGGAAAATTTTACCGAATAAATGAACTCTTTGCCATGCTGTTAAAATATTAGGATAAAAGTATCAAATTTTCCACATTTACGAATTTTTTTCACAAATTATTCAGGACAAGTATTAAATTAATTATTTTGAATTTATGTAATTTTAAAAAATCGGGAATATTTTTTTACTGACTAATTTTCGATTAATGTATATGTTTTTAAAATAATAAGGATACAATAATTATAGTCTATATAATTTTTCTTTAAACAAGGTTATTAATAAATTATATTTGAGAAAAATTAGTTTATTATGTATTGTGCTTTTTAAATAACGAAATAAAGAAGTAATTATACCAAAATTGCGATTCCTATGCTTATAGTTCTCGCAGACATGTGTTTTGGTTTTGGTTTGATGATGTTTTTGGATGTTTGGATGATGTTTTTGGAAATCTTAATAAATGGTAAAGTCACTACAAAAAATTAATAAATAACTCATTGATAAACCAGATTATTTATATGGAAATTAGTTACTTGAAAACAACTTGAAACTATCTTATCTTATCTGAAATGATAAGCCATATTTTTTTTAAAAAAAAGGAAAGTAATTAGAGTGTTTTTTGGTGAAAAACTAAATAATTTTCATGTTGGCAACAAGATGTTAAAGCAACTAGAGAGTTTTTTTGCGAAAGACAAGTGTACCTTCAAGTAGGCAATATTTCTTGTGCTGCCATCTAATATAATATGTGGCTTCTAGAACTTCAAATACATAAAATACTTTTTAAAGCATAAAACTTTATCACAAAACACTAAAATAATTCCAGAAACTTAAGAATAACCAATTACAAAAACGCCGATGTAGAGCACACAAGTGCTAAAGTGGAAATTTCAATATACAAACTTAAAAAAAATTAACAAAACATCTTACCCCTAAATGTCTTCCTTCAATAAATATTTGTGGAAGAAGTACTCGTGAAATTCCTAGTCTTTCTCTAACTTCTTGTTGAAACCCACGATTCATAAAAACATCTCTTTCTTCAAATTTTACCATCAAAGTCTCTAAAATTTTTCTAACTTTACGACATCTTTCAAAGGTTGTTCGAACAATGCCCATTGAAGTAGTATAAAAGACTATACGGCCAATTTCTTCTTGGTCATAATTTCTCTGAAAAGTAAGAAAAAAAAAATACACTTTAGACAAACGTGTATAGTTTCATATTTGTTATTATTTTTATTTATTTGAAATATATCTTTTTTATTTTAAACAAAAAACTTGGCTAATTTAACGTTAGTTATCGGTATAAAATTGTTTTATTAATTTATTTCGCAAAACAAAACCAAGATTAAAAGAGAAATTAATATGATTTTGTTAGTAGATTTCAAGTGCAAACATTTAAACCAAACTTTATTTTATATTCTATAGCATAATGGGTGGAGCCATAAATAGCTGGCAAGTGCTATACAAAACTTTACTGATTTCTATATCTAATTTAGCATTATACCCTTCAGTTTATATCCTTTAAAGCTAAATTGATGATCCGAAAAAAATTGAAGCCGAAAGATATACTGTAATAGTTTATCAAAATTGAGCAAATATGTTTCAAAATACCTACGAAACTAATAATAGTCGAATTTGAAAATTCCATATTTTCCAAATTGAAACATTATATATTCATTTTTTAGCAAAATGCATAGTCTCGAAAGTAAAGTGAGGACTGACTGCCGGCAGGATTCAAACCAAGGACCTCCGAGTACCTAGTAGAATGCTCTAACCATCGTAGTTGCACACCCCAGTCTAGGGAGAATTAGGAAACTTTGTATAGTGGCCGTTGCAATAGTACAAAGTGCAAATGTCCATTTCAATAGTACAAAGGGTTGCAATTTAGAAAATATGGTCTCAATAGTTTAGTCATGAGAACGGTAATTTTAATTTCTATTTTTGTTTATTTTGCTATATCCTAAAACTGCTACGCGAAAAGAATGTGTATCATGATGTGGCATTGTGGCGGCCACTATATAAAACTTCCTAACTATCCCTGGACTGAAATGTACAACTAAGGTGGTACAACAAATGTACAACAATATGTCAATGAAATTTCTGATTTTCAACGCAATGCTTTATTAAACATCTTTAACATCAGAAATTTATAGTTCTGTAAGTTTAAAAAATTAACAACAATAATGATAAAATTCTAAATTTAGGGTACTACCAAGAGTTTAAATTTTTTTCCATATACTCAAAATGAGAACATGATACGTCATTTTGGAGAGTACAATTAGCTCAAAAATGAGTGTAGGCTGTTTTGAGCATGGGGTGCATGTACATGGAGATTTCAAATTCAACAAGATTCGCTTCGGAGTTATTTTGACACATTTTTGTTCAATTTTGAGAAACCATTTTTAAATCTTAATACGGGGGAAAATCCGAATGTCTCAAGGAACCGTAGACAAATTTTACATGGTAGTAAGCGTCACGTGTTCCTAAGTTGGCGTTTGTTTTACTGTGACAATTAAAATATAAATAAACATATCCAGTCAAAACAACGAATATTTCACAAAAAATTCTGTACTACCGGGATGAGTCTAACAATTGTAATAAAACAGGCGTATGTTGTAGTATGTCTGGGTACAATAATAATAAATGTCATAAAACACAAAGAAGCAAAAAAAAAATGTTAGGTGTGGAAAGGAACGGATAAATCTTGCAAAGGCGGATTTTTGCAATATTTGACACCTTCTAAATCTGAAAAAGAAGACACTATTTTTCATTATTGTCTATTACGCTTAAGAAGAAGATACTTTTTAAACGAAAACGTGATTCATTTCCTGTAATACGCCTAGAATAAATTCGGTCAAGGATTACCTTGCATTATTTGTACAAGTATACTAAGAGAAATAACTAAGATTTTTTTTTACCATCGTGCTACAGAATGAGAATATAAAAAAAAAAAAATTGAAAAACCTAAGCACAGTGGGTTTTCAGTTGACCAGGATGTTCAGTAATTGTTTTGTATCGGGAAAAGCGAGTATCCCAAATATGTAAATTTTGTGAAAAAACAATATGATAATAATAAAAAAGTCGAGAAAGAACCCAAGTTTTAATAATAAAAAGAGATTCACAATTATTTTTTGTATGACCCAAAAAATATTGTTAACACCATTTATTTACTGGGGGAATAAAGGACTGCTTTCTTTTATATTTACTTTTCGACAAAATTAGTACGCAAATACCCTTAGCTGAATAATAGCATCTAGTGGAGAATCACATGTACACTATTCGTTACTACCACAAGAATGAACCCTGTTTTAAATGTACCAAAATATATTTTTTCCCATCCCAGTTAAGCAATACCCGGTAAGCAAAATATTCATCTAAATATATTATTCTTTTATTGTATATATCAAAGTTAATTATGACAACCGGAGTAATCGAATTTTAAATATATGACTTTTTAAAAATTTGATGTCTCAAGATGACTCAATAGATTTCGCTCAAATTTTGCATTGTGTCATGTAAAATGTTACATTCTTCAAAATAATATAAAAAATTTTGTCACATTTCAAATGTTTTTCGTCTATTATTAAATAATATAATACATATTTATAAAAAGTTATTTTATTATTATAAGTTATTTATTTTAGTTTTTTCACAAATTATTTTTTTCTTAGTATAAACGAATTTTATAATTGTGTGAAAATTTTTCGAAGTTTTTGCAATATGGCGAAATACGCAAAAAAAAAAATTAACATTAAGGGGTCCAAACTTTCAACCGCTCTCTTGATCAAACTATTAGAACCATATTTTCCAGATGAGGCTACCCTATACTTTGGGATTATAAATCCGAATCCGTCGAAAAAAGATGTGTTTATTTAGAAAAAGTACGTTTTTGTATCTGATTTTTTAACTTAAAATATCACTTGCACTAATTAATTAGCATATTTGAGTTCATGTCCTTGAACTATTAAGATTGATCCAATCATTAGAACAAAAGTTATTCGGGGGATCCGTTTAATATTATTATTTTCTGTAGCGCACTATACACTAGTCGATCCCTTTAAGTCTGTTGAATGCTAGATAAAATCGTTCAAATATGTTACAATTTTAATATAGCGCTAGTTTAAATCGTATTAACGTACTTCCTAAACTTGTCTACAGTATCAATTTATTGCGCATTGTTTAATGGTTCATTGTTGAACATAAACTTTGTGAGAGTGTAGTTCAATCATATAGAATAAAGTAAAAATATGTTTTTATTCATCATGTGACTATAAAATTCACTGCGCGAAAGCACGCTTTTGAAACATTAACTGCGGTGTTCTCCCTTTAACCAAAAAATTAATGACTTCTTAAGATACACTTACAATTTTAAAAAGTGTGTTGATTAACAAGTAAATCAGGGATTTCACTTGCCTGGTCACGTTAAAGCAATAAGAAACGTTATTATTTACAGCTTATTTTATTTTATTTAATTATAGAAAGTTCTAACATAAATTACTGGATCATGAATGAAGGAATATTGAACTTTGAACTGAAGCAATCTCAGAATTCTTGATTACGATAGATTACTTTGCAATGACACTCAACTGAATAGGTTTATTTCAGAGGAATGTATTTCAAATTCTGAACATTAAGAATGGATAATTAAGAAACGGAAAGTGAATAATAGAGACTAAAAGTAAGCTATAATTATAATTAAAATTGAGACAAAGTATTGAAAGTTGTTAGTGGATGAAAAAGGGAAACAGGTTTAAGCTTTAGTTTCATAATTCTGTAGCCTATTGTAAAAATATTTTTTGTCTAAACTGTAAAACGTTCCGGATCAAATTGCGGTATTTACCGTCACTTTGAGTGCATCATCCGTAAAATCTACTTTACCGTAAAATATTATGCCCTAATTTTTACAGCATTTATTTAATTAGAGTGTTTCAATGATTTTACGTTTATTATCACAGTAAAAATTGTGGTATATCAGACCTTTTGTTCCGTATCATGTTTCGATAAAAATGAATTTGTCATAAAAAGTATCGGCACCTTGAGTGCCGGTACTTTTTACCATAATTTGATCCGGAATTTTTTACAATATATCTGGTTTTGTAAGAGAGATTAAATTGTTTATTTATGAGGCTGTATCAATAATTGAAACGTAAATAAAATTAACAATTTCTTAACGTCGACAAAAAAAAAAAATTTTATGACCAATTTTCATAAAAAAGTTTGTAATAAATCCTATTTTTGAGCAAGTTGAAGAAAGTATGGCTCAATGTATTTTTAAAAAAATGCAAAGACTGCTTTAGAGCAAGTTGGAGTAAACAAGGCAAAGCGATAAAAAAATGGCCTGTTTTAAGCGCGTTGGAGCAGACAAGGCATTTTTAGAAAGGTATGATTTAAGCAATTTGGAGCAGATGCGAAGTGTGCTAAAAAATGCATGTTTTTTTAACAACTTGAAACAGATATAACCAAAACACTATTAAAATGCTTGCCTTGAAAGAAATGAAGAACGCAATAATATGAAATTCAGAAGAATAAAATCAAGTTTGGCACAAATTAGAACAAAAGTATCGCTATTAATTTATCGCTGTCGATAGATGAGACAAAAGTTTTGGTTTATTAATTAATTAATTAATTTTTTTTTGTTTATTTTGCCATCTAAACACACATGCGTGAATAAATAAAAATCACACAATTACGAGTTACGTTTATTCAAAAAGGTTTTCAATCAAAAGATTTTTATTTTCTCACTTCATCTCTTGAAAAGTCTTTCATTCCTAGAGTACTAAATTTATTAAGCAAACTATTTATTAATATTTATTTTATCATAATGCAAAAGTTTTCAACCTTATAATTAAAACCTATAATATAATATAATATAATATAATATAATATAATATAATATAATATAATATAATATAATATAATATAATATAATATAATATAATATAATATAATATAATATAATATAATATAATATAATATAATATAATACAATATAATATAATATAATATAATATAATATAATATAATATAATATAATATAATATAATATAATATAATACAAAATCAATGTCGATTTCTTCGAAAACCTATATTTTCTGAAGCTCGAAAAGCATCATCATAATTAAAATACTTGCATCTCCAGTGCTAAGAATTTTACAAAAAACTTTGCCCGCGGAAAAAAAAAATTAAAAACAAGCTTCTAATGGGTCTTTAAAAAGTTATAACGAAAATAAAACACATGCCGATATTTTACATATTTATAAAAATGAGTTTTTGAAGGAAATATATCTGAATAAAATTCTTCGTGTTCATAAAACTAAATAATAAAGTGGTATATAAAACACGGAACTTAAACAAATATTAACGCTTATTTAGTACCTCTGTTATAAATTTATGCGACCATGGCAATCCTGTAAAAAAAAGTGTAGACCTTTAAAGTCAGTTGAAAAAAGACTCACATAAAATAAAACTGTAAAGTGAATTACGCAAATGGAGGTAATTGCATTACGAATTTATTTGGGTTCATTAGTCTAATCTTTATTTTAAAAGAAAACCATGCTCATAAAAATTGTTTGAAAAACGGAGTCGTAAACGTTTTTTTTTAAACACTCATTTTTAGCTATGTCCATTTCTTAAATACGCAGCTAAATATATACTAAGAAATATATACTAAAGAAAGATGGATGGTTCATTGATTTTTTTTAAAAAAAAGTAAAACAACAACATTGCATTGAGAAAAAAATGTTAAAAATATCAGAATATGGTAAACTTTACTATGTTTCTGACTCTATGGGAACACCAAAAAGCTTGATAAAATTGATTTTGTTAAAATTAACAATAAAATATGGTTTTAAAATATGTAAAAACTTCGCAAATATGGTAAAAATTTGGTAATTTTATAGTGATACCTTAGAGAAGGACATGAAAACATTTATTTGGTTTAATTTAAGTTTTGTATTTTTACTAAATGTGTGGTAATAAGAAATATATTTTTGAAAACTAGAACTTCCGGTAAATTTTGGTTTTATTAAACATAATTATGTTTTTTTTTTCCCACCAGAAATGTCTTTATCTTACAGTGCGGTACTTTTACCAGATTTCTTTTGTCCGTGTGGTTAGAAATTTTGGAGGATGATCTTTTAAGAAAATCCAAAGTAGGAACAAAAAGTTTGAATTTACATAAGAAGTGCATGAGCAAATAAATAAATAAAACAGAATATTTTAAATACAAGTTTTTAAACTATAACTGACTTTTATTTTGGAAACCAAAAAAAAGTATCTTCCGCATATCTTGCTTTCCTTCAAAGACGTAAGCCAGAATATAATAGTGATTGCGCAAAAGAAGAACCTTCAAAGGCAGTCAATAAAAACCACTTTTTCTTTCCATGTAGGAAAGCTTCCATTTTGTGTGTCAGATTCTATAGAGCAATGAATTCAAAATCTGGCAGTTCACCGTTACGCTTGAGTAAATGATATGAACAATAGGAGTGTTTATTCAACTAATGGTTATAGAGTAAGAATGTTTCGGGTGAAAAGAATCAGCTGCTAATCCTAGTCCTGCGTTCTTTTCTCGAAATTTGAGTGATCTCACCTCAATAAGTCAGTATTTATGTTCCATCCTTCGTTCCCAAGAGTAATTAACTTCTTCCAACTCAAGTAAGCTCAACTTCCAAAGGAACTGGATGAAAAATTAATCCAGGAAGTTAAAGAAATATCTATCAATACTTGAAACTAATGAGTGGTGGTAATAGTCCTATTCTTTTTTTACCTAAAAGAACGTTCATTTAAATACGTTCTTGCATTTTTCAAGGTGAAAACCAAAATTAATTGAATCGTACTTTTTTTTGCCAATACATTTTGCTATTATCTTTGAAGTTGATATTTATTAGTTGGACATAAAAATAAATGTTGCAACACTTCGTAAAACATGAAAATCATTTGGTACATTTTGTAAAGTTTATATGATAATCGGGATTAATTAAAAGTGTCGGAAATGTGCAATCGTTAATCTTAAACCCATGCACGCTTAAATTACAATCTAGTGCCTATTAATTGACGAACTTTTTATAAAGTTTGGGTGATATCCTGCATTGGATAAGACTTTCGGAAATGTACAGACGTTAACCTTTTACCCATATAAGTATTTAGCAGATTGCAGTGTCAATTATTTGACGAACTTGTTACAAAATTAGAAGGATATCATGGATTAATTCAAAGTTTCGGAAATGTGCAGACGTTAACCTTTAACCCATGCAAACTCAAAACAGATTTAAGTGTGAAATAATTGATGAACTTAATGTAAAGTATGGATAATATCCTGCATTGATTACAAGTTTTGGAAATGTGCAGACGTTAATCTGCAACTTGTGTAAGCCCTAAGTACAATTCAGTGTCATAAAATTGACGTTTTTTTTTAAAAAAATTCGAAGATAAATACTCAAGGAAAGTATTACTTTAGCTGCACATTTATTTCTTCATACACTGTTAAAGGTATTAGAGCTTTTTGAATCACAATAATTGCGACCTTAATACAGTGTAATTTTAAACTTGATTTCAAAATGCTATAGTAAAATTTGAATGGAAGCTTAGCTCAATATCTCACCTTATAAAAGTAGCCAAAAACTTTACATGATCATGCTGTTCAAAGCACTAATATTTTGGTTCAAGTTTAAACCAATTTTCCAAAGAGTATAGATGAATCTGAGATAATTTTGAATGTTATTTCTCGTTGAATAAACCTAATATTGTTACACTTAGATAAAATCATGATTTTTTTTCGAAAAATTTGTAAAAAAAAAAAAAAATATTAATAATAATAATGTATATATATATATATATATATATATATATATATATATATATATATATATATATATATATATATATATACATATATATTCACTTAATTTATATTTCCTGTAATTTTTCTGATAAATCAAAAATCGACAAAATCTTTTACACAAATCTCGTACTAATATGTTATAATGCTCAAATCTTGTTCGAAATAATAAACTTTTGGTTTTTATTAACTATTAAATGGTATGCCCATAATAAATACAGACTAAAAAAGATTTATTTTCATATAAATATTTTTTAAATGTTCTCTCTCTCTCTCTTATGTCCTTTTTGCTGATAGAAAGGAATTAATAAAAATTTTCTAAACTTCCAATTGAAATTTTGAAATTTTTTATTAATATAAAAAGAGATTCCCTAAGTTTAAAAAAATATTTAAAAACAGAATATTTCCGCATAATATATACTTTTTTAAAAAACAAAATATCTAAGTAACTATGTAGTAAATATGAATTTTATCGTAAATCTTGAAAAAAAGACCTATATTTCGAAATAATTCAAGTCTTCATTACTTCCAAAACCGGAAAAAAACAGAAGCAACGGTAAGAAAATAACCAAAATAGCATTAATCTTCGAAATATTATTGCAAAATGAGAGATAAAAAGATTTTCAATTACGAGGTGGGGTTGAATAACTATACTTAGGAGAGAAAAAAGGCTAAGATATAGTTTTAAAATATATAATTTTGATTTATATTATTTGGTTTTTATTTTTGTTTCTATTATTTTATAAGGTAAACATAATCCTGACTTTTGAGATCTATAATAAAGATAAGTTGTTCTTTAGAATCAGAAAACAAATGTTATGAAAAATAATATGTAGTTTTTTTTTTTTCCAATGCTCACCTGGATTATGACCTAGGTCATACCGGCACCTGAAGGGCAGATTTGTTGACCACTCTTTCAGAGCCCCATATTAGGCGGGCCAACGTTGCTCCCACAGTGACAACAGATAGTACAGAGAATGAAAGAAACATCCATGCCTTGCCCGGGATTCGAACCCAGAACCTTTCAGATGCAAGGCCAGTTCCCTGATCCTTACACGGGCCGGTCGCCAAAATTGTTATTTAACTAACAAGTAATACATCATTATGGCAATATAAATTTAATCGCTTTCGTCTGTTTCGTCGAAAGTTATTCGTGTAATGAAAACGAAATTGAAAAATAAAAATATCTTTAATTAAATGACAATTCAATTTTAAATACTTATTTAAAAACTCTATTCTTATTTCGATGTTATTCTATAACTTTTTTCGCCCTGCGAAGAAAACTTAAAAAAAAATATATATTGTTCAAAATAGAAATTGCATACTTTGTTCTTAAAAAATTAAAAAGAATTATACTTTTTATTTTGTTCACAATTAATTTAATATCTATTTTTTTATTTTATATTTAAAACTAGCGCAGTACTTCTTTTAATTAATTTGTGAAGTTGAAAAATAAGATAACGTTTAAATGAAATAAATTTATCTTAAACTTTTAAATATTTACGTAAACAATTATAACTTATTAAAAAATTTTATTGACGGTAATTTTACCATGATTTTTTTCTCCATCTGTGGTAAAAATTAGACTCATCTTAAAATATTAGATATTTTGCAAGATATTATAGTGTATTATGCTACAAAATCTTTACAATGTTTATTGATCTCGTACAGTTTGCTGATGCATAAAAATGTTTTATTGTAATACGTTCCCTCTTAAATTTCGCACAATATTTATAAACAAAATGGCCGTTGTTAAGTCCTTATTGTCAAAAACACGGTATTATCCGAACGCGCTCTAGCAAATATAAAAAGACTCAAGCTTTCAGAATCATCAACAATATTTTATAAGCATAAAGCCTATTTTATGCTTCGGGATTTTCTTTGGGATTTTTGGATTTAGGGATTTTCTAATTACTCTATTCAATGTCTTCAGACGATATATTGAATCAATGTTGACATTTAGTTCCACAAAACACATTAGAAAAATCTTTACAAACGATTAAGGATAAACGGGACAACAACTAACACATAACTCGATAGGTCAAGATCTTGGTCTTCTTTTGTGGCAAATGAACTGTGGTTGAAAGGGGAAAAATAACATAAAAGGGAAATCTTCTGGTTTCATATTTGTTGATTTTTTCATATTTGTCTGAAAGAGAGGCCAACAAAATCGCCCTGTATATTCCTGAATTGACGGATGTTAACACAGGTGAGCATTGTAAAAAAAAAAAAAATAAATAAATAAATAAAAAAATTTAAAATATCAAAATAATCAAAATATTTAACTCAAAAAACGTTTAAATATTTCAAAATAAAAAAATAAATATATTTTATGCAATAAGAATAAAAATATTTTTTTATATTTTTCTAAAAAAGTATTTTGAAAATAGAACTATTTAATATTCCTACTAATATAATGAAATACTTTGAATACATTGGAATTGCTTTTGTTCAAACAATTTTCCCCTAGGGAACAGTTTTTTTTCTCCAATTGCATGAGATGTTTTTAACAGATCTGAAAAAAATTTTCATCACTGATTTCAAATCTGCAATCTGTTTCTCTTTCCACCTACAGTTTTGTTAAAAGTCATTTTTAATCTATTTTTTTTTTTGTCGAATTGTACAAGATTAAAAACGTTATATATAACTAAGGGTCGCGTAAATATTGTGACAAACTTCTAGGGGAGTTAGGGCGCATCATAGGATCAAAATTGCATGGGAACCCATGATCATTGCATTGGAATTTCATCGTAAGCCGCTAGGGGCTCTTCCCCTACTATGCACTGCTGAACCGGTTATAGCAGAAAGCATCCCAAGTCACGTTCGACGACATTTCTGGACATGGATTCCTCGACAATTTTAATCCCGATGATGCGCCCTTAAAGTTTGTCGCAACATTTCTGCTTCTCCCTGCTATCTATAACTTTTTTGAACGTGTTAATTTTGAGAAAAAATAGACTTTAATAGTCCTTTAAATAAATATGTAGCTTTAGCACCAAAACTAATTTCAAAATTGAAATCCCCACTCCCGAGTTCGGCAAGATCAAGTTTTTGTATAAAAGCAACAAAAAATTTATTCTCCAGTGTTATTAAAACGTTTGTATCTAGTTCAAATAAGAATTTACTCATTTTCAAAGCATAGATATAACAAAAACTGACAAAATAATTTCTTACTCAACAAAAATATTTTCAAAAATGGAACATGTCCTCAAAAGTTATTGCTGTATAAAGCGGTGGCAAGCAATTTTCTTAAGTCGAAATAAATGTTTTATTTGTTGAATTTTTTATTATATTCCTAAGATTCTTTCTTATAATGCTTTTGATCAGTCTGTCGATAAAATTTGAAGGTCATTTTCTGCTTCGCTAAAGCAGTTGATGAAGTGTTCATTTTCGCATCTTAAAAATGAAATTTTGCCGCCTTTCGTTTATTTGTAGCTCAAATTGTTCTTCGAGAAAAGCTTAAACAATTTTCACATGGCAAAAGTCACAAAAAAAAGAAGAAAAAAAGCGCTCTTTTATGCTTTTATAATATAATTCCTAAAAACTCTTATTTTTTTTATTTTATTTAAATTCAGACTTGATTCTCGCTTTCTCTAATTCAAAAATCGAATTTATAATTATTTGAGTGATAATATATACATTGAAATATAACATATTAATAGAAAAAAAAGCAAATCAGAAGTATTAAAGGAGATATAAACGGTACTGATACGAAAATTTTCTTCAATCAAGTGTGAAAATAAGTGATATAATTTATAATAATTCAAAACATTTTTTTAATTTAATTTGTTATTAGTTGTTATAAGTTTTTTTTAGCTTTAATTGATATGAATTATAGTAATTTAAGATTCTTTCAGTTCAAACCCTTGTTCACGTCATTTTATTTTTAAAAAAAAGCACCATTCCATTAGAAAAAAAATGTGGTCGAAACTAAAAAGTTTTATAATGTTATACCAAAAACTAAAATTTTATTTTATAATATTGGATAAAAAGAAGATATTTGTAGTAAAATTTATAGCTTTATCATGGTAGCATGACATAAAAATCATTTATTCTGTTAAATTTACATTTCAGTTTTGTATTTTTACTAAATGTGTGGTAATAAGAACTATAATTTATAGTCTAGAATTTCCAGTTAACTATAACCATATGAACGGTAAATTACGAAATGTATGATTAAAATTTCGTATATTTTAGATTTATAAACCAAAACTATGGATTTAGCTTAGTAGAAATTACCATACAGTACGGCAATTTTAATAGAATTTTTTTCACAGTGTTCACAGTGTTCACATTTTTTTCAACTGTTAAAAATATTATTTTTCATCTGTTAATAACAGTAAATTTTCAAATTTAACCTGTTTTTTTTTTAATTATAAAAACCTAATAGTTTCGCGTGGTTGCCTCTAAAAATTTTGACTTGTTTCCAGAAAATGTTGAGATTTTTTGTATTAGTATGTATTTTACTAAATTATACATGGTTAAGTCTATACTTAAAGTATCTCTTCAGTTTAGCTCAAAGCAATAAGATAAACAAAAGTGAATATTTAGTAAAGGTCCAATCAACAATATTTTCAGGAAGAAAAAAAATGGCGAAAATACCTTACTGTAAGATAATAACATCTCTGCTAATATTTAATATTGTAAAGCAGCTAATAAAAAATAATGTTCTTTTTGCTATTTGTTTCTAATGATATATCCCGTATATGAGCTAATTAATTTTGTGATACTGTTGTCCAAAGCACTGAAAAGAATTTTAGTGTATCTTATCACCAAAAATAGTTTCAACAACTTTACATCAACATAGTGTGGTACCAAGGACATATGCTGGCGTAGTAAAACATCAAATAGGTTCTTTTATACTACTTGGTGTCGAGTAGCTACCATCATTTCTGGTAATCAATAATACTGATGTTTATAATTACAGTAAGATAATATAAACATTAGAGACGGAAAATTATTTTTACTGGACAATATAAAGAAAGAATCATTAATTTAAGTTGTATTCATACACTAATTCTTAAAATAAAATTAGTTTTTGTATCAAACACACACGTAGCACGAAGAGAATATTAAACGTATTCGAACTCGGCTTAACGAAGCATAATCGAATAGGAATTACGTATACATTATGAAATTATTTAATGCAGTTTACAGACTTAAAAATTGAAATATAAATATTATTAAAACACATCTTAAAGCATACATGTATATTTTAGCGGCGAGCTTTAGTTTCTATAGATGAAAAGCAGCAGTGAAGACTACCACAAAATCTTGCCAAAAAGTTTTCGATTGTAAACCATTACAAACGAGGTCCTAAACAAAATATTTAACTTTTGGTGTGAAGGCACGTGATCTTGGTTTAAACGTTTTGCACTTTAGATATTTAGAGCTTTCATACACTGTTTAAATTGTATCTAAAAGCTCTCTTCATATCAGTTAACTAATAAAAGGGTTCCTGAACACAAATTTTAGAGTTGTTCAGCATTAAGTTGGGAGTAATATTACAACAGAGTTTTTACAGTATATGTACGGCAACAAATCATACTAATGTGCAAACTAACTAAAGCGTAATTCAGATTATCTAACTTTATTTCCAATAATTTGTAAAACTTAATTTGTAAAAATTTGTAAAAAACTTAACTTAATTTGTAAAAAAAATATACATTATATTGACAGTGAAATTGACAATGCTCGTAGTAGGATATTAGTTTATTTACAATTCTATAATCCTAAGACATCGTTATATAGAAAATATATGTCTTCATAAAATATATTTCTATTTAAATTAACCTGATTTATCATAAATTTATCAATAATAATATAATTAACTGTAGGGACAAACATATAATGTAAATAAATAGGAATTACACAAGATTCTTAAAAAAAGAATTTAAAAAATGAAATAAATGATCTTATAATCCATCTTATATTTAACATATTAATTTTGCATTCCAAATTTCCTCTTATATTCCCATGTATTGCTTCGTTTCAATAATAAAGTCTCAATTAATTTTGCATATTTTAATTTAGTAGCTAGATTTATAGAATATATGATTGGGCATGGAGAAATTTAACACTTAGCCCTATCTGCAAAGCGTTTAGGAGTGTATTTTCAAACGTGTTTTCAGTAAAACATTAAAACACAATTATTTCATATCTTTTCTAATTTGTAATGTGTATTGAGCTGTTATCTAATGAAAATTGCGAAAGCCTGTACATATCAAGAGACAATACTATGAAACTGTTTGGTTTCAAAATGTAGAAGATTGAAAAAGAGCGAGCTTAAGACCAACCGCAAGCTCTTCATGTTCTCTTTATCCAAAACAAAAATCTAAAACTATCTTTGAATAATGAACTCCGCGTTTACTCTAATCACTTAAAAAATACTTCACAATTTTTTGTCAGCATTTTACACAAATTTTAAAAATTGACTTCTGGAATCAATTAATACCGGTATTTTATAAGCATAACTTCCCATCTTCCATCAAAATTGTGACAAAAGTGTCACGTAAAATTTCAATGCATGAATAATTATGAGCCATCATTGTCCAAACAACTTTCAATGCGAGGGGTGTCGCGTGTATGTACATAAAAATAGTGCTCCACAGCTTTCGATTTTACACGCACCACGCTCTTTGACGTCAAGATATGAACTTTTCGACTTGTGAATCAAAATTTGATTGCATGATTGCTGTTGCAGCACAAAAACCAGATTTTCTCTTACAAGCAACTATGAACAGATTTTACCCTCAAAGCTATCGGAGATCTCCTATTTCAAAAAATATGTATTTTTATTTTTCAATGGACTTATACAATGTCGTATTAAGTTCGTTGCCTTTGAAAGTAAAATGGATCATTGATTCAGATTTTATGGTATAAAATATACTTTATAGATGCATATTTGTAGTTCACAGATTATTTTTAAAGATTGAGTCTTATTTAGTGGAGTATACAATTAATTGTATCAGTAAAAAACGAAAACCAAAAGTTGAAATTAGAAAATTGTACATGGTGTTTAAACCCTTCATTGGGTAAATGTTCCGTTCATATGGCCGTTTACCAGAAACGCTGTTTTTCAAAATTATAGTGCATATTACCACACATTTAGTAAGAAGCACAAAACTTAAAAGTAAATTAATTTAATCGAATAAAGGGTTTTGATGCCATGCTCTAAGGTATTAGGTTAAAATTATCAAATTTTACCACGTTGACTAAATTTTATGACACATTATTAAACCATATTTTCTAGCTTTATCGAGCTTTTTAATATTTCGATAGAGACAGAAACACGGTAAATGTTTCATAGTCTGGTAGTTTTAACCATACTTCTTTTTCCAGTGTACCTTTATATGTTTCAGTGTATACTTTTAAATGTGTTGAGAAAATACTTCCTATACATTGAATTATACATTTTCTCCACACATGTAACTTTTATTATTTTATTTTATAATGCTTACGATTCCAAACCAAAATTAAATACATTTATGGTACAGTATCCAATTATTCCTGATTAGATTTTACTGATGTATATTGATAAAATTGATATACACTTTTTATTAATTTTTTATAATACGTTCTTTTTTCTTCGACGATTAACATTGGATTTTGCTTGATCAAACCAATTTGAAATATTATTTGAAGTATTATTTCTATTTGAAATATTATTTGTTAGAGAATGACAAAATAACGACATTCTTTTCTCACAGTATCCCAACTTATTATTCTATTTGTAATAAAATATTAACATTTAATTAAAACTAAAAAAAAACATTATTAGATCAAAACATTAAAAAATTGAAATGATTTAGTTAAGATAAAGTTACAAAATGAATCTCTATGAAAATGAAATATATAAACAACAGTGTGATACTGTACTCTTGGTATATATTTATATTGTTCTTTTAATTAGACTATGTGTATTTTACTACCAATACAAAATTTATTTTTGCTAACTAATATTGTTCTTTCTTCACCATAAACTTTTATTAATAGAATTTCGTAACAGGATAGAATGTAAGTAAAAAAATACAAGCATCTGTTTAAAATAAAAAATATATTTTGAGTAATTTTGAAACGAAACATAAACTATTGAACTTTTACATGATATGCTGAAAGGATCAGAAACTATGCAAATTTGATTTGTTCGCAAAACTAATGGGTATACAATAAAAAAGAATATAAATGACTATTTTCGATTCTTTAGAGTTTTACCAGCCTTAATATATGCAGAGTTGCATACAGAATCTTAAATGAAAAATTCCACCTATGCCATAAGAACATACTTCTACACATATTCATTAAAATCATAAAAAAGCACGTCACAAAAAATGGTGTTACCAAATAAAGTGTTAGAAACCAGATATAAGAACCCGTTTACAAGCATACAAAACCGGTTAATGTTTGGAGTTTCAGTCTTAGTTTTTCAGTTTTAAGAACATAATTTATGTTCGACACTGGTATTTATGTTCGTAAGTAAAGAGTTGTTTGAGATATTGCTAAAGGGTAGACGAGAGCAAAGATTTGTCAGAAAAAATTAACTAAGAACAGCGGTTATATGAACAATTAAACACGAAGAGTTCATCTCAACAATTATAAGTTTTTTTCTGGAATGAAACTCTACACTTCCGGATATGTTAATATAGTACTACTTTGTTTCTTTATTTAAAAAATCAATTAATGATAGCAAAGAAATAAATAATCATCTCTGTTTATTAAGAATCAAAGCTTTGAGTAACATTTAATTACACAGAGAAAAAATTCTGGTCAACAAAAACATATTTGTTTAGAAAAGATATTTTAATTATATTTAAAAGTTTTTTAATTTATATTTAAAAACAGCGGTTGTATGAAGAATTAACCACAAAGTGTTCATCTCAACAATTGTATGCCCTTTTTTTTTTTTTTTTTTTTTTGGAAAGAAACAAAACTTTACACTTTCGTATGGGTTAATATAGTACTTCTTATACTTCTTTTAAAAAAAACTTGATTAATGATAGCAGAGAAATAAATAACCGTTTCTGTTAATTTAGAAGAATTAGAACGTATTATCATTTGAAAGTATCATCCCTTTTTGCCATTTATTTGGAAATTTTAAGATACTGACGGTCTTTTCCAATCAGCATAATAATAATATCATATTTTTTTCTAATTTCACCAAAAATCATTATCAGATTGCTACAGTAAAAATTATCCTGGTCTTTGGTATTTTCATACGGCCGGAAAACAGAGCAAATTTAATCATATTCTGGTAGTTTTAGCTGTATTTTTTTTTCTCCAAGTATTCCTCACAATAAATATAATTTTTGAAAAAATAATATTAAGATACGCTGCATGATCATACGATTTAAATGAAATGTATTTTTTTACTTTGAAACTTTTCAGCCTTATAATAGAATCAATTATTGAAACGATAAAGTTCTACAAGTTTAATTCAAATAATAAATTTAAAATACAAGTTTTTTAAAATTTAAAAATTTCTGAGGTTTTTGAGCATTTAGCAATGAATTTATGAAACATAACTTGATTTAAAACTGACTTTATAATTTTTCTGAGTAATTCAAAAATATTTTTTAATATTTATATTTAAAATTATGTCTTTAAATATTTTAAGGTTTTTTCTCAATTGAATTTTTACAGCAAAAAAATTTGGGCTCAAGGTGAATGTTTAAACATGACAATACATGCTTGTAAATAAAACTCATTAATAAAATCTAATGCTTGTAATTTAATTTTTGTTTTGTTTTCGCAATTTAAAAGAGGAAATTCTCAGAAAAAGAATCATTAAAATTGTTTAGAGTATTCAATGCAGAATAGAATGCTTTTTACAAAAAATAGAATAACGCAAACGACACTGACAGACAAATTTGAATAGTATAGATAATATTTGAGTAGTGTCGAAATAGCTCTAGAACAAATAATAGTTTAAATTTAAAAGCCAATCTATTAAAAATTAAAACATCATATACTCATTTTTGAGCAAAATGCAAAATCTCAAAAATGACGTAAAGAGATAAATGTGTGAGAGATTTTCGTTGACTGACGACAGGATTTGAACGAAGAACCTCCATGTTTTTGGCAGCAGGGTCTAAGCTAAGTATTCGCCACCTTGCTAAATGAGATAAAATCGTAAATTTGGTTAAAAAAATTGTGATTTAGGGAAAATATTCTCGAATGATTTTTTCTAACAAAAAGAAATATACATAATCTCCTCAATCCCGTATAAAAAAAAAGATTAAAGGAAAGTTGTCCGAACAAATCCTGCATTTTTTATTCGATTACAGTAATTTCAGTTAGATACGTTACATAGCCAATTAGGATTATATTAAGTCTAGATAAAATAAGCAACAAGAGAGATTAAGAAAGCTTAAGATAAACTACTGTAAAATACTAATTACCACGTACGTTGAAGGATCAAGCGATATTGTGTAAGAAAATTATTCCTTACAGATTCCATTCATTGCTCCTTTACTCCTCTCCAAATGCAAAATGACTCTTGATTTGAATTTGCATTTTATAAAATAATTCAATTTATAATAAATTTATATTTTGATTTTAAGTTTTTTTTATGTGAAAAATCAATTATAATTTTTTTTTTAAGATTTGTCTTTGGCTAAGAATTTTGAAATTTGGTCAATACTTGGCTAATTTACTGGCTAATAATTTTAAGTCCTTAGCACGGGCCCTAAGTAGGATGCTCTAAACCACCATACTTGTACACCCCCGTCCAAGAAAAATTAGGCAACTTTTTATAGTGGTTATGACAATGACACGTAACTACATATTAATTTCCAATTTCAACGGTTCAATTCGGTTGCCGTTTAGAACATATAGTCTCAATGGTTTAGTCAGAGATTGATAATTTTAATTTCACTACTTTCTTAGTTCGCTCTATATTAAAAACTTTTAATCGAATGGAATTTATTATTTCAAAATGTGTCATTGCGGCGGCATTTATATCACGCTTCCTAACTCACCCTGGATTTGCTTGTATAGCTATGGTGATTCGAGCATCCTACTACGATTTTGTAGATCCTTGGTTCGAACTCATCGGCAGCCAATGAATATATTTCTCGCCCATTTTTCCTCCATATCATTCTTTGAGACTAAACATTTAATTTAAAAATAACACTGTTTCAATTTTCATGTCATTATAATCAATAATGAAAACGTGGGATTTTTAAGTTCGACTATATTTGTTTCACAGATATTTTGACTCCCTCAATTTTGATAAATCATTTTTTTTACAGGATATTTATTACATATACTGTAAAAAAACATTTCAAAATATGTAATAAAAGAAGTAAATGCCTACATATTTTGGTAGGTATATGTTTGTATAATTCTGTGCCTTTTATAATTAGATCAGCGTCAATAAACAGTATGCAATTTTTATTTTAACTAAAATTTACTCTTTTTAATGCTAATTACTATTTATAACAAATTGTTCATCTGATTTATGAATGCATTTTAATGAATCAATGCAACTTTCCTATTCATTTGGAAAAAGAAATGTCTTTACAAGTGAATAATAATAAAAATACACAAATTCATTTTTTATTTTGTTACTCTTTTTAAATTTTCTTTGTTTCGTTGTCTTAAGTATAACAGACAGGACTTTAAAACCCCAAAATGTATATATGCCCTGTCAGACATGTTTGTCCTCAAAATACTTGTACGACTGAAACTTTTATAAATATCTTTCACGGATACTAAAATACACAAATGTACTTATTACTTCTGTTTTAAGAAATACCATTAAAAATATTATGTCTACGTCAAGACTTTAATTTTAAGTATAAATCAGAAGTATTGTTTAACAAAGAAGTATTAAGTACTAGATATGTATAAATGGAGTTGCTTTATTGGTTCATTGGCACAAAGAACAATGACGGAGTCAATGTTGAGCAATATTTTTAATAAAGAAGTACAGTATACTTCAACAATTTTTTCTCACCCCTTTTTTACATGCGCATTATATGAAAACTTTTCTTAAAAATTTATAAAGCAATTTATGGAATATTTTGTTTAAATTTTTTCTTGCGTAAAAAAATTCTAGCTCAGAATGTTTCACATTTACGCTCACATGCCCCGTCGTGTTAAACAGTATAATTTCTGAGCCTTGATAGTAGACCAGATAATATATCTGAATGAAACTAATAGAATAAAAAACTTTCTATACCTCACATGGCTTAAACAAAAAGTTTAGGAAGAGATAAAAAATGTATTTCCTCATAAAGTTTGTAACTTTTGCCTTTAGGTATTAAGCAATTCAAGCAGAACGCACAAGTAAACCGGTTACGGTTTCTCTGAGATATTTTTTACAGTGACGTTTAGCAGCAATCATTAATGAAAAGATAGATTAGTGTACAAAAAGACATTTGGATACGAATAAAGTTTTTCTACAATTGCTTTAAAAACTATAATTTCAAAAGAAAATTTTCATCACTGAAACTTTCTATTTTATCTAGTTATAACTATCTATAGATATCTATCTAGTTATAACTATACGCTTTTTATGTAATTTTCATGATTTATTTTATTTCATTAATTGTTTTGTTTTTGTTTAAACTTTGAAAGCAGTATATTGAATCTATAAGTCATTCTGTCCAATAATGACATTTCCGGTAAAAAAACACCAGCATAATTCTGGTAAATAAAACCAAAATATACGATATTTACGCTATTTATTTAGTAATATTTCTGATTTTGAAATTATATTTCTCATTACCACACATTTAGTGAAAAATACAAAGTTGAAAAGTAAATTTGACCAAATAAATAATTTTTATACCCTATTATGAGGTATCATGATAAAATTACCAAATCTTACTACATTTACCAAACTTTAATACTTATTATATAACCATATTTTATTTTTAATGTTATCAAAATCTTTACCAAAACGCTTCGGTAAAAATTATCGAGCTTTTTAGTGTTTCTATTGACAATTAATTTTACCATATTCTGGTAATTTTGACCATACATACACTTTCTCAGTATAGGTTCATTCCTGGGAAGTTAAATACTTAGTAACCATAGTGACAAATTTTTTATCAGCTGAAAATTTTAAGTTACAAATGTTTCCTTAACGAGACATATTCTAAAAACACTGACACAAAACTTCGATGTTTTAAGCAAATCCTGGGTTAAGTTATTTTATAGATGAAAATAGCTTCCTACTATTTCCAAGTTTTTGTTCCAGATATAGATATTTCAATTCAAAATATTAAAAACTTTTGTTACATATTTGGAGCTAGGTTATTTTATAATGAAAGGTGTATTGTTTTCATAGATTCTGATAACAGGTTCAACTGTGCTGTAAATCATTAAGATTCAACGTTTCATTGGTATTCTGATCGTCAAGGTTCAAACTTTAGTTTCCTTGAATCTTTATCAAGATATTCTAATATTGACCTAAATAGTGGGAGGGATGTCGATGTAGTATCAGACATTTGATCGAAATTCTCACAAAACGAACTTTTTTTGGCTGTGCGTGGGAAATAGCCGTCTGACGAGCTTTGCGATAACTGGAAAGTTTGACGAAATATTGATAAAAGCTTCTGACAAAGCTGAGAAAGACGCTTTATTTATCTCCTTCCTTTGAGGTTATTTGATGTGTTGTATTTCTTATTAATTTATAAAACATATAAAAAGTTAAATGTAGGCTATGTCAAAGTATTTTAGTTTAAACTATTTTTAAATATTGCTAAAAAATACAATAAAATAAAAAAAATGTAGCTATTAAATGCATGTTAAATTTCTAAATTTTCAAAAGTTGATACATTAAAATATGCTTAAAATAAAGCACACCCAAAATTATTTTTGAAACTATAAATAAAATTATTTATATTTCAGGCTTCAAATGACGTTTGGATTTATATTGCTTTTTTTTTTTTTACTTCAAGTATACTACGAAATATTTCAGTTTAACTAAATTTATTAATTATTTTAAGTTCCATTCAGAATAAGTTTAGTAGTTTTTGTGCATCCCATTGAACTTACACACGATCAATTATGATGAAATATTGATTATTTTAAGCACTAAATCATCCATTTTCTTCAAAGATGGTTTTTCGCTATTTGCATTATTTACTCTACATTATAATTTGTAAGCATGCAAAAAATAAATAAATAACTGGTTTGAAAAACTATATCTGCACTACTAAATAAAATATTAAGAAATAAAATAATTAAAAATAAAATAATAAACAGTAATTTTTCGAATGGAAATTGTAGCCTACTGAAGAAATATCTTGCAAATAGAAGCAAAAGAAGAACAAATTAGAAATATTGACTGAGTCACTTTAACTATATTTTACAATAGTTAGGTATAAGAAATAAGCATTTTTATGTTTCATTAAAAACTTAGTGAAAATGTTTAAAAAAAATTAAGTGTCTTTCTGGTATTGCCTAACTACGTAAAAAAAGTCGTATTAAAAATTTATTTGTTCCTTATCCCGATTTCAAACATTATAAACAAAACATCGAACACAAAATTGAAAGTGTTATTCCAATAAATCATTTCCATCTGGAAATCAGGCAAATTTCTATCAAGCAATCAGTATTTCTAGTAAAGAAAAACTTAAAACTAGAAAGAAAGCATTGAAGACAATAGATTGCGGAGATTTGCAAGGATCAACTTCAAGGTGAGTCCAGTATCGTAACGGAAATTGTAGCGTACTGAAGAAACTACTTGCAAACAGATTCACGAAAAAAGAAAAAAAATAGGACAGATTGAAAATATTCATGAACATAATTTTGCTACCTTTTACAATAGTTTAGTAGCAGAAGTAGTCTCTTCTTCCTGATTCATAAAAAACTTGTTGAAAATATTAAAAAGAAATTAGTGCCTAATACTACCCATCAATATAATAAAAATTCGTATTAAAATATTATTTGCTCTTTGTTTCGATTTGAAACATTATGAACTAAAACATAGAACACAAAATAGAACGTGTAAACTATCTTCATCAAGATTATATTCAACAATCAGTAGCTCTAGTGAAGAAATACATAAGACTAATAGGAAAACATAGTGGACGATAGATTACGGTAATTTGAAGGGATCATCTTCAAGATTATAGCGTGTCCAGTACCTAACGGAAATTGTAGCGTACTGAAGAAAGATCTTACCAATAGATGCACGAAAAAGATAATGAGTGTTGATAGAGACGCATAACTAAGTTTTCGCGTGTGTCCCATATGTTTTGGGTGCGTGGATTATACTTGGTGTCTTTGAAATTCACGGTCGTGTTTGGAATTAGATTTTTTACTATTATTAAAACCAAATTGTATAATAGGAGTTTTCGATACATTGTATTTGATGCCACCAATTAAAATTTTGTCCCACTTTTATGCAATTCTAATTGCATTTAATAATATTTTAATTAGCATATGCTGCTTTTGTTGTGATGCATCTTGATTTTATTTAATTCAGAACACACATTTTAATATAACAGTAAAAATACCTTATCTTCATCCTATATATTGAATATAGTTGTAAACATCATATATTTTATGAATCAAAACTCACAACCACAATTTTAAAATATAATAAAACATAACATGGAAACAAAAAAGTTTCTGTCATATCATATTTAAACTGAAAAACTTTGATACTAAAATTTCTAATTCACTGGATTCTCAGCTTGACCTTTTTCAAAATAAGTTATAGCGTCGAAATTTTAAAAAAAATCGTTTTTTATAATAAATAATGTATTTAGAATGTATTATTCCCGCATGTGTATTCATGTAGAATTTAGCGAGTACAGTTTCATGTTTCTAATACAGGCGTACAAATTATCTGCAAACCTTAATGAGATTGTTTAGTTCTGAATTACGATTAAAAGATATCTTAACTATATACAAGTAGGACAAAAAATTAGGGTAAAACTGTTGCATTGTACGGTAATTATATTTCTGTGTTTAAAAAAAACATATTTTTGGTTATTATAACCGAAATACACGGTATTTAAATCATTCATTTGGTAATTTTTCATTCACATGGCAACGATTTACCAGTAGTTCTAGTTTTCAAAATTACATTTGGTTGTTCAGAAAGTAATTTCGTTTTCACTCAACCTTCACTGTATTTTTTAACAACCAACTTCACGCTTAAGTTGTGTAAACATCATAAATTACGAAAGTTGATATAGAAAGCTTACTGATAAAAAAGTTCGATCAATTCTACGTAGTAGTATTTGGTTGGTGACCTTTCAACTATAGAAAGTTAAAAATAGTATTTCAAGCATTTTACTATAGAAAAAATACTGTTCAAGCAAGAAAAAAAATATCAGATGCGTACGGAGAAGAAGTATTGACAGTACGCCAGTGTCAAAACTGGTTTGTAAAACTTTTATCCGGCAAAATTTCGATTAAGACGCACGATACACAGTTTAGGGTAAAAAGGACACAATAAAGGCATTAATTGATGTAAACTGGTGAAAAACAACTCGTGAGATTACTGACAGATAAAATTTGTTGAATTCGACCGTTCTCAAGTTTATTCTCAGAGCTCGGCATATGGGTTCATAATGTACTAACAGAAAGAAATTTGAGTCGTCGCATTAGACGTCAGTGATTTACTTCTCAAACATCAAAACAAATATCCATTTCTGAAGAGCTACATCAGTGAGGAGGAGAAAAGGGTTCCTACAATATTTGTTCCGGTCTATACAAAAATTATTAGACGGTAATACCTTTACTTCAAATGAGGAGGAAGTCAAAAATCACATGGGTCATTTTTTTGCCAGTGAAGGACAATATGAGCTAGGAGCCATTCTATAGTAAGAGGTATAGGTCCAAAATGGACAATATATAATTCAATAAAATATTTATTCACTATACAGGGGTCTGTTTAGAAGAAATTTGGGTCCGTTAACAAATAATCTTTTCATAAAAACGGACCCTTCACAAAATATTTTAACTTAAAAACGGACCCTTCACAAAATAATTTATCTTTTAATCGGACCTTTCACAAATTTGTTTATTTTCATTATTGTTTTGTTAATCGAATAAACCCTTCCCAGGAAGGGGGAGGGGAGAAAGACAGATGTAAACGAACTAAATTTTGTCTTCGGCAGACGCTTCTTCCTTTATTCGTCCGAATAGAATGTAATTTAGCCTATTCTGCGTTCAGCAGTATAGGCTAAATAACAAACATTTGTATGTTGCATCGCTAATTTAGTAGCTGCATTTGCTGTTTATTTTTTAAAATTTATTTTTTTTAATTATAATTTTACAATGTTGAGCATAATCTTGTATGTCTTTACAATTTAAAAACTCTTTGAAAAAGTTTTTTTTTGCAATAACGGACCCTATTTTCACAAATTCACAAAAGCGGACCCTGGTTGAAAGAATGTGACTTAACGTTTATTTTATATTCACAAATTACGAGTAATTTTTTCACAACTTTTACAAAAACGGACCTTTCACAAAATGTCTGGACAGACCCCTGCTATATAAAAATCGTATTTCATTTTCATAAAAAAAATATATTTCTCTCTCTTTGTATATATATATATATATATATATATATATATATATATATATATATATATATTACTATATATATATAAATATATATATATATATATATATATATATATATATATATATATACTATATATATATAAATATATATATATATATATATATATATATATATATATATATATATATATATATATATAAATATATATATATATATATATATATATATATATATATATATATATATATATATATATATATATATATATATATATATATATATATATATATAGCGTTTCTGGCTCTATGAGAACACCAAAAATCTCCGTAATTCTTACCGAAGTGCTTTGGTAATGATTTTAGTTAAATGAATTATAATATGAAGTGTTGTAATATGTGATAAAATTTAGTAAATGCGGCAAAATTTGGTAATTATTTTATTATGATTTCGTGGAATATGACATAAAAACCATTTATTCGGTAACACTTACTTTTTAGATTCACATTTTTTACTCGAAGTCTGGAAATTAAAACAGATGTAATTTTGAAAACCATAATTTCTGATAAACCGTTACCATATGAACATAAAAATTACCGAATATATTTTGATTTTATTACCAGAATAATGTTTGTTTTTTTACCAGATATGTCATAACCATTACAGTACAATAATTTTAAGAGAATATTTTACTCCATTAAGAATAAGAACAGTTCCTAATAAACAAAATACTATTGAATTTATTTTACCATAGAAAATAAAGCGCCAGTTTTTGTCTAAGGGTTTATGAATGTTATAGCTTTATTATTCCAATGGTGTTGGCAATGTGGTTAACATTGCCCACCGGCTGCCTTTATTTTCTAGACAATCTGGTAACTATCTGATAAAAGATGGATACGCTCCTGTGAAAATTTTTAGTTACTTAAACTGCAGTACCGCGGGCATATTAAAGCGTCATTCTGGATGTTTGTAACCAAACAGTAGTTGCAAAACAGAAAGAATTTTGAACATGCGATTGACACAAAAAGGACATTGTTTTTAGTAACGCCCATGCAGGTTCAATCAAGGAATGTGAAACTGACTTGCGTAGAACTGGTTGCTGATAGATTAAGCAGCATACATTTAAAAAATGTTTTATGAATGCTTATTCGATCTTATTCCATATCAAATGAATTCTAATAAATTATACATCAAAGAAAAAAATTGAAAGTAAAAAATTTGTTTTTATAATGAAGAAATTATTTCCAGTTAAAAATAAAGAATACAATGCTACTTGTTTTTAGTTTTAAGGAAATTAAGAGCATTTTTGATTAACCTGTTTTCCATTGCTGATTTTGAAAATGATTGAGTAACTCGTTTGACCTCAGCTTTTGTGAATTCGAAAAAGTAGTACACATGTTAGAGGTATGCGTTCCGATCAATGCAACCTTCACCTCTTAACGTTTCAATTTACTTTCAACTAAGTCCTTCATTAAAAATGTATTATTTTAACAATAATTTGGAAAAATATGGTTCTAAAAGGATTAAAAAGTAAGCGTAGTGCGATATCAGCAATAATTTTTTAAACATAATGAACAATATCCTTAAATACAAGTCAACCCTACGGGACTATTGCTTAGAACTTGCATTAGATAAAGCTTAAATGCCTATTTCTAAATATTTAGCCTTCTTAAGAACTCATTTCCAGGCGACCAGCTTTTTGGAATTAATTTAATTGCTAGATATGCCTAATGTCTTATTAAATTACCTTTCAGATAGCCCAACCACCTAAGTTTTGGCAGCCTTCTATTTTGAATGCCGATTAGTGTCTATTAAATTGTTTTTGGTGGCTCTTGAGCCGATAACTTTAATTAAATGACAAGCACACTTTAACAATTGGATTTTGATAAAATTTATTACTTCAGTGTCGGAGTAAATTCTGCATAATTCAATATTCGATCCTCTTGACTACTTCAAGTATGCTTCTCAAAAATTTTCTATCTAAAATTGACAAGATTTCTTTGAACGCCCGAATTTCAGCCATATAATTTAAAATAGATCTATTTAAGCATTTGTAAATTGTTACCCAGGGAATTTTAGAACTTGCTTAGAGAAAACTGTTTTAACATTGAAAATGATAGGGTCAACGTAATAGTATTTAACTCAATTTTAAAGGCTTCAAAATATTTTTTTAAATATTTATTTTCTATTTTTAAATAAACACTATAACACAAGTTAAAGAAGCTCAGATTAAACGAAAATTGAATACTTTTTAATAGAAAAAACTAATCTTTTTGTGAATAGTTATTATTTTTAATGCTGTTGTTATTAACCGCATAAAGTATTTTAAAAACAGTATTGAAATTTTAATTGATTTCAAAAAAGTATACTGGGTTTTTCGGTATCAGGGAAAAAAAATTAGAGGATATCATAAGACAAACAAAGTTATCATAGAATATGGAGTAACATTTGAATTAAAGCGAATGCTGCTAGGATTCCTTTGTAACTAAATTAAATAAAGGGTAATTTTTAGAAGATAAAATGTATTAAAACAGAAAACTGAAGTTTTTAGCAGTTATATTATGTTTTTTATTCAAAAACGAAATTTTGTATTTATTGAACAGTAAATTGGTTGATCAGTTTTCGAGATATAACAATGCAAAGAAAGATTATAAAACAGTATTATGTATTTTAAAAAAAAATACTGAATTTTAAATTACTTTATGTCGAAAGCTTCTCGATTGGTTTACCTCAAATTTTGAATTTTAGCACAAAAATTAGGGTATACGTCCATCTATTTTGTTACTCTTTTTAGTACACTTTATTTATTTATTTATTTTTTTGCAATTTGTTTTCATTTCATTAAGTCTTCCCTTGCTTTTGTAAGTTCTTTTCCCTTATATCTCAATCACACTTTACAGTTTCTCTTCCCAGTATTCTTAGAAAACTTTTATTAAAAAATAAAATTTTATTTATATAATGTAATATAAAATTTCGTAATGTATATGCTATTTGTTAAAATATTTTTTTTATTGAATTTTATGCACAGTTTCTGTTTATACCGTAAAACTTGTTATCGTTAAATAAAAATTTTAATATTCATCAAAATAATTCTTATCTTCAGCAAAAAGAATTTGAAGGCTAGAAATGATAACCATAGTCACATTTTATCTATTAAAAGTCGATAAGAACTTTTGTCAATTTCAAGTCTTATGTCAGGATGTGGTTAGTTTTTATGTATTCAATATCAACTGATAAATTATGGTTGGAAAAAGGGTAGATTACGTAATGTATATTTTTATTTCCCATTTGAAAATGTTGAAGAGTAATATCATTATTAACCAATATTCTGCTTTAAAATATTTGATATTTCTTCAAGAAAGGTTTTCTGATCTGAAAGGTTACTGATTTAATCTAAATGCATAATAAATAGACTTATACTAGGAGTATTAGCAGACATTTTTTCTTCAAATTTCTTATTTTGTTATAATTCATTTTTATTAAAATGTAAGTGTTTATATTCAGTGGTAATTATTGTGTATAAATTTAACTTAAAATACAAGACAGTTTTTTTTTCAGCTTTCACAATGAAAAAAAAACAACTTTTGATTGAATCTTCACATCCAAGGACTCAATTTTAATGGTTCGACAAATATGCCAATTAATTAGTGCAGATGATATTTTAAGAAGGAAAATCAGACACAAAAACGTACTTTCTCTGAATAAACATACCTTTTTAAGACTGATTTGGATTTCCCCCCTCAAAATTGCCTCAGAAAGCTTGGAAATTTGGTCACAATAAGTTAGACAGGTGAGTGATTAAAAGTTTAGACCCCTTAATGAAAATTTTATTTTTTGCGTATTTTACAGTATCTCAAAAACATTTTAAGCAAATTGAAAAGTTTTTGCACACAGTAATAAAATTCGTTTATCCAAAGATAATTCCATGCAAAATATAACATTAAGTTAACATTTATTATTTTATTTAAATGGTCAAAAAAGTAAAAAATAGGTATATAATTGTATACATCATTTTAAAGAATGTAATTTTACATGGAAAAATACAAATTTATAGCTAAATGGGTCGAATAGTTCATGATAGACCGAATTTATATAATACCACTTTTTAATAGAAATCTATAAGACTAATGTTTATAGTTTTTTAAAAACTAATTCGTCCAAAACTATTTACTTACAACTATAATGAAACAAATGGCACATTGAAATATAATTCTTACGATTTAAAATTTGTATTTTCTGATCTTCGTTCGAAAAACATTTATGTTCATGGAAAAAATAATATTTGAAATTGAATAGATTAGATAATTAAAAATATTTTTAACGTTGATATTTTACTTAATATTAATAACGTTTGTTTTTAATTGTTAATTATGATATTTAGATCTTTTAATTATGATAGACAATTAACTGATCTAGTTATTATATTTATATCTACTAAGGATAACATATAATTTACACATCTAGTTACGATATTCAATTATAATATTTAGATATGTTCAAAACGGGATTAAATTATGGTTTTAACTCTTAATAATGGGAGATGATTTATTTTTAAATTCCACTGTATAATCGTCTTTTGCAAACTATCTAAAGCAAGAAATGAAAACTGTAATTAAAATGAAAATAAATTAACATAACTAATATTTTACTAAATTTTAATTACGTTTCTATTTGAATTGTTCGCTATCACACTTAGATCTTTCAGTTATGATAGATAATTTATGAATCTAGATAGCGATTATAACATATAGACATATTAATTATTAACATATTTAAACTGTTAATCATGACATATGCTTTATTTTATATTTTAGTTTTATAGTCAGTGCATTATAGTTTTCTTATCGCAATAAAATCAGTATATGAAAAAACGTTTTAAAAAAATAAGGTTTTGACTTAAAAAATTTATTGGTTTTCTTTTTTAACTGGAGCAAACAAATATTTTTCAAAATTTAATTAATTTTTAACTCCGTTGCTTATATTTAGATTGCTGAATGAGGCATGCTTATAAAAACCTTAACTTTTAAGTTCACGAAACAGAAACAACAAAAGAGCACATTCCTTATTCACTTATAGTCCTCAGGGAGCGAAACGGGATTGAAGCTCAGAAAACATAAACAGAAGGTAATAAGGTAGATTTCAGCAATAACCTGTAGAATTTGACCTTGAAGGACGAACTAGCTCTTAAGTGCTCCCCTTGTCTAAGGTCCGAATACTCAAAAGAATGTACTGGTAGAGAAAAAGAAAAAAAAAAGAGAAAAACGGAGGAAAATTTCACCTGTTAGATGTTTATAGCTTTATGAGAACTTGGACAAATGCTTATCAAGCAATTGTGCTTTTTGGAGAAATGTTGGATTATACTAAGCATACAGTAGCGAAAGAAAACCCAGACATATAATAAAAATAATAATTGTTTTTAATGAATGTATTAATCACACTTTATCTTTTACAAATTGACGAAGAAACTCAATTTACTCTTTTTCCAATTTTTTTAAATGTTTTGTTCCGTTTACATCGCTGTAGTTTTACTTACATTATATTTACTGCTATAGTTTATTTTTGATTTATATTGAAAAATTGATCATAAATTGAGTGTAATAAATAGATGATATAGAATTATTGAATTCTTTAGGACAAATTCATAAAAGTTCCGTTTTTTTCTTTTGTTATTTCATTCAGTTTTTCATCGGAATTAAAATGATAACGAAGCTGGTAATTTTATAACTTTTAGAAATTCTGGTTTCGTTAATATTCTTTTGTGTAGGTTAGTTTTTTTTTTTTTTAATAAATTTTATGTTAAAAAATATATACAATGTGCGAACTTATACCATATTGCTCAGTTGCATTTTTATAGTTATTTTATTTCATTCATGTTGTATATTTATTAAAAAAGATTTGTATGGAATAGATATTACGCTATTCAGATAGGACTTAAAAATACTAAATTCTATTTATTGAGTCTATTTATTCTAATTATTGAGCCTATTTATTCATTATCTCTATAAAATTTGTTGATTTCAGTTGCTTTTTTAGAGTTATTTTTTTAAATTTATATTGTATATTTATAAAACTTAAGATTTGTGTAGAATATATATTACGCTATTAAGACAGGACTTAAAAATACTATATTCTATTTATTGTCTCATTATCTCTCTAAAAAGGTTTAATTTCAGTTGTTTTTTACAGTTATTTTACTTCATTTATATTGTATATTTATAAAACAAGAGATTTGTGTAGAATAGATATTACGCTATTAGGACAGAACTTAAAAATACTATATTATATTTATGGTCTCATTGTCTCTATAAAAATGTTTGATTTCAGTAGTTTAGCTTTATTTCTGAAATAGTTATGGAAAAACTACAATAATTGGATAAAATTCTCCCCCTGCGTAACACATATAGTGTACTAAACTTAATATAACATAAAGTTATATTAATTTTAGAAAACTATTTGTAACATAACTTAAAGCTGCCATTTTTGCGACTACTAAAAAAATAATGGATTTCAATAGTTTGGTTTGATCATTCCGGTAATAGTTATAATAAAACTAAAATAACTAAACCGAATTTTCCCCAACGTAACAAAGATAAGACTAATACAATTAACATAACTAAAAGTTATATTAATTTTAGCGCACTATATGTGCAACAGCTAACAATTGCTTTTTTTGCAACTACTCTAGTTATTTATAAGCAACAGCTTACATTTTAGAATAGTTTTTCATATGTTCAATATCATAAAGAAAACTGAAAGAAAAATCATGAGAAAAACTGTATAAAGATAAAAATTATCAAGCAAAAATAAACTGGTGAGTAGTAAAACTTTTATTTTTTATTTACAAACGTAAAATGTAGAATATGGATAAAACATATATTTGATCTATAACAATTATGAACTATTTAAAGTATATAATAATATTACACAATACTGTAAAAAGCACGACCACTTACTTTAAATTAATAACAAACTACAAATTTATTTGCTTGGAGCTTGAAATGGCAAACCGAAATTTCAGGAGGAAGTTTGAAGGAGCTAAACATATTTTTATCCGGTAATTATACTGTATAGGAATAAGAATAAAATAAAAAAAATAAAAATTCGTAAGTGTGTCAGCTCATGTATGCATTATTAAAACATAAGATAAATGTAAAAGTAGTATAATCTTTCTGCATGAGAAAGGAATTCTAGTAAACTTATCGTACTGTATGGTAAGAACATTTCTAGTTTAAAAAAAACAACATAATTCTGGTTAATAAAACCAAATCATACGGTATTTAAACCATTCATTTCGTTCATAATGCAATCACACTTTTCCGTTCATATGGCAACGGTTTACCGGAAATTCCGTTTTCAAAATTATAGTTATTCAATAAATATTTCTAACTAGATTAAACAATTTTTTTAATGCTTCTAACATTATAAACATATTTTAAGTGACCAGCATGTAAGACTTACTGTCACCATGCTAAATTTGGCGAACCGTTTTTTTTTTTTTTTTTTTTTTTTTCCAAAAATAGTATTCACAAAAACTCAGGTTAATATTATTTTTTTCAAAAGTATTTTCCATTTATTTCGCATCGTGTTTTTTCTTATTATACTTTTAAGTTCATAACTTAAGTGTTGAATTTTTTAAGTGTTGAACAGTTTACAGTGTAATCTGTAAACTGTTTAAATTAAATTTTAATTATTTAATAATTATAATAATAAATTATTTTAATTATGATTACTTAAATTTAAATTATTGGTGTGAATTTAATTTTAACTATACAAATTTTTTCAAAATTTGTTTTATCTCTCAGTTTTTGTTATATTGATTTATATACTAAAAGTTAAGTGTGCAAAATAAAAAATATATATTTTTCTTCCAAATTTCTACCTTTTTTTAAAGTTATAGTTCATAATCTTTCTCTATATTTTTCAAAACCATTTTTACCAACACCTCATTTGGAGTAAATAACGATTAAAAATATGCAAATTGATACCAACTAATTTAAGCAATGAATAAATTGCAATTAAATAAATTGCAATTGAAAAATTATTATTTTAATGCATATTTTACTGATAAATAATAGTTTAACAATATATCGTTAAGGAAATAAAAAGGCTCATTGTTTATTTTAAGGACTTTATTCCATGCTCCAAGCAAAAAATTGAAAAAAACAAATTACATACCTAACTTACGTAACCATCATTTTTAACGATTTATCTAAGATAAATATCAGATCTTACATGTCTTTCAACTGTTTCTGCTTCAACATATGATTAGTATGTACGGCTAAGTAAAAATATTAATGTAAATCCTAGTTTCTAAATTATCTAATCAAATATCTGATTAAGTACGGATATGTTGAAATATTTCTCTGAAAATGCTATATCAAACACATATATAAAAGAATCATATTTTTTTTTTTTTAATAATTATCTAGTTTTAAGATGTATTCATACATCTGATAAAATTCTCTGGTTAATTTAATATTATCAAGATACAGCATCTAGTTGTTCAGTTATATTTAAAAACCATGCAAAATTTACAAGCTCAGTTTAAATGTGTTCTTGTCAAGATTAAATTTTTTAAACTTGAGTTGGGTTGATGTTTTAATTATATTGAAAAGTTTGATAACTTTTTTTATTCTAACACCAACAAAATGTTTTTGTTTTCAATTTTTTTGTTTCAGAAAATTGGTTTTAAGTTCTTTTTATAATCCTAAAAGATTTTGATTAATTTTATAGAATCGATAAATTTCTTCAACTCAATCATAAAACGTATAATAAGAAATGTATAATAATGAAAACGTAGTTAATTTGCAGCTGTTATTAAATACAGCACAGTTTTACGAAGATCAAACAAATTCTTATAACTGTTGAAGAATTTTAAATTTATATTTTATCCCAGATATTTTGTGGTGCATTATTTAGCAGAGAAAGGGAAAAATCACCAAAAGCCATCTAATGCAAATGCAAACGGAACTTCCTGACCTAGCTGTGTGGCAATTTAAACTTAGTACTGTTCTTTTCCAAGGCATTTGAAGTACTGAAAATTTTTAAGTACGCCAGTACTAGATTGTTTCGTAAATATTATAATAGTTTATAATTATATAATATTATTAGACTTCAAAATTATAATATATTTGAAATAGAAAATTCTATTAGTTTTACTACTAAGAAAGTAGTGCGAATTACTGAACTTTAAATTATTTCAAATCTTTGACTGCGAATAAGATCATAATTTTACTTACCTAATGTATTTCAGTGAAATGAGACCCATATAGAATAATAAATGTCTACTTGAAATATTATCTGCTTAAAATTCTCGATTACAAATTTAAACTTGACATTTGTAAAATTATTAACTCTGTCTATACTTAAAAAATAATAAATAAACAAATAAATAATTAACATATTTTAAACAAAATAATCTCTTGATTTAAATATAAATTTTCAGTGAGTCACAGAGAAAAATAATTTTAAATAATTTAAAATTCATAATAATATTCGTTAGCTTGCGTCTTGGAAAAATAATTAGATAGAATGATATCATATGTGTACTTTAAAAAATGTTTGCTTTCATACAATATTTAATCAAGCAAATTTACGTTGGAAAGATAAACCAGTTTTTTATGTAAATTGTCTCACCAGTGTCAATAAATGAATATAACAATAGCACATTTTGTATTTTATATATATGTTATTTTTGAATAGACTTAAAACCAATTTTCAAGTAAACCAATTATATTAATACTATTTAAAATATAGTAGTGTAATTATAATAGTCTAAACATAATAGTGCAATTATAGTACTATAAATATTAATATAATTATAATTATACGTTGGGAATTATAAAATGATTTACTACTTAGCAAAATATGACTAGTTAAGGAAATTTTTACAACTAATATTTCTTATATTAATAGGATATAAAAATGGTTATACGTTAAGTTAAATTTATTTTATATAAACTATTTCTAAAATCTAGATATTAACAAATTTTGTTTAATTTTTAACATAAATGGTGTGCCACGTCAGTTTTAATAATTGAATTGTTTTCAGTATTTTCTCATTATGTTGCAATGCTTATGCAAAATACATGTTATACTCTAGCAAAATACATGTTACTTTACGAATAAATTTAGAATTTTATTAGAAAAAACGTTCTGACTCCCTATTCCACTAACATGCCTACGAACTTCCTCGTACTGAACTATAAAAACTGGAGAGCCCCGCTGCTGAGAACAATTCAAAATGAAAGAGAAGACAAAGGCCAACCCTAGGCTGTCGTACCAGTGATGATATATATAAATATATATATATATATATATATATATATATATATATATATATATATATATATATATATATATATATATATATATATATATATATATATATCGGATTTTTTTATAATTTTTTGAAAATTATCTGCTATTCACTTAAAATAAATTTTAAATCTTAACTAATGAGCGTCTGTTCTTCGTAAGTTTTTAATCACCAAACAATATCGCGTTGAAATAAAAGCATGAAAATAACAAATTTGTATATAAATATAATACAGTATTTCTGTGCTCTATGTGGTATGCTCTATATAGTACACCAAAAAATAATAAGCGAGAAGTAAAAAATTTTTCTTTTCATTAGAAGCCTTTTTTTTTCCATTTGCATGTTCACTAATCATTCTTTCTTTAATTTAGAAATATAACCGTAAAATCTTTTAATAACTTGTTAAAATAAGATGCTTTCCAAGATTATTTCAATGCATTTTAAGTTGAAATTAGCAGTGCTTGATTTACATGTAAAGAATCTCGGATTAAATTACCGTCAAAACGGTGCTGGTACTTTTTTCCGTAAAATCCGTTTTTACCATAACATGTTACGGATTAAAATATCTGATGAACCGTAATTTTTACAGTAATAATTACCAAAAATTACTTATTTTACATTAAACTAAATTCTACAGTAAAATGGATTTTCGGATGATGCACCCAAAGTACTAGTACTTTATACCGTACTTTGATCTGGAAAATGTCTACAAAATGCTTAAGACTGATTTTTTTTTTCAAAATTGTTTAGCTAGTTAATTCAACATATTAGCATACAAAGTGTTAACGTATTTTTTAACCTCTAGAAATATTTTACTGTTTTATTCCAAATATAATCATTTTATCATTTGAGTCTAAGTTCGATGATTTTTTTATTTAATCCTAATGTTGATAAAATTGTTTTATGATTCGAAGTAGGCAAAAAATTTGATTCATATCACTACCAAATTACGCATTTTGGCATTAAACAAAAATATATCTAGAAAACATTATAAACATTGAAGAATACAATGGTTTTAAACAAATTCAATAAATCAAGCAGCAAAAACACTGGAAGCAATTAGACGACATGTATGTTACAGATAACTGAAAAAAAAATTACATACAAACTTTTAACATGTTATCCATGTCTTAAAAAGTGATAAATAAATAAATAAAAATAATGATAAATAAAATATTACCATAAATGCTTCCAGTCCTGTTTATTTATTAGAATGAATGCTAATTATCAAGGCGCATTCATTTGAATTACTAATCTAGAATTTTAAATTATGCACACCAAAAAATAATATGCTTTTTTCAAAATAATGTGTTAACTTTCTAATATTTTTTACCGTTTTCTTATTTATCAGACTGTAGTAATGAAATTGATTCAGAACACTATTTCTGATAAACATCTTTTATTAAGAATAAATAAGTCCAGGTGAATGAAATCTAATAGAATATCTTTATAAAAATAACAAAATTTGTTTACACTGTGCAGTTTCGAAAGATAAAATATATACAGTTTATCTAAAAAATACCTACTCAGCTTTCAGTTTTGCATAACCTAAAATGAAAGCTCCATTAGATAGTTATTATTATGAACTTTTTTTTCCTTCAGTTCAAGCCTAAAAAATATAGCGTTCTGAATTGACTCTAACTACAGAGTGACATTTAAATTCTTGATTTTTAATTACATTTAAATGCAAAAGTTAGACAATCGTAATGAACTGAATTACAAATAACTGTCTACAACAGTGATTAATAAATGGTTAATTCGATATATAGGTTGAACCACCTTCGTGCCATTCTTCGATAATTTTAAATCAAATTATCAGAAAACATGCAAAAAGTGTGTAAAAATGCAGAATATCTTATAACAAACATCTTCAATTCATCATTGTTAACTCTTTTCTTTTTATTATTCGAGCGAGAGAAAAAAAAACTTTTGCTCTGTATTTACAACCATGGTAACGTAAAATGAAAAATTGCGATAATTGCTTACAATTAAAAGCAAAAGCTAGATATTATAATAAATGATCGAGGAAACGAAATAACAAATAACAGTCTACAACACCGATTAAGCATAAGTGAAAGTGATTTGTATATTAAACTATCTATGCGTTATTTGCTGCATGCCAAACAAAGTGATTACAAAAATAATTGAAGCAAATTATTTGATAACATGTAAAAATGTGCAAAAATGCCTAATATCTTATAAAAAAATTATCACGATGAATTCAATCTAAAAGAAAAAAATTTTGTTCTGATTTACACTTACTACAAAATGATATGAAATTTTTCAGTCTTTTCTTTCATTTAAGTACATAAGTTAGATGGTGAAATAAATTACAAGTAACAGTCTACAACGGCAATTAAGTACAGGTAAAAGCGATTTCTATGTTAAGTCAGCTTTGTGTCATTGTTTACGATTTGACTCCACCTTCAAGGTACATAGCATATAAAGATAATAGAATATTTCGGCCTTAACCTTCCGGTCTTTCATACGGGACAATAATTGTAGTAATTGGTATGGACCGTAAGATTTCGTAACCTTCTTTACAAGCAGATTATATCTCGTATGATAAAAGGTAAACCGATCAAGAAATATTTTAATTGCCCTACTAGAGTAAAAGTAGTCTTTTGTTTTCAACGAGAGTTTGTCATGCTCTTCAATGCATATTGTTGAACAATAATTATTTACAGTAAAAATAGAATGTTTTTAAGATGTTTATGTCTACAGATAGTTTTATTTTCGTATTCCATTAGAACAGTACTGGTACAGTGGTGGAAAAATAAAATGGTCTTTGGGATGTTTATGTCTACAGATAGTTTTATTTACGTATTCCATTAGAACAGTATTGGTACAGTGGCGGAAAAATAAAATGGTCTTTGGGATGTTTATGTCTACAGATAGTTTTATTTACGTATTCCATTAGAACAGTATTGGTACAGTGGCGGAAAAATAAAATGGTCTTTGGGATGTTTATGTCTACAGATAGTTTTATTTACGTATTCCATTAGAACAGTATTGATACAGTGGCGGAAAAATAAAATGGTCTTTGGGATGTTTATGTCTACAGATAGTTTTATTTTCGTATTCCATTAGAACAGTATTGGTACAGTGGCGGAAAAATAAAATGGTCTTTGGGATGTTTATGTCTACAGATAGTTTTATTTACGTATTCCATTGGGTACAGTGGCGAGGAAAAGTCTTCTAATATTGTTTTTAAAACTTCTTCAATGCAAATTGCTGAATAATAATTATTTATAATAAAACTAGAATATTCTCTGGGATGTGGGCAATACATTTCCTCTTCAGTTGCTTATTAAATAGTTTTAAAAGATGTATATTAAAAAGACACATAAGAAATCTGCACTGCATATAAATCATAAAACCGTTTTGAAAGACAAAAAAATTCTTATTTTATTTTTCATTGAAATAAAATTAAAATAACAATAAACTGGCCGAACACTTTTGCACACTATTGCGTTAATTCAATATAAGTGAGAACACAAAGGTTGGCTTGTAGTACATGGTCTTATATTGCAAAGTGTGCAATTAAGCTGCAATAAAACCACAGTAAAAAAATCATTTGCCAAGTGCATTATTGTTACTTAAATTAATATATGGTATTAAAAGAAGTGTTTTTATGATGTTAGAAAATATTATTTTTGTATGTTGACTAGTTATGAATAGTTATAATATTTATGTCCATGTCATTTAAGAATATCCACAAAAATTATTTGTAATGTTTGCTTACTATATGACAAGTATCTACGATTGTTTTTTAAGTTCACATTTAATTTACAACCTGTTTTGAAAATGCGTTGCATGTTAAGAAGTGAACAATGTATAAACTTAAATCTTTCATATGTTAAGAAGTGAACATTGTATAAACTTAAATCTTTCATAAAGATCATAAAAATGTAATGAGCAAAAGATAACCAAATAACTTGAAAAATTACAAAATACTATTTTCATATATTTTAATATTGTATAAAATTATCTTTAGTTTATAAATTTGCTTAAAATTTGAAGAGTAATGATAGTCACATCTTAATTTGAATGATCATGAAAGAGGAAAAATAATATGTTATGCAATTATAAATCATTGTTAAATTAAAATTTTATAGCTATTACCTTAAACGGATTCTTAAACATAAAATATTTTACTGTCTTTTTTGATGCCCAAAACGGACTCTTATGTCTCAGCTGCTTCGAAATTGTTTTCTTTTTATTACACAATTATCATAAAATAGCGACATTATTGTTTTAAGAAGACTTTGGGTTATTTTTGTTTTCTACATTTGTAGCTTTAAGATATATTTTTAAGTTTTTAAAATAATTTACTCTAAAATCAAAGAGGGTCTGTTATTGGTAAATGAAATTTTGCTAACTCCATATAATTTAGCTTAAAAAATACATAGATTAAATTAAAGGAATATAGAATAGGTAGAAGGACATAGATTAAATTATACATAGCTTAATTAAATTATATATCAATTTGAGAAACACTTAAGGTTATTATTAGATTTAATAAAGATTATGTTGATTAAATATACTACAAATAAGTTGTTCAATGCAATCCATATGTCTCAATATAACGCAGCAATTGTTTTGCTCATTCCTATTCGAATTAAGTATCCTTGTTAAGATCATATATTTTAACCGAACAAAAATTTTGAAGTATAGTTTAAATATAAATTAATTTCCTAAAATAACACTAATGAATGGCTGAGTTAAATACATACTTAAAAAGTTAATTCTGCCTAATTTTACTTTGTGTAATATTTGTTCACATAGAATAAAAACTAATATTTATTGTGTATAACAAAAAATAAATACATTTTGAGAAGATACAGAAGTATTTTTATTAGCTTTTATTTTATATTAAGCTTTTATTTATTTATTTTGCACCTTGACATATTTTTATACTTTATATAGCATAAAAAGTACAATGTGCAATAAAAATTACATAACTATAATTAAATGTTTAAAAAAAGAATGTAATAGGAGTGTATAAAAAAATGTCAAGTATATTAAAATATATGAGAGTTTCTAAATATAAATAAAATTTATAATTTGTTTTAAAATGTATTAAAAATTACTAATCATATTTACTACTTTTAAATATACTGTTTACTTTTTAAATTAAGTTAATAAAGTCAAATAATAAGGCAAAATAAAAAAAAATAATGCAATTAAAGCATAAAGTAATAAAATAAAATTTAAGTTATGTAAATAAGTATCCCAAACAACTTTTATAACTATTACAAATAAACTAATACAAATTTTAATGTAACTAATGTAATGTAATAAAACTAACATAATAAAGAATATTTCAAAATATTTATAATACTTACGATATTTCAAAATAACACTGCCGTTTGCCTTTAAAAATCATACGACTTACCGAGATTATATTTTAATGAATTTTGAACACTCTGTTTATATAGAACATGTCGTCTAATTACCAAAAGAATCGACAATTTTTAGAGCAATTTTTTCAAATTATACAAACATTGTACAACGAAATTCCACGGTTTCAATCTAAATATCATTAAAGAGGCACGATTGAGTTAAAAAAATATTAAGCCAAATTATAACAGAAACTCTAAAAATTGTCGATTGAAAGATGTGAAATTTACTTACATTTGATGCTGACTGGACCAATAAGGAATTTATGCTGGTTCGAACCCTATTCTTCAAAGTAAAAGTTCCGTTGCATTTTCCCTGCAGTAATGCGTGGGCAGCATTGATTCTTGTTTGAATGTCTTCAGAATCTGACTTTTTATCCGTGGATGAAGAATTGTCTAGTTCATGCATATGAAATTGCATATCCCAAGCATTACCATTGAGCACTTTGTTTTTATCATCGGTATCTTTATCCGAATATGAAGCAATGGTTAGTTTTACATTGCTTTTGCCGTTACACATAAGACTGTTTTTTGCTACTTCATTGTTGTAAAGCTCTGTGTTGGTTGTTTCAGACATAGAAGAAAAGTGAGAGTGTCCATTAACACTCACTACACGTGCATGGTGTGTATTTCTTGAGGAAGAGAATCCAGAATCAGTTCCATCATCAGCCTCCCGATCTGAATCCGATCTTTCACAATCACTTCCAGGAGCACTTGATGCACCGCTACTACTACGCTCATCTTCAGCTTTGATGATCATAGAAGACCCAACCATCACTGATATCTTATCATTGGTATAATCCAGACTCTTATTATTAAAACTCCCGTTTGAATTGATAAGAACTTTTGGTTGGGATGCCACGTTGTTATCCATATCTTTTATTAATGAAGTTTCTGTAGAAGATTTAACACGAATCACGTGTACCAACTGAGGAGCGACATCAATATCATTGTTGATATCCAAAGATGAGGAAGTACTGTTGGGCTGAGTAAGATTGTGAGTATCATCAGAGAAGCGTTGCGCACCACTGCGCCAAGTAATAGTAGCTTTAGCCCATTCGGAAGAAGTTTCTGTCTTATCTTTGTTACCGCTAAGTCGTTCAACTGATTCATCTGCTGCCGAAGTCGTAGACGGATCAACGGTAGTTCCATTTACCCGCACTGAAATTCCACCACCGCCGGCATGAATCCGGTTCGAATGCGGCTCGCTGGCCAGCATTTTAAGTCTTTGACTGCGTGTTCAAAGATAGATACTTTTCTTTTTGAAAAAAAAAATATTCCACAAAATTAAAAAAAAAATACTTTTGTAAAAATTTCAAAGTTCGAGATAACGGGAAAAAATGAAACTCCGATATAAGGAAACCCAGTAGCCGAGGCAACGTCTGTCTGTACCGGTAGAATGAAAACAGCTTAATGAGTTCGTTCTAGAAGTGAATTCTACTAACCT
The DNA here is from genome assembly GCA_949128135.1 of Parasteatoda lunata. Lineage (NCBI taxonomy): Eukaryota > Metazoa > Arthropoda > Arachnida > Araneae > Theridiidae > Parasteatoda > Parasteatoda lunata. The sequence goes on along the minus strand of OX421980.1, from coordinate 35,269,925 downwards.
GAAATTGTAGAACGTGCTTCGTAAGAAAGAGCGCATGCGCATCACCTGTTGCGTGTAAAGAAGGGGCGCTGCTAAGCAAAACATTTTATGACTGTTTCGAGTTGTTGGTTTTTTGATAGACGGAAATTTTTTCTTGAAATCTGGCATGCTGTTTACATTTAGGAAACGTGAAATTGTTTTATTGCTTTACATGCTCTAATGTTTGATTTACAAGTCAATTTTAAACTCGATTGTTTTATGAATTACGTGAAAGATATTTTATAATTTTAGTAAATTACTATTAGTTTGAAAACTTTACACTTTTTCAATAACTTAGTAACTACGCTTTTATCTATATTTTTAATCAATGAGTGCTTAAGATAAACGTTCTTATGTATGACAAATATAAATTAAACTAAATTTAATATTATTCCTCCCATTTATTTTTTATTTTATTTATTTATTTATTTTATAAATAATATTATAACTGTTTTCAAAAATGTTAAATAGACTAAAATTATTACGCTATTTCATAATTTAAAGTTTAGTTGGGCTGTTCATTCGAAATTAAATCTTTTTGAAAAAAAAATTGCTTGATAATTCAATTGATTCACAATATTTCAAAAAATAGTAATTCTTTTTTTGGTTTACGTTTATTACTTTTTTAACACATTCAATTTTTTAGTTCATGTACTAATAAAATTGTATGAACGTATTTTTTTTTTTTAAATATAGAAATTTTCAAAATTTAGTCTTTTAGATATGAAAAGTTTTTTTTATTAATTTTTTTTTTCAATTTTTCTGAATTATTTTTTGTTAATTATAATTTTAGTTTGCGTTACTTTAATTAATTTGTGTTTAATTGTTTCGTTTACTCACTTGAAATTTTTTAGAGAAAATAATAATCTTTATGATACGACTAGTTCGATTGTTTTTGTTATTTTACTCAAATATATTACTTTTCAATAAATTAATCCGGTTTTTTATTATATTTGGAGAACAAGGAGCATGGAGAATACTTAACAATCAATGTATGTTACTGGAAATAGTTTATGCAATGAAATAATTTCTTATGACATTAATATAACACGAACAACAGGGATATGTGGGAAAAAATTATTTTTCTTTAAATAAGTTTTTTGAATATTTGCGTTGACTGTAGCTTGAAAAAAATATTCTTATTTATTGTAATGAAATAATATTACGAAACTATAACTAAGCTTATTATTTATTGTAATTCTTGAAATATACTTTTAAAGAACAGCGAAAGTTTAATCCAAGCTTTCTCATTCCCTAAAATATCTCTATGTTTTTATTTTTTAAAATTTTATTTATTTATTTATTTATTCACTGTTAAATAAGACCGTATGACAAAATATATTTATCCATATGCAGATGTCTAAGAGCAGGCTTAAATATTGGCCTTGTCTGAACGTGGTTGACAATGACAATCTGATTGTGTGGGTATAGTTAGCTTTGAGACCGGAAGCAATAGGGTGATGATAAAAAAAACAACACACCTATGTGACATTTATGTTAATCATAGATTGCCAACGTGGGCACTATCGCCCCCAGAAGGCAGTGGCAACTTTTAGGGGGAGCTAGTAAGAAAATGTATATTTAAGGGGTTAACAAATGTATATTGAGAGGTTGTTAACAAACTATAGATGGAATTAGTATTGAGTACCTATTAAAATTCATAATTTTTTTGGTTTGGTATTAACAAATTATTTATATTTCTACTAAGTATACTATAAGTAGTTTTATTATTAAAGTTAAACCAGTTATATTAGTAAAACTAATTATACCAAATTAATTGCTTGATACTAAATAAAATTTTAAAATATGCCTCTTTAAATAAGCATGCATTTTTTTTTTTTTTTTTTTTTTTTTTTTTTTTTTGCTTACTCATATTCGTGAATTTGAATTTATTAATAGTGTTCACTGGATGTAATTGGTGGTAAAAAAAAATCCAAAATTAGCAAACTCAAACGTTTTTCAAACCCAATTAAAGGTAATTAAAAAAAAAAAAGCTCTATGACTTTTAATTTTGTTCGTATTTTATTTCAATTGACTTATTATTACTGACAATAAAAAAATAAAACTGATCTCGAGCATTTTTGCGTAAAGAAATTATCAATAAATTAACGGTAAACAATTTAAAACGGCATGAATATTTTTTATTTAAAAAAATACTTGTTTTGTAAAAAAATGAATGCGATTCGTATAATTCAAGCTAATTAAAAAACGAAATACTTTATTCAATAAGTCTTATTACAAGATGTTTTATTTATGACCTTTTTTCATACTAACGTGATTCTGAGAAATGGAAATAATTATTCTATCTATAATTCAATACTATTATGATATACTATTATCTAGAACACTAGGTTGTTTGTTCGTTTTCAATGTACTAATTTACAAAATCCCTTTATTATATTTTTTACTACATTATTTTCCTTAAAAGAAACCACATAAAAACATTAAATATTAATAAATCGAAAATTATAATTATTTCCAAATTGATACAGACAACTACATTCAGAACCATCTTTATTCCTTATAGTTAAATACAATCTCAATGCCATTAGATAGGGAAAATGCGTTCTCTAATATCAGTAGTAATAGCAGGCATGTATGCGACGACTATTGATCGAAGAGAGTGACAAAGTTAAGAAAAAAATTAAAAACTTAAAATCAATGCCTCGCTCTTACTTTTAACTTATTATATATTTTATAATCTCCTTTTAATTAGAAGCTGAAAATTGTTTTTTGAAAATGCTGGCCCAAAATTGAGTAATAATACTTAGCTCATAAAGTAATATATAGCGAATAAAGAACTAATGAATTATAAAAAAAGGAAGAGGATATAACTTTTTTTTTGTTTTAAATAGGTACTTCATTTGTATTTCAAAAATTTATAAAAAAACAGAAGAATGGGGTAATAGCTACTAAAAACTATTTAAAAACTACGTTATTATTTCTATTTATAAAATAGAACAGATGGTTTGAATTATAAAATTAATTCTATAAATGAAATAAATTTTGACATACTGATCAAAATTAGAAAATTTATATTTATGTGACAATTGAAAAATATTTTTATTGTATTTTCATCGTACTTTTGTTGACATTTTGCCAAGGTTTTGTCAAAGTATATTTAAAATTTAAATCTATGCTAAATGTTCACATCAGTCGAAAAGTCGTCTTTTACCACATGTCCCTAAATAGTCGTGCAAAAACTTGGTATGGTAAAACCCTTTTGAATTTTCAGGATCTTGTCAGTTTATAATTTCATAAATCTGTTCTCAAAAAAATAATTTATATGAGCCAAAAAAGAAAAGAAAACATTCTGTGGAAAACATCAAAATTCATTATTCACTAGCAGAAACACAACGCAATTTCTATAAAAATTTAGATAAATAATTTTTTTTATGAAAATGTGTTGTTGATCCAATTTTATATAAAAAATTTTGAAATTAGTTGAAATCAGAATTAGTAGGATTGTTCCCAGATAGCAGGAAATTTTAAAAACATATATCTTTAAAAAGAAAGTCATGTTTTGTTTTGTTATCTCTCAGAAACTAATGAACCAATTTATTCAGGATTTTGGACTTAAACATATAAAGTTTTAAAGTTCAAAACATGATGTAAAAATGTTTATATCTCACAAATCACGAAATACATAACATCGTTCAAATAAATAATTAAAAGTATTTGTATGACAAAAAGCGTGTTTGATACAAAAAAATAGTGAAATCAGAAAAGTAAAAATAGGATTAAGGACTTTTTTATCAATGCTTGTGCGGACTAAATAATTTAAAGTCATTTTTTTCTGAATTTAAACAACCCAGGGGCGTTGGGTGATCAGCCTAATCTACGATAAGTTGCCTAAAAAATAATTCATCTCGTGCTCTTGCTTTTCAAAACTACATTAAAAAACAAAAGTTGGTCGATTACTAGGTAAATCTAATTAGGAAAAAAAAAATTATAGATTTACTATAGATTTTTTTTCCAGACGACTTTTATTTCTAATGAAACTTGTCAATCAAAAAACAGGCTAACTGAACTTGAACTTCTAACGCCAAGCAGATTGACTGGCTTTTGTCTGCAACAATTTTATTAGAAGAAAATTTGCGAAATGTCATGTTTTTTTTCCTTAAGAAAAATTCTTATGTATATCAAATGCACAGTTTCAAATAGTATTAATAGTGTGCCGGGACAGCCTTTTTGGTAGGGCGTTGGACTCTCGTTCCCGAGAACAGGAGTTCGAATCCAGCAAGAGGAAGAATCCCTGTGTATTACATGGTAACTGGTGCAGTGCACGTTAAGTCCGTTGGGGTCTCGTAGTCCTCCAAGTTCCCATAACAAATCAATACCTCTGGAGGGTACTGATTCAGGAGTTTCCTTGTCTTCTGGATTGGGTTCAAAATTAAAAGGCAACGGAGTTGAACATTGGTAGTCGTAAACTTAAAAATTGGGTCAACTCAAGATGGTTATAAAAAATAGTATTATAAGTGAACTATGAATGAGATGAATAAAAAAAAAGCATCTGATGTCGTAAATACATCAGAAAATTAAAGCCTTTGTTGTCTTCTGGACTGAGAAAAAAAAATATGATTAAAATTACCAGAATTTGGTAAGATTTACCGCGCGTCTGGCGGCATATTAACTCGTTAATTTTTACCGAAGCGTTTTGGTAATGATTTTTTGTAAAATTAACAGTAAAAATATAGTTTTATAATATGCGATAAAATGTGATGAAATTTAGTAATTTCAGTTTTTTTGTTTTTGGCTAAATGTGGGGTAATAAGAGGTGTAATTTGAAAAACTAAAATTTCCAGTTAACCATTAGCATAAGAACGGAGTAGTGACCAAATGTATGGTTTAAAATCGTATATTTTGCTTTTATTAACCAAAATTATGTTGTTGTTTTTTTTTACCAGAATTGTCATTACCAAAATAGTACGGTTTACTAGAGCTTTTAATTTCGGTAAATTTACCAGAATTATCGTGTTTAAGTCATTTAGATCGCTTGATTGCTACTTTTAACAAACCCCATTGCAATTGCGAGTAATGGGAGAACGCTTAGCAAAGTGAAAATGGTTAAGAAGTATTTCTGAATGACTCAAATAGTTAACTTAACTGATTAACTTAATTCTTCTCTTATCAAAAAATGATATTGTTTGAAACTTTATTGTAATACTACAGCAACTCACTTGGATAGGTTTTATTTCCTATAAAAGGGATATTAGTAGTAATAGCAGGCATGTATGCGGCGGAAACGATGGGCAGTTAAGGGGTGCTTATTTCTGCCCCAACCGGAAGTTGCTTATTTCTGCCCACCTGAAATCGAAACTTCGTCTGCAACGTCATGGGGAGCTTATTTCTTTTTTTTTCTTAAGCCTAATATATTTTTAGTTTCGGTTTCTGTTTTTAATTTAGTTTCGTTTTTTAAATATTAATTTAATTTATTAGTTTTTTGAGGGTGACAACACTTATTATTTTAATATTAGTTTTTAAGGATGGCAACACTTAGAAACTTTGTTATTTGGGGGAGAAATTGTGTATTCTGAAGTTATGCGTCATCTTTTATTACATAATAAATAAATGATATCATGCTTTTGATCTAGTGGCGCCATCTATGTGGAATAAAATAACTTTAAACCTATTTTATTATTTAAATCTGTTTTTAATATTATTTATTAAATATAATTAAGGCTGAGGATCGAACTCACGCCATCAAAAAGCCTTCGTGGGTCAGTAGTTGGATATCATAACCACTGACCCACGAATGCTTGGTTAGATATGTGTAAATAAGTTAAACTTTTGTATTCTGAACACGTGTATAAATAAAAAGGATTTGATATCGATATCATCCTACAGTTTCATCGATATATTTTCACTTAACCTTGGACAGTTATTAAATAATTATTTCTCCCCCTCTTAATGTTATTATAACTTTCTCTGGATGGCAACGGTACTGAACATACACGTGTTTTGTGTGACGCGGTTTTGGAGAAATCGTATATTATGAAGTAATAACGTCATCTTTTTTATTACATAATAAATGAACGATATCACGCATATGCTTTTACTCTAATGGCTCTATCTCTACTTAAAAAGAATATATTAATAACTCTTAATTTTACTTATTTTTTAACATAAACATAGCTGATATAAATGACTGTAATTATTATTATCCTAATCAAAATTAATGAATACATTTTAAAATAAAATTGGTTTAATATTAAAATAAAATTTTATTTATTAAGTACTGAGAACATTAAAAGTATTAGAATTAAAGCCATAATAATTTTAAATCAATGAATGTTGTTTTATAAGATTAGATATTTATCACCGTCGTTCGAATTACGGCTATCTGTGTAGTCTTGTCGTTTTTGAACCCAGAAGACAAGGGAACTCCTAGATCTTGAGGTAATACGTGTCTTTGAAGAGGATTTTGTGAGTACCCATGTTGTATGAAGAGGAAAACCACGAAAACCTCCTACGGTTAGTCCGACGACAAATAATGGATTTGGATTCGTTAGCCAGTTTCCTGTGAATGTACAGAGATCAGAGGAAAACTTAAGGTTAAATAAAATAAATGTTATCATTTTATATATATATTTCTAATGGTGTCATCTATACTTAAAATGTTAGAAGGAGAATATATTAATAATTCTTCATTTTAGTTATTTTTTGATATATGTATAGTTGATTTAAATTACTGTAATTATTATTAACCCATTATTAACCTATTCAATGAAAAATACACCCTTTAATAATTAATACAAAAAAAAAAAAAGTTTCAGAAAATATATAGAATTTTCTGAAAAAACTAGAAAATTATTACAAAAATATTAGATTTTTTTTTTTTGAAAAACTAGAAAATTTTTACAGAAGCAAAAAATATTTTACTAAAAGATAGAAAAATTTTATAAAATAAAAATATTTTCTGAAATGTTAGAAATTTTCTTACAAAAATAAAAATATTTTCTAAAACTAGAAAATTTTGTTAAAAAGTTGAAATATTTTTACAAAACTAGCAGATTTTTACAAAAGCAAAAAATATTTTACTAAAAGATAGAAAAAATTTTATAAAAATACAAATTATTTTCTGAAATGTTAGAAATTTTGTTACAAAAATAAAAGTATTTTCTGAAAACTAGACAATTTTGTGAAAAAGTTTGAATTATTTTTACAAAACTAGGATATTTTTTATAAAAAGGAAAAATATTTTACTAAAAGATAGAAAATTTTCATAAAAATAAAAAATATTTGGAAAATTTTGTTAAAAAGTTTGAAATATTTTTACAAAACTAGCATATTTTTTGCAAAAAGCAAAAATATTTTACTAAAAGATAAAAAATTTTCATAAAAAATAAAAAATATTTTCTGAAATGTTAGGAATTTATTACAAAAATAAAAATATTTCTTAGAAGAGAATTTTTTTTTTGTAAAAACATAAATATTTTCTTAATAAGATCGAAATTTTTATAAAAATAAAAATATTTTATGAAATATTAGAAAGTTTTTTTTTCATTCCATGAAAACATTCATTTACTTGCAAACAAACACACACGCACACACGCATTTCATGCAAACACAAAAAACCCATTTTCCTCATCATCCGAGTGGGGTATGGGTTAAGACGCATTTTTTTTTTATTTTTTTTTATAGAGGTCAATCGCCAGGAGCCCTAATCCTCTCTTTGGTGGACTGATGATGTCAAAGGGATACCATTAGGCTATCCCACAAAACACTGTTGCACTATGCACGCTATTTTTCTCTTCTTCCTGCGCTAACGTCTCTCCGAATTGTAGTGATGTCAACATAAAATCCAGAATCTAATTCGATCTGGTCTTTGGATTGTAGCACCTTGATAGCACTAGACGCAACTTTCTCAGTTGTGAGTTCTGAAACTGGCATTAAACATGTTGATATAGGTTTGTCCAACCCCTCCGCTTGGATGCAGAAGCGGATTAAATCACCAGGATTTAACGGAGGAGAACCATCATTTGGGTTACAAACCTTCTGAATTAGTAAATCGAATAAGTAAAGTACAGCGTCAACAATTGTTGAAAGTGGTGTCTCTCGCAAATTCATAGGCAGTTTTTCTGGATCTATCCGTGCCCGGAAACAGACTTGATCCGCATTATATTTTTCATTCCACCTTCCAGATCGTAATTCAAGGATTATCGCAGGATTCAACTAAAAATAAAATTACTAAGTAAAAGAATTAAATATAGATTTTACAACACGAAAATCTGGAAAAGACAGTACTACAAGAAACATAATATATTTAATTTAAGATAGTGATAAAAGTAACCATTGGGAGTTGTGGAAGCTGTATTTAGTTGAGATAATAAATAAATAACCGTAAAACAAATAAAAAGACGAAAGAATAATTCCAGTTAAAACTTACATCATCAATTCGTGCAGGAGGCGGTATTCCTTCAACATATACTGATCCATTACTGGAAAGGTCTGGTTTAGACTGATAATGAAAATAAATTAGATGATATTAAGAGGGGGGTAGGGGCGGAGATATCTTCAATTTGAAAATAGATTTAAAATAAAATTATTATCTCAAATCCCGAACCAACTTGGTAATAAAGTGGTAAATTCTGAAAAATTTGTGTAGCTTCTATAAAACCCTGAGTAACTTCACCCATTAATGAATCATCATCTTTCAAGAAAGTTTGCGTAGTTTCCCCGATTACGTCCACACTTTCAAGAAATTCTTGAGTCAACCCACCTAAGAACTAAAGATTATAGCTGTTGATTAAGAATAATTATGTCGAATAAATTGAAACATGTTGAATAAATTTAATAAATAAAAATAATGTTTTTTAACTCAAAGATAAAAAAAAGCAAACAATGATTACCTCATCATCTGATTCGTTAAAATCAAAACCTGGTTCATTGAAATTAAATTCAGTTCCATCATCACACTGTAAAAATAATATAAAAAAATTGCTTCAAAATCTTTAAAAATAAAATTAACAAATGGAGGTAATCAGAATAAACAATAAAAATTAACTTGTTAATGTCATAAATAAAAATTAATAAGCAAACGCAAATAAATTATTAATTGAAATAAGTAATTGTAGCATAAAAATAACTTCTCTGATCTTATAAATAAAAACAATTCATTCAAATATACAGTTAAACTATAAAAATTAAATTCAATAAATAAAACAAAACTTAAAGATAAAATTCAAATAATCCCCAACAATACCACAGCGAATGGAATAATATTTTGAATTTGAGTTTTACCTAGTTTGGTATACGCTGTGGTATTGTTGGGGATTAGTTTTTTTTCCAGAGTATTATACTTTTCGTTGTATTTGTCTTATAAAGGATAAACCATGTCAAAACGAGCAAGAGATTCTGAAAAGGTAAGAAATATTTCTTTCATTATTTTTCTAAACATTTTCTATTCAAATTAACTCCTTTTCTTAAATTTTACTCATTATTTTTCTATGTTTCTAAAATTATGTGAAGCATCTTAAATACAATCATTCGTAGTTATTCGTAGTTTATTTAAAGTTTTTTTAATTTTACAAACTATTAAATATTTTTTTCTGTATGTGGGTTCTGAACCACCTTAACCTATACGACTAAGTATAATTATTTGAATTTTATCTTTAAGTTTTGTTTTATTTATTGAATTTAATTTTTATAGTTTAACTGTATATTTGAATGAATTGTTTTTATTTATAAGATCAGAGAAGTTATTTTTATGCTACAATTACTTATTTCAATTAATAATTTATTTGCGTTTGCTTATTAATTTTTATTTATGACATTAACAAGTTAATTTTTATTGTTTATTCTGATTACCTCCATTTGTTAATTTTATTTTTAAAGATTTTGAAGCAATTTTTTTATATTATTTTTACAGTGTGATGATGGAACTGAATTTAATTTCAATGAACCAGGTTTTGATTTTAACGAATCAGATGATGAGGTAATCATTGTTTGCTTTTTTTTATCTTTGAGTTAAAAAACATTATTTTTATTTATTAAATTTATTCAACATGTTTCAATTTATTCGACATAATTATTCTTAATCAACAGCTATAATCTTTAGTTCTTAGGTGGGTTGACTCAAGAATTTCTTGAAAGTGTGGACGTAATCGGGGAAACTACGCAAACTTTCTTGAAAGATGATGATTCATTAATGGGTGAAGTTACTCAGGGTTTTATAGAAGCTACACAAATTTTTCAGAATTTACCACTTTATTACCAAGTTGGTTCGGGATTTGAGATAATAATTTTATTTTAAATCTATTTTCAAATTGAAGATATCTCCGCCCCTACCCCCCTCTTAATATCATCTAATTTATTTTCATTATCAGTCTAAACCAGACCTTTCCAGTAATGGATCAGTATATGTTGAAGGAATACCGCCTCCTGCACGAATTGATGATGTAAGTTTTAACTGGAATTATTCTTTCGTCTTTTTATTTGTTTTACGGTTATTTATTTATTATCTCAAATCCCGAACCAACTTGGTAATAAAGTGGTAAATTCTGAAAAATTTGTGTAGCTTCTATAAAACCCTGAGTAACTTCACCCATTAATGAATCATCATCTTTCAAGAAAGTTTGCGTAGTTTCCCCGATTACGTCCACACTTTCAAGAAATTCTTGAGTCAACCCACCTAAGAACTAAAGATTATAGCTGTTGATTAAGAATAATTATGTCGAATAAATTGAAACATGTTGAATAAATTTAATAAATAAAAATAATGTTTTTTAACTCAAAGATAAAAAAAAGCAAACAATGATTACCTCATCATCTGATTCGTTAAAATCAAAACCTGGTTCATTGAAATTAAATTCAGTTCCATCATCACACTGTAAAAATAATATAAAAAAATTGCTTCAAAATCTTTAAAAATAAAATTAACAAATGGAGGTAATCAGAATAAACAATAAAAATTAACTTGTTAATGTCATAAATAAAAATTAATAAGCAAACGCAAATAAATTATTAATTGAAATAAGTAATTGTAGCATAAAAATAACTTCTCTGATCTTATAAATAAAAACAATTCATTCAAATATACAGTTAAACTATAAAAATTAAATTCAATAAATAAAACAAAACTTAAAGATAAAATTCAAATAATTATACTTAGTCGTATAGGTTAAGGTGGTTCAGAACCCACATACAGAAAAAAATATTTAATAGTTTGTAAAATTAAAAAAACTTTAAATAAACTACGAATAACTACGAATGATTGTATTTAAGATGCTTCACATAATTTTAGAAACATAGAAAAATAATGAGTAAAATTTAAGAAAAGGAGTTAATTTGAATAGAAAATGTTTAGAAAAATAATGAAAGAAATATTTCTTACCTTTTCAGAATCTCTTGCTCGTTTTGACATGGTTTATCCTTTATAAGACAAATACAACGAAAAGTATAATACTCTGGAAAAAAAACTAATCCCCAACAATACCACAGCGTATACCAAACTAGGTAAAACTCAAATTCAAAATATTATTCCATTCGCTGTGGTATTGTTGGGGATTATTTGAATTTTATCTTTAAGTTTTGTTTTATTTATTGAATTTAATTTTTATAGTTTAACTGTATATTTGAATGAATTGTTTTTATTTATAAGATCAGAGAAGTTATTTTTATGCTACAATTACTTATTTCAATTAATAATTTATTTGCGTTTGCTTATTAATTTTTATTTATGACATTAACAAGTTAATTTTTATTGTTTATTCTGATTACCTCCATTTGTTAATTTTATTTTTAAAGATTTTGAAGCAATTTTTTTATATTATTTTTACAGTGTGATGATGGAACTGAATTTAATTTCAATGAACCAGGTTTTGATTTTAACGAATCAGATGATGAGGTAATCATTGTTTGCTTTTTTTTATCTTTGAGTTAAAAAACATTATTTTTATTTATTAAATTTATTCAACATGTTTCAATTTATTCGACATAATTATTCTTAATCAACAGCTATAATCTTTAGTTCTTAGGTGGGTTGACTCAAGAATTTCTTGAAAGTGTGGACGTAATCGGGGAAACTACGCAAACTTTCTTGAAAGATGATGATTCATTAATGGGTGAAGTTACTCAGGGTTTTATAGAAGCTACACAAATTTTTCAGAATTTACCACTTTATTACCAAGTTGGTTCGGGATTTGAGATAATAATTTTATTTTAAATCTATTTTCAAATTGAAGATATCTCCGCCCCTACCCCCCTCTTAATATCATCTAATTTATTTTCATTATCAGTCTAAACCAGACCTTTCCAGTAATGGATCAGTATATGTTGAAGGAATACCGCCTCCTGCACGAATTGATGATGTAAGTTTTAACTGGAATTATTCTTTCGTCTTTTTATTTGTTTTACGGTTATTTATTTATTATCTCAACTAAATACAGCTTCCACAACTCCCAATGGTTACTTTTATCACTATCTTAAATTAAATATATTATGTTTCTTGTAGTACTGTCTTTTCCAGATTTTCGTGTTGTAAAATCTATATTTAATTCTTTACTTAGTAATTTTATTTTTAGTTGAATCCTGCGATAATCCTTGAATTACGATCTGGAAGGTGGAATGAAAAATATAATGCGGATCAAGTCTGTTTCCGGGCACGGATAGATCCAGAAAAACTGCCTATGAATTTGCGAGAGACACCACTTTCAACAATTGTTGACGCTGTACTTTACTTATTCGATTTACTAATTCAGAAGGTTTGTAACCCAAATGATGGTTCTCCTCCGTTAAATCCTGGTGATTTAATCCGCTTCTGCATCCAAGCGGAGGGGTTGGACAAACCTATATCAACATGTTTAATGCCAGTTTCAGAACTCACAACTGAGAAAGTTGCGTCTAGTGCTATCAAGGTGCTACAATCCAAAGACCAGATCGAATTAGATTCTGGATTTTATGTTGACATCACTACAATTCGGAGAGACGTTAGCGCAGGAAGAAGAGAAAAGTAGCGTGCATAGTGCAACAGTGTTTTGTGGGATAGCCTAATGGTATCCCTTTGACATCATCAGTCCACCAAAGAGAGGATTAGGGCTCCTGGCGATTGACCTCTATAAAAAAAAATAAAAAAAAAAATGCGTCTTAACCCATACCCCACTCGGATGATGAGGAAAATGGGTTTTTTGTGTTTGCATGAAATGCGTGTGTGCGTGTGTGTTTGTTTGCAAGTAAATGAATGTTTTCATGGAATGAAAAAAAAAACTTTCTAATATTTCATAAAATATTTTTATTTTTATAAAAATTTCGATCTTATTAAGAAAATATTTATGTTTTTACAAAAAAAAATTCTCTTCTAAGAAAATATTTTTATTTTTGTAATAAAATTCCTAACATTTCAGAAAATATTTTTTATTTTTATGAAAATTTTTTATCTTTTAGTAAAATATTTTTGCTTTTTGCAAAAAATATGCTAGTTTTGTAAAAATATTTCAAACTTTTTAACAAAATTTTCCAAATATTTTTTATTTTTATGAAAATTTTCTATCTTTTAGTAAAATATTTTTCCTTTTTATAAAAAATATCCTAGTTTTGTAAAAATAATTCAAACTTTTTCACAAAATTGTCTAGTTTTCAGAAAATACTTTTATTTTTGTAACAAAATTTCTAACATTTCAGAAAATAATTTGTATTTTTATAAAATTTTTCTATCTTTTAGTAAAATATTTTTTGCTTTTGTAAAAATCTGCTAGTTTTGTAAAAATATTTCAACTTTTTAACAAAATTTTCTAGTTTTTAGAAAATATTTTTATTTTTGTAAGAAAATTTCTAACATTTCAGAAAATATTTTTATTTTATAAAATTTTTCTATCTTTTAGTAAAATATTTTTTGCTTCTGTAAAAATTTTCTAGTTTTTCAAAAAAAAAAAATCTAATATTTTTGTAATAATTTTCTAGTTTTTTCAGAAAATTCTATATATTTTCTGAAACTTTTTTTTTTTGTATTAATTATTAAAGGGTGTATTTTTCATTGAATAGGTTAATAATGGGTTAATAATAATTACAGTAATTTAAATCAACTATACATATATCAAAAAATAACTAAAATGAAGAATTATTAATATATTCTCCTTCTAACATTTTAAGTATAGATGACACCATTAGAATATATATATAAAATGATAACATTTATTTTATTTAACCTTAAGTTTTCCTCTGATCTCTGTACATTCACAGGAAACTGGCTAACGAATCCAAATCCATTATTTGTCGTCGGACTAACCGTAGGAGGTTTTCGTGGTTTTCCTCTTCATACAACATGGGTACTCACAAAATCCTCTTCAAAGACACGTATTACCTCAAGATCTAGGAGTTCCCTTGTCTTCTGGGTTCAAAAACGACAAGACTACACAGATAGCCGTAATTCCGAACGACGGTGATAAATATCTAATCTTATAAAACAACATTCATTGATTTAAAATTATTATGGCTTTAATTCTAATACTTTTAATGTTCTCAGTACTTAATAAATAAAATTTTATTTTAATATTAAACCAATTTTATTTTAAAATGTATTCATTAATTTTGATTAGGATAATAATAATTACAGTCATTTATATCAGCTATGTTTATGTTAAAAAATAAGTAAAATTAAGAGTTATTAATATATTCTTTTTAAGTAGAGATAGAGCCATTAGAGTAAAAGCATATGCGTGATATCGTTCATTTATTATGTAATAAAAAAGATGACGTTATTACTTCATAATATACGATTTCTCCAAAACCGCGTCACACAAAACACGTGTATGTTCAGTACCGTTGCCATCCAGAGAAAGTTATAATAACATTAAGAGGGGGAGAAATAATTATTTAATAACTGTCCAAGGTTAAGTGAAAATATATCGATGAAACTGTAGGATGATATCGATATCAAATCCTTTTTATTTATACACGTGTTCAGAATACAAAAGTTTAACTTATTTACACATATCTAACCAAGCATTCGTGGGTCAGTGGTTATGATATCCAACTACTGACCCACGAAGGCTTTTTGATGGCGTGAGTTCGATCCTCAGCCTTAATTATATTTAATAAATAATATTAAAAACAGATTTAAATAATAAAATAGGTTTAAAGTTATTTTATTCCCACATAGATGGCGCCACTAGATCAAAAGCATGATATCATTTATTTATTATGTAATAAAAGATGACGCCATAACTTCAGAATACACAATTTCTCCCCCAAATAACAAAGTTTCTAAGTGTTGCCATCCTTAAAAACTAATATTAAAATAATAAGTGTTGTCACCCTCAAAAAAACTAATAAATTAAATAATATTTAAAAAACGAAACTAAATTAAAAACAGAAACCGAAACTAAAAATATATTAGGCTTAAGAAAAAAAAAGAAATAAGCTCCCCATGACGTTGCAGACGAAGTTTCGATTTCAGGTGGGCAGAAATAAGCAACTTCCGGTTGGGGCAGAAATAAGCACCCCTTAACTGCCCATCGTTTCCGCCGCATACATGCCTGCTATTACTACTAATATCCCTTTTATAGGAAATAAAACCTATCCAAGTGAGTTGCTGTAGTATTACAATAAAGTTTCAAACAATATCATTTTTTGATAAGAGAAGAATTAAGTTAATCAGTTAAGTTAACTATTTGAGTCATTCAGAAATACTTCTTAACCATTTTCACTTTGCTAAGCGTTCTCCCATTACTCGCAATTGCAATGGGGTTTGTTAAAAGTAGCAATCAAGCGATCTAAATGACTTAAACACGATAATTCTGGTAAATTTACCGAAATTAAAAGCTCTAGTAAACCGTACTATTTGGTAATGACAATTCTGGTAAAAAAAAACAACAACATAATTTTGGTTAATAAAAGCAAAATATACGATTTTAAACCATACATTTGGTCACTACTCCGTTCTTATGCTAATGGTTAACTGGAAATTTTAGTTTTTCAAAATTACACCTCTTATTACCCCACATTTAGCCAAAAACAAAAAAACTGAAATTACTAAATTTCATCACATTTTATCGCATATTATAAAACTATATTTTTACTGTTAATTTTACAAAAAATCATTACCAAAACGCTTCGGTAAAAATTAACGAGTTAATATGCCGCCAGACGCGCGGTAAATCTTACCAAATTCTGGTAATTTTAATCATATTTTTTTTTCTCAGTCCAGAAGACAACAAAGGCTTTAATTTTCTGATGTATTTACGACATCAGATGCTTTTTTTTTATTCATCTCATTCATAGTTCACTTATAATACTATTTTTTATAACCATCTTGAGTTGACCCAATTTTTAAGTTTACGACTACCAATGTTCAACTCCGTTGCCTTTTAATTTTGAACCCAATCCAGAAGACAAGGAAACTCCTGAATCAGTACCCTCCAGAGGTATTGATTTGTTATGGGAACTTGGAGGACTACGAGACCCCAACGGACTTAACGTGCACTGCACCAGTTACCATGTAATACACAGGGATTCTTCCTCTTGCTGGATTCGAACTCCTGTTCTCGGGAACGAGAGTCCAACGCCCTACCAAAAAGGCTGTCCCGGCACACTATTAATACTATTTGAAACTGTGCATTTGATATACATAAGAATTTTTCTTAAGGAAAAAAAACATGACATTTCGCAAATTTTCTTCTAATAAAATTGTTGCAGACAAAAGCCAGTCAATCTGCTTGGCGTTAGAAGTTCAAGTTCAGTTAGCCTGTTTTTTGATTGACAAGTTTCATTAGAAATAAAAGTCGTCTGGAAAAAAAATCTATAGTAAATCTATAATTTTTTTTTTCCTAATTAGATTTACCTAGTAATCGACCAACTTTTGTTTTTTAATGTAGTTTTGAAAAGCAAGAGCACGAGATGAATTATTTTTTAGGCAACTTATCGTAGATTAGGCTGATCACCCAACGCCCCTGGGTTGTTTAAATTCAGAAAAAAATGACTTTAAATTATTTAGTCCGCACAAGCATTGATAAAAAAGTCCTTAATCCTATTTTTACTTTTCTGATTTCACTATTTTTTTGTATCAAACACGCTTTTTGTCATACAAATACTTTTAATTATTTATTTGAACGATGTTATGTATTTCGTGATTTGTGAGATATAAACATTTTTACATCATGTTTTGAACTTTAAAACTTTATATGTTTAAGTCCAAAATCCTGAATAAATTGGTTCATTAGTTTCTGAGAGATAACAAAACAAAACATGACTTTCTTTTTAAAGATATATGTTTTTAAAATTTCCTGCTATCTGGGAACAATCCTACTAATTCTGATTTCAACTAATTTCAAAATTTTTTATATAAAATTGGATCAACAACACATTTTCATAAAAAAAATTATTTATCTAAATTTTTATAGAAATTGCGTTGTGTTTCTGCTAGTGAATAATGAATTTTGATGTTTTCCACAGAATGTTTTCTTTTCTTTTTTGGCTCATATAAATTATTTTTTTGAGAACAGATTTATGAAATTATAAACTGACAAGATCCTGAAAATTCAAAAGGGTTTTACCATACCAAGTTTTTGCACGACTATTTAGGGACATGTGGTAAAAGACGACTTTTCGACTGATGTGAACATTTAGCATAGATTTAAATTTTAAATATACTTTGACAAAACCTTGGCAAAATGTCAACAAAAGTACGATGAAAATACAATAAAAATATTTTTCAATTGTCACATAAATATAAATTTTCTAATTTTGATCAGTATGTCAAAATTTATTTCATTTATAGAATTAATTTTATAATTCAAACCATCTGTTCTATTTTATAAATAGAAATAATAACGTAGTTTTTAAATAGTTTTTAGTAGCTATTACCCCATTCTTCTGTTTTTTTATAAATTTTTGAAATACAAATGAAGTACCTATTTAAAACAAAAAAAAAGTTATATCCTCTTCCTTTTTTTATAATTCATTAGTTCTTTATTCGCTATATATTACTTTATGAGCTAAGTATTATTACTCAATTTTGGGCCAGCATTTTCAAAAAACAATTTTCAGCTTCTAATTAAAAGGAGATTATAAAATATATAATAAGTTAAAAGTAAGAGCGAGGCATTGATTTTAAGTTTTTAATTTTTTTCTTAACTTTGTCACTCTCTTCGATCAATAAATTTTACAAATTGTTTAAATTTTCAATAGACAGCAGCTTGAAATATTTTAGAATTATTATAAGAACAAGATGAGTTTTTTTTACGATATTACAAAAATATTCACCACCTTTAATGTATATTTTTAGATTCCATGCATCAAATGAAGTCGAAAAAGCAAACATATTTGGGGTTACAAAGTAATAAACAAAGTAGAAACAAGAACACTATAGAAATTTGTCTAATCACCAGCGAGGAAGGTGAAATAAACTATAAAACCCGTTTAATTGTCTTTTGAAACTAGAAGATATTACTAATGCCTTTCTTTCAACTCCTCTCTCGGTAACCAAGCATTCTATAATATTTTTAATCCCGACATCCTTTGTAGCAAATCGTTTAAATTCGATTGTTTTTTCCCCTCAAAAATATAAATTTTTTACCTCTTTACCAAATATTAATTCTTTACCTCTTACTTTACTCTGTTATTGGCATAGTTTCAAAAATCGTACACTAATGGCGTTGATACCTGTAATTAATAAGCTCGTAAGTTTGAACCTCATGAATCTCAAGCGTAATACAAAGAAGAAGAAGGATATGCAATTGCTGAAAGTTAGCTGCTGAAAAGAATTTTGAATTAGAAACACTTGAAATACAGCTCTTTCATCCTTTGAAGGAAAATCTTAGAAAAAAGAACAAATTTAGAATTGCATGTTTTTATACTTAACATATTTTTAAGATATGAATTTCGTTTCTAAATGCCATGCCATTGATTTTTTCTTCTTCTAAATCTTAATTTATTAATACTTTATAAATATTTAACAATTCTTTCAATCGAATTAAGTCGCGATGGCTCTGAAGTCACTGAGCAGTCGGAAAAGACTGTGTTATGATCCTCAGTGACAGCTTCTGGTTCACCAAGCTTCAGATCGATGTGGGGACGATACCGGCACTCAGATAAAAAGTACCGGCACACAGGATATCGGTACTTTTTAGCATAAAAATCCGATACCAAAATATCTGATGTACTATTGTATTTAAAGTAATGTTTACTGTAAAATCAGTGAATCGTTTTAGTTAAATAAATATTACAGTAAAAATTACGGTATAAAATGTTACGGTAAAAATGGATTTTTCGATAAAATGAGTTTTGTGGATGATGCACCCTGGTTAAAATACTTTTTACCGTAAAAGAATCCGGAATTTTTTGCAGTGTAGTATTGACATGAAAGCGAAAAATATAAAAAAATAACGAAAAGTGTAAAGTGTAGAAAATATATTACCACATTGCCTCAATCTTGCAGTAGGGTTAAGATATTGTAAAGCCTTAACTTCCATGGCTCCCCTGACCCCCAACGAGCTGTTGCGTATTATCTTACTTTTTTTTTTACCTGCTGATATAATTGCATTTATCCCAGTTTCCTTCAGTACACTGTGGACTATGTGTTCGTTAAATATTTCAATAAATTTTAGAATTTGAAATGGTAATTTAAACTATAATATGGTTGCTGAAAATTTGAAACCGCATTATAGTTCAATATATCTGTGTTGTGGTTCAATGTTGAATCAATTTTTCAGAGAGTCTAAGATAAATCATTACGTTATTTTAACTTGATAAATATCTTTAGAGAATTATTTGAATGTATTATTAACATGAAATTTTATTATTCTCAGTTTTATTCACTTTTTACCTTTTAAGAATAATGTTAGAAGTGTGATAAAATTCTTTAACAAAGGAATGCTTGATTTTAAATATTAATTGAAATAACACGTTTGTGTTTTAAATATCTGTACTTTTTTTTGTTTGAAAGTAAAATAACTCTCTTTCTAAACTGACATAAGTCCGAGGCTTTTGTGGGTTATTGTTTGAATTCATTTAAAAGTATTGATAAAGTTTAATCAATTTAGGTGATGTTTTTAACTCTGTTATTTGATTAAACTACAAAATGCAACAATGATTAAATTAACTTGTAAGAATTAATGAATAAATAAAGGACTTTTAACAAATTAGGATTTCAATGAACAATGATGAAATGAACAAATTACGATTTCAAAACTAATATTTCTTACTTTATGCATTTAATCTTAGTTTATTATCACTATAAAATAGTTATTACTATATTCTTGATTTAGATTTTAATGACCCTCTAAATACAAACAAAAATATTTTTTGGTATTTCTTTATTATAAAAACAGACCAATAGTTATTAAAAAAATATGTTAGAGTATCGAAATTATATTTGTAATAAAATATATAATGCTAAAAAAATTGAATACTTTTTCTTTCATTCATATTCAAAAATTTATAAATTGATTTTGTAAATTAAAGAAATTTCAGTGATGAATAGCTTTTTCTCTTATATCTAAATAACTGCGAATAAGTGCAAATTTTAAAAATTATTGTTTTGAAGTAAGCCGTGCTTGGAAGAGTTTACCTTTAAAACAGAAAAAGACACCAGTGTTTCATGATATATTTCATAACCATAATTATTAAAAAGCTAAATATTATATTTTTCACTTATTTCGACATAAATTATAACGAAATAATGGAAAAACTATAAAAACATTTGTTTAATAAAAGTTATGCATTAAAAGTTATGCATTAAAAGATTAATGATAAAAATATCGCAAGAATAAACTTTTCACTACTTTCCTCTTTAAATAAAACATGAAAAGATCTTTAAGTTTACGTAATTGACCAAAATATAGCCAAAAATGGCGATGAACTTGTAGAGTAATATTTGGCAACATAATAAGCGGTATCCTGCTTTGACAACTAATTGTGCTGTCAAATTAAAGTATTGGAAGAAAATGAGACAAAATGTGTTTCTTAATATTCTACATCAATGAATGCTACATTATTTTCTTTATATTAAAGAATATCAAGGTCTTTTAAAGACAAGCTTTTAATACACCTGTCAAAGTTGTTTCTTTGCAATTTTTGCATCGTAGTTGCAAAGCTCCAACAACCACATGTTAAATACTTAGAAAAATTCTTACTTTTTACCATAAAGTTACATCAGATTATTATTTAAATTATCATAAATATACATAAAATGTGTCTTAAAAGTTGAAAATTTTTATTTGAAAATACATAAACATCTAGTAATTAAAAATTCGCTCTCATGATTTCTCATTACCTGCATTGCATTTTTTTTTAAAGATAAATGCTTTTTAAATTTTTATTCGACAATTCGTATGAGATTTAATTCATAAAAAACTATGAACACAATCTAAGAAATCCCGTCAAGCACGAACGATTTTTAGACGAAGCAGAAGTGTAGGTGGATATATATGGTTTGTTGGAAGTTTAATGGATATTAGAAGACAAGTTTTTCTCAGACATCGTGGGCAATACTTAGAGTTAATTTCAATTCTTTAGTCAATAAGTTATGTTTCTTAGAAATGAGATCATTGTTCTTATAAAAAAGTAATTTTCAAAATTAAATTTTATGACAACCATTTAATGTCATATTTCACTAAAGTAATTCTTATAAAATGCTTCATATTTTTAAATTATAAATGTTAACAAATTTATTCAATGTGTAACCTCTAAATTCATAAACATTATTCGCAAACATGAAATACTTCAAAATTGAAGAACTTAAAAAAGAAAGTTAACCTTTTTGAAAAGAAAATAATTTTCTTAGTCTTAATTAAGAACAGAACTTTGAATAATACGAACCAAGGACCTCCGTTTTGTAGTTGAATCCTTTAACCACCATAGTTGTGCAACCCCAATGCAAAGAATTATGAAGCTTTATATAGTGGCCCCCGCAATGACACATACAAATTTCCAATTTCAATGATACAGAGGGTTACGATTTGGAAATTATGATCCTATAATCTTAGTCAGGAAAGCAATAGTTTTAATTTCACTTTTTACTTCATTCGCTATATCTTAAAAACTTTTACGCTAACGGAATGTGTGTCATGATGTGCCCTCGTGGCGGTCACTATATAAAGCTTCCTTACTCTCCCTGGATTGGGGTGTACTAATCTGGTGGTTAGAGCATCCTACTACAATCACTGAAAATTTTGTTTCGAATCCTGACTGCAGCCAAAGATATCTATCTCACTCAAAAAAAGAGTATTTGCTGTTTCAATTTTTAATACATGGGATTTACCTATACGACTATATTTGTTTCAGATCTACTTAATCACTTTTTTGCTCAATTTTGTGTTACTCTTTCTTACAGTGTAACAGTCCTTGACTGTTTTCAGAGTGTTGGAAGGTTTTAAGTGCATTTGGCGGCAAAAGATCAGTAATTCGGGATAAGGTAAACATAAGGGGTAGATGTGCATCGGACACACTTCCATTTAGGTAGGTCTTTTTTTTTTCTTTTTTTTTTCATCGAGTTAAATCTTAAGAAACTTTTTAACTATACTCATCTTTCCTAATTACCTTATATTTTTCTTCTTCAGCACTACAGCCTGTCACAGGTCCAAAGGCTTTCTTCAAGAGCCTCCTCCATCTTACTTGGAGCATTAGATTGCCCTCGATTAACTCCCAGATTCCTAAAATCTCTCTCAACAGAATCAACCCTACTCAACAGAATCAACCCTTCCTTTTTTACGTGCGCCTTGTATTTTTGAAAAAAATCACTAATTTACTTTGGGTTTGAGTCATTATATCTAAAAAGGTGTCCCAGCCCGTCTAATGCGGCTAGTCTTTATAACTTTTATAATATTTGGTTCTTCGAACCTATTGTAAATTTTATAATTATATTGTATTCGATAGACATCATTTTGCTTATATGAATCCAAGAACTTTCAAAGTATTTTTCTCACAAAAATCAGCAGTTTATCTTTTTCAAATTTATTTAATGGCCAGTACCCGCTGCTATATAAAGCATTTGGATTACTTTATATTAGTAGCCTTAAAAATTATGGTCTTTGCCAGCAAAGTGAAACCCTATGACACGAACAAGTGTTAGCACAGCGGTGTCAAATTAGGAGGCTAGATAGAACACATCATAATGATAGAGAATTGTAACGTAACCCATAGCTGGAAATGTTATCGTACGCCGTTAGAAGTGCTTTCCTATTATGGGATGCTCCTGTGCATTTAAAGCAGCATTTATTATGTTCGTGTAAAAATAAGTTCCAATACAGAAATCATAAAGAGAAAGATCGAAATTGTTTTGAATGTCATATCAGTTTAAATTCTGTGCAAATATTTCTTGCCTATGAAGTGACCCACTATCTTTAAATTACTGATCAAAATTCTTGGTCTTTATACAGTGTTGTAACTGTTGCTTTTTTCCCCGCCAGAATAAATTTAACATCATGATTTTTTTCCGCAGAATTTTTTCAAGTATTTTAAATTATATTTAAAAAAAATTTGTTGTTTGAATATCAAGACAAGTGGGTAAAAGATGGGCAGATTTTCCATTTTCAACAAGTCATAGTATTAGAAGAAGTTTAAATGCGAAAATTCTATTTTCAATAAATTCTGAGATTAACATTTAATTAAACAAAAACAGTGAGTCTTATTAAAGCTTTTAAATCATTCAAACCAATAAAAAGCTTCAAAGTACGCTAAAACCATACTCCATGATAAATCGCAAAGACCTTTGAAGAATAGATTTCGAAGGTTTTTTAACTACATAGATTTCTATGCAAAAATGTAGCCATTATTCGTTTGAATATTCATTTTGTTCTTCACTCTTGCCATTTTTCGATGAATCAATAAAAATTAAAAAAAGAACTAAGTGCAGTGCACGAAAATAACCGAAATAAAATCCAATCATACTAATTACTTTTAAACTAGTGTTTTGAACATATGTATACTTCACAATAAAAAATATATGTATATCTTAAACTTCAAATTTTTTCAACAAATCCAAAATAACAAATAATCTTATATTTTCTGCCTAAAATTATCTTTGAATAAATTTTTTCCAGGCTAACCTTTTTCCTGCTAGCTTTTTCCAGTTTTTAGTTTTTAAGACCGAATGGTTTTTTTCTAGACCTTCTATCCACTTCAAATTCTGCCTGCCTCCTTTTCGTGTGCCATCTGGTCAGGCATTGAAAACTCTTTTTGTGGTACGATCTTCATCCATTCTGATAACGTGGCCTGTCCATTTTTTTCTTTGACGTTTAATGAAGTTAATAATATCAGGCTCATTATGTGAATGGTAAAGCTCCAAATTTGTTCTTCTAAGCTACACATTATTTTTTTTTTTTTTAATTCCTCCAAAAATGCTTCTCAAGACCTATCTCTCAAAGGTACCCAACATAACCTCATCCGTACAAGATATGGTTCAGGTTTTACAAGCATATGTTAAAATTGATCTTAAAAGTGATTTATGCAATAAAACTTTTTTTTTCTATGAATTACATTAGATTTCACGTATTATAAGTGGAAATAATGCTTTATAATGACATAGCAAAGTTTTGAGTAACATGACCTCATTCTGAAGAGAAAAATCTATAAGTTACTGAACTATAAATAAAACACTGTTTTTGGTAAGTAAATTAAAGATGATGAATTTCTGAGGAAAATAAAAAAGTACTCTAATATTCGCAAAAATAACCCTATATAAAGTATTAAAAAATATAATGCCTTTTCGTAATAATTTCCGTATTCAACTATCTAGTAACCAGCCTATAACCTGTTTTAATTTAAAATTTCTTTTTCTTTACCCTTTGATAGCTTAATTTCACTATTTCAACTTGTCTTTCAATTTTTAAACAGATGCATCAAAGTTTTGAAGTGAGTTTTAAATGCAAACAGTAAGGTGAATGTCCTTGTTACAGCCATGCTAATTTGAGGGATTTTTCTAACCGAAATATAAAAAGTACCTTAACTAATATCTTTTTTCATTCTTTATCAAGTCGATGGACTAGTTATAAAAATTTTCATTCACCTCTAATCTTTTGCTTAATAATTATAAATTTAGATTAAAAACAATTGCATTAATTTTTTTTTCAAGATAATGTTTCAGGTAAAGGCATTTTCGAATCGCTCGCAAAAATTGTTTTAATAAATCTTACGTTTTACTGCCATATTGTTTAAATATGAAAAAATTACATTTCAGTTAACAAACGGGATCGAAACTACATTCCGGTCCCTTTTATAAAAGTCGTATGTTTAAAATTCGCTTTCTCAGAAACTATTCGTTCGATTTCGTTCAAATTTTGCGCTTAGAAATATAAAATTGCATTCCTTAAAGTGATGTAAAAACTTGTATATCTACCTGTTCAAAAGTTTTTTTGGCTATTATTAAATAAAATAAGAAAAAATAATAAATAATTGCTGAAATTATTTTTGCATTGAATTATCTTTAATTAAACAAATTTTATGACTGTGTGTAAAATTTGTCATTTCCTTAAAACATTCTCGAGATATAGAGAAATACACAAAGAGTAAAATTAACATTAAAGGGTCCAAACTTGGGATCGCTCTCCTGATCAAACTATGGGGATAATATTTCCCAGATTGCAGCTATCCCCTATATTTTGGAATTAGAAATCCGAATCCAACATAAAATAGGTATGTATATTCAGAGAAATTACGTTTTTGTGTCTAATTTTGTAACTTAAAATATCGCCTGCATTCATTAATTAGCATATTTGAGGTCGACCTTTCGAACCATTAAGGTCAAGTCCCAGAATGTGAAGAACCGCTCATTAAATTAAAAGTTATTCAAGGAGGAACGTTTATTTAATTATTTTTTTGCGCATTGTACACTATATAATTACCATGCTTTATAGTTATATTCAAATATTACTTTAAATGAGACAAAAGACATAAGAAACAGAAGTGACATTTTAACGTTCAAATTCATCTGTTACTCCTGATTTTTATGACATTAGTCATAATAATAATAATTTTTTAGTCCTTATTTAAGGCTTTTAATAAGTGTAATTTGAAGGCTTTTATAGTTTTTTTAAATGGTAAAAATCTTTGTAAAAAAGAGAAATTGAATGAGGCAAAAGACCCAAACGTAACACTTTATGGCGAATTGTCCATAACATTTCATAATAGTAAATTTGAGCAATATTATGGATCAGTACTCTCCAAGGTTTCAAACGGTGTAAGATAAATATTCTCATTAAATAGATGAATCAAAAGTTGCTAGCGTTAACCTATTAAATAGCAAGCTGCTACGAACTTTGAAACAATTATTTTCTAAGCTAGATAAATAAAATTTAAAAAATGCAGAGAAAAACTGTTTTTCTCCGTACTCTTTTATTTATCTTTCAATCCATAAAAATTACATCTTATCGATTAAAAATAAAATTATTCAGGCGAAAATCCTTGGATTAGTTGTCCTTCTAATGAAAAAAAAACTTTCAAGTAATATTAAATGCTTTCAATTAAATATTGATTGAATACATAACGTTAAATCAACTTAGTTCATAAATATCTAAATTATCATATGTTTAAAGATTTATGATGAGTTGTGAAAAAAAATTATTTTTTAAGGATGGATTATGATGTCAATCTCCATAACGACTTTGACAAAGTAGTAATGTAATTCTTTTTTTTTCTAGAAGAATATTGCTAAATGCTCAATTTTGTTTCAACTTTTTTTTCCAATTTTCTATCGCAGTGCTGGAAACTGCTGAATTCATATTATGTGGTAGGTCAAAAGAAAAAAAGAAAAAAAGAGAGAGAGAGAGAATGAAAAAAATAAGTATTCGCATTGCTAACGACTATAAACAGTGATTAGAACCTGCTTATAGTACTTAATGATTTTCATAATTTTACTTTGTTGATTATAATATTCTCTATGATAGAAATTTGCCTCCCAATATGGTGAACCGGGTTCAAATAAAAGCAATAGCTGATCGATACGAATTCCGCAACCAGCTCGCAACGACCACAGGGCTGATTTAAAAATATCCTCAGTGGTAGACGCATCATGGGATAGACACCCCTTTCCATCAGGTTAACCATGGGAGGATTTCGTGGTTTTCCTCACCATGTAGCCCAAATGCGGGTAAGTTCCGTCAAAGAAAGACCTCCATGAAGGCAAATTTCTTCCAATTCTTGATCCAGGAGTTCCCTTGTCTTCTGGATTGTGTTCAAAATTATAAGGCTACAGAGTTGAACATTGGTTGTCGTAAACCCAAAATTAGGTCAGCTATTCAACGACGGTTATAATTATAATGTGAATAGTGATTACTGCCCTTTCCAATATTTTAATCGTTGTTTCAACTCTTAACAATAAAAATGACCATTTAAAACATTGGGAAAATATTGCGTGTGTTAAAATGCATGGAAGCAAATTAGTACATACACGGTCAGTTGAGCACGTAATCACTTTTCCCTCTTTTAGCCTCTACTGATTTTCAGCTTTTTATTCAGCAAGATCAACTACTCTAAGCTCTACTGACATTCTCGTCAACTTCATGACTTTTTACACCAACTAAGAAAGAATCGTTTCAAGCAATACATTTCCAAGGATCACGCTTGAATGTGGTTTCATCACCGAATATTATTAGTTATTTTATGAACTACAACGAAATGATCTCGTTTAATTTAGAGTTGGAGTCAGTTATCATTTAGAAATATTTCATTTCTGCTCAGTTTAAAAAAATTAGATCCTTATAGATATGTATGTTAAGACATTTAGTAATGCGTTCGTGTTGTATAAAAAAGAAAAAATGAATAAAAGATTGATTAAAAATGTAACATTTAATCAATTTAAACAAATAGTCCATTTCAAATTTTAATAGGTATTTTGTATTTTATAACGAGCAATTTTTCATTCAAAATACAATTCTTGTAGTTTAAGCTTTCTTAGAGCTGATGTTATAAATTATAGTTTCGTTTATTTAAATTTACACATTATAAAATAAAAGAGAGAATAATACTTGACATTAACATGAGTACAACTATTTTCTTTCTGTTATTTCCTTATTATTACAAAACTAAACCCATGGCATATTCTTTAAAATTTTAATAATAAATAAAATAGTTTTTACCTCTATTATACGAAAGCACACAAATATGCTATTTAAACCAACCAAAGTCTAATAATATACATTATTAAATTAATTGAGTTGTGCTTATTAGTGAAATATTTCTGCAAAATTACTTTAGAACTAGATAAGATATTTTTAAATTCATATATTTATGAAACATGCACAATACGCTACATTTATAAGACAAAGAGCTAGTAGTTGGAAATGTTACGTAAGAAAAACAAAATGCCAGTATTTTTCCCATTTCTATACTGGAATGAAAGTATGATAAATACTACCAGAATTTTTTAAAGTTTATTGTGTTTCTGGCTTTATGTAAATAGAAAATAGAGAATTTTTACCGTAGCGCTTTGGTAATGATTTTGTGAATAAGAAATACACAATACGCTACATTTGTAAGTCAAAGAGCTTTGGAGATTTTATGCAGGTAAGAAAAAGATGGTAGAGTTTTCCCCATTTCTAGACTGGGAAGAAAGTATGAACAACGCTACCAGAATATGGTAAAGTTTGCTGTGTTTCTGGGTTTGTGGAAATACTAAAACGCTCGGCTATTTTTAGTGAAGCACCTTTGTAATTTTTACCGCAACGCTCTGGTAATTCTCTAAATAAGCGAAACACAATACGCTACATTTGTAAGTCAAAGAGCTAGTAGTAGGTGATTTTTATGAAGGTAAGACAAAATGGTAGTATTTTACCCATTTCTATATTAGGAAAAAATTATGATAAAAACTACTAGAATATGGTAAAGTTCACTGTGTTTTTAGACCTATGGAAACATCAAAAAGATCGGTAATGATTTTGTGAATAAGTGATAAAATTTGGTAAAAGGGGCAATATTATCATGATACCTTAGAGCATGGCAAGAAAACCATTTATTCGGTTAAATTCACTTTTAAGTTTAATATTTTTTAGTAAATGAGTGGTAATAAGAATTATAAATTTTTAAATTTGAATTTCCAGTAAACCGTTACCATATGACTGAAAAATGGTTTGAATACCGTATATTTTGGTGCTTATTAAACAGATTTATGTTATTTTTTTAACACAAATGTTATTTCTATATAATACGGCATTTGTACCAGAATTTTTTCTCCGTGCAAATTTTTTACCCGCTAAAAAATTAGATTTCAAATTTAGCTTCGTAATAGTACCATAAGATCACAAAAAATATTTCATTAATGAAAATAAAATTATTTTTCACTTTAAAACTCCCTAATTGGGCCCGAACAAAGCTAGTATTGAAGACTATTGAAAGACTATTGAAATAAAGTAACTTTATTTCAATAGTCTTGGATTGAAAATCGCTAGTCTATTAATAAAAACTTTACTTTGCTCTTTTCTCCGAACAAATCACAGTGGGGGACAACTTTTTTGTTGCTTTTATACAAATACTTGGTATTGCCTAAGTTGGGAGTGGTGATTTCAAATCTAAAATTAGTTTCCATCTAAAGCTACATATTTTTTTAAAAAAGATATTTTTAGTCTATATTTTTCGAAATGTTCAAATTTAAAAACGCTATATATAGCAAAAGAGTCACGTAAATGTGGCGACAAAAGTCACGTAAATGTGAGGAATTAGGAAACAGCATCGGAATTAAAATTGCTTAGGAACCCATGCCAAGAAATGTCTTCGAACGCAGATATAGGCACTCTTTTTTTTCAACCGTTCAAAAGTGAGCGAAGAAACAGTTCATAATAGGAGAGCAACACTAGTGGTGTATGACGATATTTTCACGCATGTATTCCGATACAATTTTAATCTTGATGAAGTGCCCTAACATTTTTTGTTGAAATGCACAAGTTTAAAATCGATATATATTATAAGAGGTCACGTAAAAGTTGCTACAAATTTTTAGCGGAGTTAAGGCACATCATTAGGTCGGGACTATCGTCATACGCTGCTAGAGGTACTGCTCTATTACGACATGTTCAGAAGGACACGAAGAAAGTGTTCATAATAAGGAGGCGTACCTAGCGGTGTATGATGAAATTCCCAGGAATGGGTTTCTATGTAGTTTTAGTCGTGGCGGTGCATCATAACTCTCCTATAAGTTTTTCGAACATTTATTCGACCTCTTGTTATAAATAAAATTTTTAAACTTGTACATTTCGACAAAAAATAGACAAAAAATGTCATTTAAAAATACCGGAGCTTGGAGAGTGTAATCGATTGCAAATTTAAAATCAGCGAATCAAAAGTAAAGATCTGTTAAAATTTCTCATGTGACAGAAAACAAAGAAAAAAATTGTTTCCCAGAGTTATAAATGAGAACTCTCGGAAATAAGGTATAGGAAAGAAGCATACAAGTTTTAAAGATTTATAACAGAAAACTCAAAGAAGCGTATATGATAACGTTACTTTGATCAATGATCAGGATAAATTGTTTCAAAAGTCACTTTTCATGTCATGAAATAATTGACATTTATAGTCCTAAACCTGAATAATAAAATGAAGAAGCCCTACATACAGCCGTGTAATTTTTGTAATTTTCTTCGTTATTGACGGAACCGTTTGTGAAACTTTCCGCCAAACGTTCCTCAAAATTGCGGTAATTTTTATCTTCACTTGTCTGAAAAAGCAAATGTCATCAAAACTATTACACTCAATGTAATACATTGATTAATATAGCTCATTAGGAAATACAACTTAACATGAGTAAGTGAATAAAAACTTGACGATCGAAGGAAACGACCCAGAAAACTAGAGTGACAATTAAGCTCACAAACCACTGTACCATCCTGCTGTAAACAGTTATAAATTACATTCAAAATTGCTAGCGCACTACCAAAAGACAGTAAAATGCTGCAGTGCAAGAGTAAAAAGTCGCAGCATTTCGTGAGGAAATTCTTGTCGAAAATAACGAAATACAGCTGAAGGAATGCTTAATCATTCAAAAATAATAGTTTTATTTCTGAGACTCACGTTAAAAATGTAAATAAACAGGGTTTTTAAATTAATATTTTTAAAAATATATATTATTTTTTAAAATTTAAATTAAACACGATAAAAAAAATTTCATTTCATGGAACTTATACTATGAAGAATTTGTATTAAATCAGAGCTGTGTTATTTGTTTAACTTTTTGAATATTATTTATTTTTATAATTATTTTTTAAATTTTACGTACGTAATTTTTTTGAGCGTATCAAAAGGGCATAGCATTTATCATTTAAAATTTTAATGAAAATAAACGAACCGTTCAAAAATTACTTAGATATAATGAAGAAAATTTTCCGGAGTGCGTAGCAGTGTTCAGTGATCCGCATTTAATGAGATTTGAAGCACAAAATTAGGAAATAAGAAAATATCGTGAGAAATGCACATTATATTTTCCTTTTATTCTTGGAAGTAGAAATTTTGCCCACAATTCTTTGTTTTTAAAAATCTAAAAATAACTTTTTTTAAAAACTGAAATTTTATATCACTCTCGTATTTCAGTACAAAAATGAAGACACATTTTTAGACTGAATCATTTCACACATTATTCTAGACAACAAACGGCCAACAAGGTGTCTCAATCAACTAGGAAAATTTTATATTTAAAACATGACACAGTTGATATTTAAAATTTCGACAAATTGTGGGATAGAGTGCTGGGAAATATATCGGTATATCATGAAATATCGATATTTTTAATATCGTGATAACAATATTTAAGACTATTAATTTCGAATACATTACAACAGAATTTAGAGCATATCGTGAATATCATGCTTTAAGTTAAATGTATTGTGTATGATAATTGTTAGCAAAATAATATCGCGATTATTATTAACTAAGATAAAAAAATATAATACAATAATATCACGATCTCTATCGCTAACGATAAATATCGAATTCAATATATACTTATCATTGTATGTAACGATAGTAAGCGAATACGATAGTATCTCAATAATTATTGCATGTGTACTATTTGTATTGTTTTTAATTAATTATATAATTGTTTAAGGCAATGCTGAATTGGTTATATTGGTTGTGATTGGCCGAAATTTCGAATCCAATATTATTCCAATGGCACTGAATCATCTCTCGATGATTTCGATTTGTAATCTGTATATTTCTACTGCTCTTGTTCAAAAGATTCACCTAATATCATGTATACTTTATATATTGTGAAATATAAACTGCTGTTTGTAGAAAATGCAACACCATGAAGGAATCATCAGAATCAAATGAAATTCGCAGCAAATGTCAATTATAGGATATTATGCAAATTAATAAAGTTTCAGAGCCATCGCGCGTGCGTGGCGCGCGCAGCGCCCTCTGAATTGATGCTGAAAGCGTATAAATAAAGTGCTGTAGCGGGACGTTGAAAATAGTCTATGATTATTTGTTAGTGGCAAACGTTTAGTGAGACCTGAGTATGCCTCCACGACGGAAGAATAAGAAATTCAAGCAACTTACGGAGTTTGAACGAGGGAGGATAATCGGCCTTCGAGAAGGAGGATTTTCCTATCGCGCAATAGCAGCTCGTATGCAGCGGAACAGTTCCACAGTGATGCGAGTTTGGAAGCAGTGGACCGACGAGCACCGAACAACTCGAAAAACAGGCACTGGACGACAGAAGGTGACGTCAGAGCGCGATGATCGACACCTGCTCCGCATGGCGGTGAATGATCGCACAGCTTCCTCCAGGCAGCTGGCAGCACATTGGTCTACTGCTACAGGTGTACAATTGTCGGCTTCGTCAATTCGTCGTCGTCTGCTGCGCCGTGGATTGCGTGCAAGGGTGCCATTATACAGGATTCCCCTCACGGCGGATCATCGACGGCTGCGTCGGCAGTGGGCTCTTGAGCACAGAGACTGGCGAGCTGATTGGCACCAAGTTGTCTTTTCAGATGAATCACGCTTCAATTTGTGGACCCATGATGGCCGTGTTCGTGTTAGACGTTATGCCGGTCAACGCTGCCTTCCTGAGTGTATTATTGAACGACATAGTGGTCGAACACCCGGAGTTATGGTCTGGGGTGCGATTTCGTATCATGGACGATCCAATTTGATACGAATTGAGGGTAATCTCAATAGCAACAGATACGTCCGTGAAGTGCTACAGCCCGAAGTCGTTCCTTTCCTTCAAGGCATCCCTGGAGCTATCTTTCAGCAGGATAATGCACGCCCACATGTTGCGCGGACTGTTAGAGACTTCTGTTCAGCACAACGCATGCAACTTCTTCCTTGGCCTGCTTATTCGCCGGATATGTCGCCTATTGAGCACGTGTGGGATATGGTTGGTCGGCGTCTCACTCGTGATCCGCGTCCTGCAGTTTCCAAAGACGAACTTTGGTTGCGCATACAAGCGATATGGAATTCTCTTCCTCAAGCAGATATTCAACATCTGTTTGACTCCATGCCACGTCGTATAGCAGCACTTATTGCAGCGCGTGGTGACTGCACCAAATACTGATTTCGGACGCTTAATTTGTTTCTTTTGTTTTGAAAATTTCATCATTTATTTGTATCAGTACAAGTCGTTTCTGCATTAAATTTCATTTGATTCTGATGATTCTTTCATGGTGTTGCATTTTCTACAAACAGCAGTTTATATATATATATATATATATATATATATATATATATATATATATATATATATATATATATATATATATATATATATATATATATATATATATATATATATACAGTGCACTCCCGATTATCCAGGTTAATCACCGGGACAGGTCGCACGGACAATCGGACTTCTTTTTATTAAGGAAAAAATCCATATCAGTACAAAAAAATATAAAAATTATTGACATTTGCATCCTGTATAACATCAAACTTGGAATTTTCCATTTAAAAAAACGTGTAATGCGCCACATATTAACACATATTTTACGAACCGTTGTAATGTCACCGTAATCAAATTCTCCTATAAAATCTAATAAAGTTTCCACAGATTGTAGAGCAGGAGAAATTGTATTTCCCTCATTTTTTACATCTTCTGCATCAGTTACTATCATCACTATTTGATTTAACAACATAACGATGTCTTCATCTGTCAAATACTGGAAGCCAGGCTCACATGCATCACTTTGAGACCAATCTTCCAATTTTTCTTCATCAAGAATTTGGAAACCGTAGATTTCTTTTACTTGTTGGAGAATACTGTTATCATATTCTTCTTGAATATCTGAAGAAGATTATTCCTCAAGCGGTATGATCTTTCTCCACGATCGTGATAACATAGACGATTTTACCTTTGACCATGCTGCTGATATTCCATATACTGCAATCCAATAACGAATATTGCTTTAAAAAATTTGGAAGTGTTATAACTTCATGAATCAAATTGTTTTAATTTTGAAAATGTTTCTCTTTAAATTTTTTGTGCGACTCCGGAATGAGCACGGATAATCGAGAGTGTATTGTATATATATATATATATATATATATATATATATATGTGTGTGTGTGTGTGTTTACCTTTTTTATGACCACACTCTTGGATTAAAAATTATCACTTTTGACTATTCAGCAATCCTTGAGGTGTATTTCGTTAACTTTGAGAATCATTTCGTCATGAAATCACGTCATTTATGACAAAATGCGAACACTAAAATATATGTCGAAAATGCTTTCTCATCTTGGAACCTCATCACAGTTCATTGTGGGAAATTGTTTACTTGAATGACGAAACTGAAATGAAAATCATATGACCAAAAATAAAGTAGCGAATAAAGCCGACCGACATATATGGTGGTCACGTACCAAGTAGATCCCGGGTTCGAATCCCGCTTTAGTCATTTCTGTTTTATATGTCATTTTAGTGTTATTTTGATGACATTGTTCCACCTATTTGTTGCCCCCCAATGAAGTGATTATCAGAAAAGTTAGATACATTAGGCGCTATGAGGGTTATTTATTTTTGGAGAAAAAATAGAATGACGAAATATTTCTTCAGTTTTGATGATATCCGTGGCCTTGAAGAAGTGACGATGGTTATAGTTATTTCTCTCTTAGCATATAGCAGGACACGGTTTCGTCAAAAACGAAGAAGTTTTGTGAAATTTAAGCATCAATTTTTTTACTTAGCAATCTTTGATAAAGACGTTAACACCGTTTAAGAGTAGCGTTATTTAAAAAAGATGTGTATTGAAATTAATGAGCAGTAACGTATATAAAAAAAAATTTAATCGAGCTATTATTATTTCGATATCGGACAATAAATAAAATTAAGGCTAACAATCAAAATAAAATAAATAAAACGGATACTCGAAATTTTAAAAACCTCCCAAATATTCCCTTTCAACAGCAATTTAGGTTTTTGAATATCCTCAGGTGTATTACCTCATTATTTTCTATTTGTCGGCAAATAATGCACGATTCAAAACAATACATATCCTTCTTTTCTCGAAAATATGTATTGCGACAAATAAACGGTTCCAGTCATTCGGGACATCTAGAAGAAGTAGAGCATTCAGACTGTCGCATCACCGACCGTGACGCGAGAAAGGACTGGTTTAAGTATTTATTGGATTGGCATTCTGAAAAAGCGAATTTAAATGCTGAATACTCGGAAGACTATTGTTGTTAATGATATTTTTATTGGAATTCCGCTGGAAAAAAACAGAAGAAATCTTTTTTATGTTCTGAAAATTCTCAAACTAAAGAATAAGATAGGATTTATCAGCGTAGTTAGAAGGAAATAGGATCAGAAACTTTTTCCTTAAGTCCAGTTTGAAGCTTGTAATACAAATTAATAAAAGATAATGTGACACGGGGTTTTTAATGTTTCGTTTAAAACGGATACATATTTAAATAAAATGTAGAGGTTAACTTCTTTTAAGAAGGAAGGTTTTTAATTTAAGTTAAAAAGTGTTTTTTTTTTTAATATTTTGAATATATACCTTAGTGAAATCACATATTAAACGGAAATTTTTATCTAGTATATTGAAAAAATTTAAAGAAGAATTAAATTTCAAGCCCCACGCATTTTTTAATGTAAGCTTTATAATTTTAGATAAAACTTAACTAGTATTAATAGGAAGAAATAAGTAAGTTACTCAAAATCTAGGTATTATTTTAAAAACTTAAGTTTTGAATTTAAAACTATACATTTGTTTTAAAATAAATAAATGTTATTAACTATTATTATTAACTAGTCTTAAAAAAGTATACTGTTTGCTTTTAAGCAATTTTATTTAAATAGATCAATTAAACATTTTATGTCTTTTTAACTAGAAATACTTTAAGATAAAGGCAAATATTTTCTAATGGACATTGTATTAATTTTAATCTAAATATGGTTTTGTTAAAGTATGT
The DNA here is from genome assembly GCA_949128135.1 of Parasteatoda lunata. Lineage (NCBI taxonomy): Eukaryota > Metazoa > Arthropoda > Arachnida > Araneae > Theridiidae > Parasteatoda > Parasteatoda lunata. The sequence continues at coordinate 35,233,631 of OX421980.1, read as the reverse complement.
CTATCCGGTCTTTTGCCTTGAGTTACATAAATCTAATCTTAACATTGAAAAAGTGTTTGACTGATTTTACCTTTAACCCAGAAAAAGACACCGGTGTTTTATATTGTTTTTCATAACCATAAATTATTAAAATGCTTGATATAATATTTTTCACTTATTTTGACCTAAATTAATAAGAAATAATGGAAAAACTATAAAAAAATATATGTAATAAAAACTTTGTGTCAAAAAGATAACCGCTGTATCACGCTGTATATAATAATATTAATAAAATAACGCTAGATTATATAGTTATTTTCTTTTAGCAAATTTTTAAATATGAATTAAGAAAATTATGAATCAGTGGCGCACCAGAATATTGAACAGTTTTAAATTGTTTAAAAATAATAAAATACTGCTTAATTTTCAAAATTAAAAAAATGCGGCAAACTTTTTTGTTCGAATTTCAGTACTGGGCTTCGTAAGAAATTTTTATTTCATTTCAGATGATAGCAAAAGCACAAACATGATTTCATTTTTAAAAAATTTAGATTGAAGCAATAGTATATATAATAAAAGTCTTGAAAGATATAAAAGACCAAGTAAAATGTGTTTCTTCCGAAGAATGAGTTTTTTAAAGAAAGGCTAACTGAAATACTTCATAAAATATTGAAATACAAAACCATCTAAGAAAATTTTTTAAATTTTTTTCCTGAAATATCAGTAAAAGTAACTCTTCAACATTTTTATAGATTTTTCACTTGTCCTCCTTCAGTCATAACCTTGACCGGTCAAATGATTTTTAAAAATACGTGGGACAGAGGTCGTTAGACCTTCTTCACTTCAGTTTAGTTTGCAGTAGCTAAAGTAACAGCCAGAGAAAGTTTTATAAAGTATAAAAAAACAGTAAATTAACGGCCACCAACAGGAGCTACAGCGTCATTCTCTCTTTCGGTGCCGGAAACCTTCAAAAGTAATCAGGGTTTCTCTCCTTAATATGTGATACCCAACAGAGCATCCTGACTTCGGTCATATATATTGAGAGCCATGGGAGATAGAATACGGAGATTCTAGAATAATAAAAATTCTTGAAGATAAAACAAGCCTTCTAAGGGTGTTGACAGATGTTTCAGAGAGTTAAGGCGGATTCGAAATGCTGTGGGTGTCAGAGCATCTTCCTAAGTCCATCTTGGGTGGTACAGGATTTGCAAGAAGGTGGATTAAATTGTTTCTGAGTCATTAACCCATTCAGGTTGTGGGTTTGAAAGAGAATAAAATTATGGTGAATGAGCAAATAAATGTTTCAGGAGACCTAAACAAAAAGAGATAATGATTCATTATTAAAATGCAAAGTTTACTGATTTATTTTAACCTTCTAAGCAAAGCAATGCTTAATTTTTTTTTATATGTTCAGCTATTTTATAAGCGTAACTTATGTATCTGAATATTTAAATATTTATAAAAGTGCATGCACTGTAAAAAATTTTGCATCAAATTACGGAAAAAAGTATTCAGATGCCTTTGCGTTTTACCGATGTCCATTTTTACCGGAACATGTTACTATTGCCAATCTTTTTCGGGAAAACAGCCACTTTTGAAAGAAAAAATGTGCTTGTCCTTTTCAACATACTAAAAAATGTAAAAAGGTGAACATATATTATTTACAAGCTGATTATGAGATTTTTACGCAAATTGCGCATTTAATTCATGTATGTCTGAGTAGAGGAGGTTTAAAAATTAATATTATAAATAATGCAAAGAAACGAGATTTTTTTTTTGTTAAAAAGATTAAACCAGTTAAAGACTAGTCACACTGTAAAACATTTTGTATCAAATTACGGTAAAAAGTACCGGCATTCGAAGTGCCGGTACTTTTTACTGTAAAATCCCATTTTACTGGAATATATTACGGAACAAAAAATCTAATATACCGTAATTTTTGCAATAATAATTACTGTAAAATCACTGTATCACTCTAATTAAATAAATATTGCTATAAAAATTTAAGTATAATATTTTACAGTAAATTCAATTTTATGGATGATGCACCCACAGTACCGGTATTGTATATCGTAATTCGATCATGAATTTTACAATGTGTACTGTATTAATGTAATCAACAACCATTTTTCAAAAATAAGTGAGAAAATGATGAGGACTATAATGATGTTAGTCCTCATCATTTCCTCACTTATTTTTGAAAAATGTTACATCACATGTTTCCTTGAAATTAAGCACTGTAAACAAACTTTGTATCATAACACCGTAAGATGACACCAATATACATGTTTTTCATGCTCATTTTCGGTTACACTATCGCCTACAGAAGAATTCATAAAACTTTTACAAAGATCATAAAATTAATAAAGAACACTCGAAATCGCAAAGTAAAATCAATTTTAGGTCATAAAAGCACTATTAAAAAGAAAGTAATATTGCACTTCTTAAGTCACGTTTTCATCGTTGAAAAATAGTTAATTAAAAAACTATAATTATAAAGAAGTTCTGCTGACAAATTATTTCGTAATTACTGACTTTGCATCATAATTTTTTGTAAACAAGTTTTATGAATGTTTCAATGTAAATGCTCGGGTAATAACAGCGTTTGTAATTTAAGGCATAAAAATAATTTTAGAGAAGAGTTTCTGTATAATATTTCGATAACATCTAGTTATTGAAGCTGGCCCATGACCTTCATTAGAAATTAAAGAAAGCCTTCATTGTCTTAAATTTGATTAAAGGCGCCAGTTTTCTTGCACCAGCCCTTTCCTTACATCAAGATTTTCTAATTAATTTGATTCGGTGAGGAAAATTAAATTTTATCTGATGTCTCATTTTAAGTCATATTTTGCATCAACTACGGTTTGAATATAATTTTTTTTTTCATTCAATGAAATTGTAGCTTGATTTAAATCGCCACTTCCTTTTTTAGAGATTAGGGGTAGATTGAAAAGTTGCCTTACCATGTCGCATTTCAATAGATGCAATTTATAAAATATTTTAAAATATTGCACATCTACATGAAAATGGATATTAGGTTTATGAAACCTTTAAAATATATCATATATCATTGGGTTAATAGTAACATTTATGTCAATACAATCCAGTTATTTTAAAATAAATGAATTTTATTAATAAAGACATGTCATTGAGATTAGATATATTAAAATAATTATGTTTTATTTCAGAAAATATTTTTCTTTTACAATTATTGCAAATAATATTGCGGTGCCTTTTACAAATAAAGTTGGTAGGACAAATTTGGACAAAACCAGGCTATTAAAATTTTTCTCTTTTTTTCCTAGACTGTAAAATGTATAAAATTGCTTATATTTATTGAATGAATGCCTTTAAGATCTAAAAATAAATCATATTTAATATGAAAAGGAAACTAAATTTTGGAGGGTAATTTTTTTTTTTTTTTTTTTTTTTTTTTTTTTTTTTTTGTTTTGTTAAGTCTGCAATTACCTTGTTGTTAATATGTGAACAAAACCCCATTTTTCCTCTCTCGGGAAAGCTGCGCGAGCTGCGTAAGTTATTGTAGCGACTTACTGATGGGGGAAATCCGTATATAGTAGTTGAAGCAGCTGTTTGAGATGTTGGTTGGTTCGAATGAATTTTCTTTTGCATAGCTATGTGTGTGTATGATGTTATTTCTTCAAGTTGTATTTTAATAAACTCTTTATTTGCCGGCATTGCCAAAATAACATACCTAACGGTTTTATCTAACTTACTCAACGTCGGATAATAGTAACGTCGGATTATGATAGATCTCTAAAACCTTTAACTTTTAATAATAAAAAAAAATAATAAAAAATAATAGGCACACTATTTTTACACCTACAGAATTGTTTGAAAATGTATAAAATATCAGAAAATAATCGTGAACATCGAAAATTTCGATGCCCTTATTATGTTAAATTCAACTAATTAATCCTGAGGTTACTAACTTTTGATAATAAAAAAAATAATAAAAAATAATAGGCACACTATTTTTACACCTTCAGAATTGTTTGAAAATGTATAAAATATCAGAAAATAATCGTGAACATCGAAAATTTTGATGCCCTTATTATGTTAAATTCAACTAATTAATCCTGAGGTTACTAACTTTTGATAATAAAAAAAATAATAAAAAATAATAGGCACACTATTTTTACACCTTCAGAATTGTTTGAAAATGTATAAAATATCAGAAAATAATCGTGAACATCGAAAATTTTGATGACCTTATTATGTTAAATTCAACTAATTAATCCTGAGGTTACTAACTTTTGATAATAAAAAAAATAATAAAAAATAATAGGCACACTATTTTTACACCTTCAGAATTGTTTGAAATTGCATAAAATATCAGAAAATAATCGTGAACATCGAAAATTTTGATGCCCTTATTATGTTAAATTCAATTAATTAATCCTGAGGTTACGGTTTGACAGGGTTACGATCTGGACAACCTAGAGAATAAATCAAATTCGATTAATGATTCCTGAGATTCGCCCATATATTGATAAAATTAAGAACGCGTCTTTTCTGAAATATATATTTATAACATTATATTTATAAAATGATCTCAGTATGGGGATAAACATACAGAGAATTAAAAATCAAGACACATATGTAATTTTAAAATTAATGCATTTGGAAATTTTATTAAGTTTTTTTCTTTTCTTTTTTTTTTTTTATAACTTTTATGATATTTTATGAAGTAAATCTATAATACAATGAGCTTAAACTTACCCTTGATTAAACAAGAGTGACATTGCATGCAAAATTTTTCAAAACTTTAGTTAAATGTTGAATTTCTTCAAGCGAAACTTGGTTAAATTTTTAACATCACTAGAGTCACTTTAGAAACTAATTTCACAAATTTGCACCTCCAGACCAATTTTTTTTAAATTACATAAATAGTGACTAATTATTATTATTATTATTTTGAAAATTTCAATGTTTTAAAATCTTTAATGCACTTAGCAATTTTTTTAAAAAATGGCAGTCAATTATCGAATTTTCTAGAATGAGGCATGGCAAAGTTTTTAACTTTACAAGAAACACTTTAGAAATATATTTTAAAATATTTGCCTCTGCATCGCGAAACTAATGGTTTTAGAACATGAATGTTCTTTACAAGTATAAACCCTTACAATAACAATAACAATTCAAATTTAAGCTGAACAGCTTTAAAAAAATGGCCATCGAATGTTAAGTTTTACAGCAGGAAACGTTGCTAAATTTAAACATTATAAATGATACTTCATACTGAAATAAAAAAATGGTCAATACTACTAGAATATGATGTAATTTATCATGTTTCTAGCTTTATGAGAACACTAAAAAGCTAGGTAATTTTTAACGTAGTCCTTGGGAATGATTTCAATAAAATTAAGAATAAAACATGGATTTCTAATCTGTGGTAAAATTTGCTAATTTTTAATGCATATCTTGGACCATGGTTTAAAAACCATTTATCCGGTAAGATGCACTTTTCAGTTTTGTATTTTCACTAAATGTGTGGTAATAAGAACTTTTAAACACCAAACTTTTCGGTTAGTCGTTACCATGTGAATGGAAAAACTACCAAAATATGGCTTAAACTTCAAGTATTTCGGCTCTATTAACCAGAATTGAGTTTTGTTTTTTACCGGAAATGTCATTACCGTGCAAAACGGTAATTTTAAAAGAAATTTTCTTTGCGCAGAAACTAATTTTACCAGCCTGCACTATGAAACCAATGTTTTTAAATCAATAAGATATCATATGCGTGTCAATATAAACACATAAACTTTGTATTTTAATTCAAACTTAACAAAGTAAATTTTTTAAACTTTTTTTGGATCAATATTTGATATCTTATTAAAGGGCCTTAAAATTACTATTATTAGTTATAAAAGTGCCTTAAAATTACCATTTTACCATGTCGAATATTTAAATGACGTAAGAATAAAAGAAAATAAATAACACCATGTTTTTAAGACTGCATTGAAACAAAATATTTATGTAATAATAAGTGTGAAATGCAAAAATCATTTAACCATTTTTCTTCCTTTTTGTAATATGAAGTTTCGTTTTGGGCGCGGTTTATCTTTGAATCTCACGATATCTTTTCCCATCAATCCCACCAACGCACGACGATATACGTTTTATGTCACGTTCAATTCGCGCGTGAGATGTGATATTTTATTATCATTCATCTTTGACATACTTCAATTAGTTTTTATTTAGTTTAGAGCTACTTTTCTAGAAATAACACCTTTCGAAAAAAAATCCTATTTTTAAGTTTCTTGAAATAAACGTAACACAAACATATTGAAAAAGTATAAACAAATGTATAAAATCTTTTTCTCTAATTCTTAATGAAAAGAGTAAAATTATCTATGAACCCGAATTTTTTTGAAAATTGTCCAGTTTAAGCTCATAAAATTAAATGTGTTTTACAAAACTTGATTCTTGTTTTTGACACTATAGCTACATAATTTATACCTACTTTATAATATTTTATTTTATTAGAATGGTAGAAATTTGAACATAATTATTTAGAAATTACCTAACATTTCACAGTATATATCACGTTTATCACATGACATACAATTTCCATTTTTTCATATTTTAATATCTTTCTATTATTTCACACTTTTTTTCTTTCTTACCTATACTGTGAAAAATCCCGGATTAAAGAACCGGCACTCATGGCGCCGGTTCTTTTTACCGTAAAATTCATTTTTACTGGAACAAGCTACGAAACAAAAAATTCTAATTTATCGTAATTATTACAGTAATAATTACCGGAAAATCACCGAATCACTCTAATTAAATTAATATAATTGTAAAATTTACGGTATAATATTTTACAGTTAAAATGAATTTTACAGTAAATAGATACGAATGATGCACCCTAAGTGCAGGTAGAGCGTAATTTGATCCGGAATTTCTAATAGTGTAAAGTAAATTTGTTTTAGGGTTGAATTTAATAAAAGTTCCACCTTTTTCAGACACTTTTACTGTCATATACATATTGCTTAATAAAGAAAAAAAATCACTATGTTCAATCATTGAAAGAATTTTGACAGAAAAATTACAATTATAAAAATCTAGTTGTTTTAACCTAAATTTTTTTTTTAAATTTCAGAGTTTTTCTTTTAATATAAATATTTAAATTGCTATTAAACATGGGAATAAGCACACTGTAATATTTTTTCAGTGTTAGTTCCATTAAGTGTGAAAGGGAAATTGCAAATTGAAAAAAAAAAAAAAAAAAAAAAAAAATGCTATTTCGCCAAAGCTATATTTTATTGATTCAGGTCATGCCTGACAGTGAATTTGAATTTCCTCTTTAATCCAGACTGCTTGGCTTCAAAACTGAACTTTATTTACCTGTGTAAAATGAATGCGTAGGTGTAAAACAATCACTTGAGCAGTCCACAAGGGGATAACCAACAGGTGTTGAATAAACAATACAAGCGTTCTCTTTTTAAACGCTTGTCCAATCTGTATTTTCTCTCTTAGCCTTAAGTTATAGAACTTCCTGCTGGTCTTTAGTGAATTGAGAAAGAGTATATTGACCTTTTTTTTAATTAAATGCCTTGTATAAGTAAAAAGTGGCAAAATTCTCATTCATATATTTTTTTTGAAAAATATAATCAAATTTGCGACGGTTTTTCAGGTGAAAACTTTGTTATTTTTAAGTTTTGAAATATATATTTATGATACGAACTTAATTTTACTAAACTTTATTTAATGTAATTTCAGTTGTGCTTAAAATAAACACAAAAAAATGAATAATAATAAAAACAATTTTAGTAATATAAAACAAGATCATAATTTTATATAGATTCAATAACAAGTTTGTTTATATTTAAAGTAAATATAATACACAGATGTGCTTTCAATGAAATACATGTGTCATTCAAATGTAATTCGCGTTTTCTTTAAATTTTTTAATTTGTTGTTTTATATCTAAAAGTGATTTTAGAAATTGAACTTTCATTTTTTTTGCAAAATAACTATTATTTTAAGTTCCCCTCTCATGCAAGATCATTTTCATGTGCAAAGAAACACAGCATCTTTATTATTAATATGAGTTCAAATTTAAACTTTAAAAAAAAAATTCGCATGTGAATAGAGTAAACATATCAAAAAAACTTTTTTTAAAAAATGACTTTTTTAAGAAAATGTACTTTTTATGTTTCTTTTACATGTAAAAATATTCAGATCAAATTAGTTAAGAAGTACTGACGCTCTGAGTGCCGGTATATTTTACTGTGAAGTCCATTTTTACCGTAACGTTTTGCGGAATAAAACTTTGATACACAGTAGCTTTCACAGAGTAATATTCACTTTAAAATCACTGAATCACTATAATTAAATAAATATTACCTGAAAAAATATGGTATAAGATTTCACGGTAAAAATGGATTTTACGGTAAATTGAATTTTACGAATGCTGCACTAAGGGTGCCTGTACTTTTAACCGTAATTTGATCCGGAATTCTCTACAGTGTAGCAACTGTCATTAATGAAAAATTTATAAGGAAAAATACGAGATTTTGCAACATATTCTCAGAAAGTTAGAAATATACACAACAACAGTTGATTATATTAGTTATAATTTATTCCATTTCTCAAAAATATTTAATCGTAAAGCGATTGAATTTGATTGAAAGTCATTTTAAATATCACATGAATATTACCAAAAAAAAAAAGCATATTAGAATATATATCCCCATCAAACCATAAAAATATTCCCATAAAAATTTCAATAGAACTATAAAAAAATCTTGCTAAAACATTTTTCTAACTTTCTCTTACCTTTGTAATAGAATGTCACATTTTTTTAAAAATATATAAACAGAAAACTAAATAAATAAATGACAGGAACTTTCCCTAATGAAAAAGAAAGAAGCAGACATAGAAAAGGTAAATTATAATCTGACATTGTATGTTTGGTTTTAAAAAAAAAAAATATTTCTCATGAATATTTATCATAAGTCGATATAAAGGAGTTAACGGTAAAAAGGTGAAGCGTAAATACTTCCTCAAAGAAATCATTTTTAAGAATTGTGGGAAAAAATCATTTATTGCCAAAATCCTCTTAAAAGAACGATACGCATTCATGAAAATTACACTTTAAGTTTTCTCTTCCCTTGCAAATAGTCTTCAATTAAAATTACTATTTATCTTAAAACTTCTAGTTTTACAAAAGTAAAATTAAAGATATAAAAATCTTTAAAATATAATGCAAAATATGTGTTTAAGAAACTGGATATAGCTTAAAATGCGGGTCTGAAAAAAATGGACTGGCCCAACAAGCAAGCTTGAAAATAGACTTTGTTCAAAATGACTGTTAAAGGAAAACATAATGGCTCTATATGAGTGTTAAGCATTACACTGAGGGAAAAAGTATGGTCTAAACTACCAGAATATGGTTAAATTTACCGTGTTTTTGGCTGTATGGGAACAAAAAGCTCGATAATTTTTACTGAAGCGTTTAGCAATGATTTTAGTCACATTAACAATACCATATCATTTTATGATATGTAATAAAATTTTGCTTGTATGAAAAAGTTTGATTATTTTATCATGATACCTCAGAGCATTGCATAAAAACAATTTATTCGATTAAGCTTAGTTTTTAGTTCTGTATTTTTGCTAAATGCACGGTAATAAGAACTATGATTTGGAAAACCAGAATTTCCGGTATTCCATTACCATATGTTCTGAAAAATTCCCAAGTGGTTTAAATGTCGTAGATTTTGGCGGGTTTTTTTTTTTTATTTATTTATTTATTTTTTTTTTTTTTAATAACCAGAATTTTGGTTTTTTCTTTGACAGAAATGTCTTAGAATTTGGGCATAGGTTCAAATGTGCGTTTAAAAATAAACATACCTCCGGTGAGTTTTATTTTTTTTTATTATTATTCTGGACGTAGCTCAAACTGCGCATTGACGAAATTATGTATTTCAAGGAAATGAACATAGTGTCTATTTTCTTAAATACGCCCTTTGCGATGTGTTCACTTTCTTAAACTCACATTTTGTAGTATGTCCAAAATTAAAAGCTCTCCGAAAACGTGTAAAAATCCCTGTTTATGAAGATGGACATAGATAAACAGGAATGTAGCATTATTTTTAAAAATACCGTTATGGATATTGTATTTAAAAATAATTATTAACCATTTAACGCAGTCTTTTTATTTAACATATTTTCCTACTTTTTTTATGTTTTTTGCATTAATTTGCGTCAAAATAACAGAAAAATGTTATATTTAACATATTAATTATTTATGGTTATAAAATACAGCGTGAAACACCAGTATCGTTTTCTGTCGTAAAGATAAAATCTTCCATACACGAACACGGCTCACTTCAAGACAATAGTATTGCGAATTTGCACTTATTTCCAATTGTTAGATCTTCAGTTGAAGTTATTTAGATTCATCATTGAAATTTTTTTAATTTATAAAATCTTTTATTGATAAATTTCAAAATATGAATGAAAAAAAAATTCAAATTACTTTTTATTACAGTTTTTATATTTTAGTACAAATTTAATTCCAATAATCTAACAGATATTTTAATAACTATTATTCTGTTTTCTAATAATTAAAAAATACCAACATGCATTTCTGCTGATAATTAGAGCGCCAGAGAAAAATAAATAAAAGGAGCGCTGGTGTTCCATCTGCGTCAGAGGGTAAACTGAATACAAATAAATTCATAAAGTATAATTCACTAACACAGACTTGGCCCGAAATTCTTTTCTGTGGGAAATATTTTCCTGAAATACGTTGTCCGTAATCTTACTTAATACTTATAACAGATGTGACTGAATTATCAAATTTATGTGATACGATCCTTTTCTAAGAGTAACGTAAGTGCTAAATATATGGGATCATAGCTTAATCTTAAAAAGCCTCATTTGAGAATTTTTTTTCTTTTTAAATCGTTCATTTAAAGCATTTTATCTTTTATAATTTTATAACCAGGAATGAAAAGCCGACCCAATTTTAAGTTCGCGACTACCAATGTTCAAATCCGTAGCCTTGTAATTTTTAAACCAATCCAGGAAACAAAGGAACTTCTAGATCAATTATTTGGGAGAAATTTGCTTTCGTGGAGGACTTTTTAATTGAACTAGCCCTCATTTGCTTTACATGGAGAGAAAAGCCTCTCACGGTTAGGCTGACGACAAGGAGACTCCAACCCATAATCCGTCAACCACTGAGTATATTTTAACGTCAGCATTGTGTATCGTTGCGAGCAGGGTGCGGAATTCGTATCGACGAGCGTACACTGGGATCCGAGCCCGGGTCAGCTCATTGGGAAGTGAGTGCTCCATCCCCAGAGCCACCACAACTCTTACTCAACGCATTTTATTTTATTTTATTTTATTTTATTTTATTTTATTTTATTTTATTTTATTTTATTTTATTTTATTTTATTTTATTTTATTTTATTTTATTTTATTTTATTTTATTTTATAACCGAGGTTGAACTGCCGATCCAAATTTAAGTTTACGACTACCAATGTTCAACTACGCAGTCTTGTAGTTTTGAACCCGATCCAGAAGACAAGGGAACTCTTGGATCAGTACCCAAAGAGGTATTTATTTTTTTATAGGAAGTTGGAAGAATTTGTGACGCCGACAGATTTGACATGCACCAGTCACACCAGTCCCAACCCTCAATTAAAACACTGTCCATTTTCTTAAGCACGTTGAACTATGTTCACTTTCAAATATGTCTATTTTTTCAATGTAATCAATTAATATTTTTTTCAATAGTATGTCGATTTTTTTTAAAATCCGTTTCACCTCATTGGGAGGCGAGCTCTCAAAGGGTAGAGTGCTCGCCTCCCAATGAGGTGAAATGGGTTCGCATCCCAGCGATAGCTGAACGATACGAATTCTGCACGCACCTCGCCCCGACCACAGCGCTTACGTAAAGTATCCTCAGTGGTAGACGGATCATGGGTTAGAATCTCCTTGACATCAGACTAACCGTGAATTTCGTGGTTTTCCTCTCCATGGAACGCAAATACAGGTTAGTTACATCAAAGAGTTCAACCCGAAGACAGATTTCTCCCGAAACTTGATCCAGGAGTTCCCTTGTCTTGTGGATTGGGTTCAAAATTACAATGCTACGGAGGTGAACATTGGTAGAACATTGGTTAGATATCTAGAATTGGATGGGCTGTTCAACGCCAGTTATTAAATAAAATATAAATTATAGTTTCCTTAATGTGCGTGCTGAACTGTATTCATCTTTTAAACCAGTATTTCATGCTATACTCATGTGCTTAAATATGTATTTTGAGTTCTGTCAGAACACGGGAGAGAATCTGAATTTGTGTACAAAAAAGTTATTGAGATCGATAGGCTGCGGAGATATTTTGCTTCTTCTATTTTGATTATTGCTAAGCAAGCAAGAGGTATTAGGGTCATTTTTAAAATGGCGAGGCATTTTGAAAATTTTTCTAAATTGAATATTTGAATTACTATTTGTAATAGTTTCAGCTGCAATTGGAATGTTTCTTGTCCATAAAACAGTAGTGCACTGTGTGATTTGGAAGATAAAATAAAAAAATAAAACATTGACTTATGCTCCGCTTTGTTACCAATGTTCAAGTATGTTTAAATAAAAAAAAATAAGTTACGTGAAACAATAAACAACTTACACTCTCAAAATACACTACAGTAATCAACTTTACACTGTAAATCACAAAAATTAATTTTTGCTAAATTAGATAGAGAAATAAAGCTTAATAAAAATTTTGGTAACCAAGTGGGAAAAAGTAACAGAGAGAAAGATTGACCATGGACCTAAGTTTTAAGTGTTCTTGGAATGCAAATCGCTGAAGTTCTAAATATAGATACCTACATATTTTTTTCATTAAATTTCATTATTTCTTTACTATTAAACTTAAACTATTTCTTTTAACAAACCTACTAAATTTAAAATAAACAAACAAAAATCAATTAATAAAATTACCATTCACATGGTGACAGAGAGACGAAAAGTAACTGTAAGTCAATTTACTTTGACAGGTTTAATTGAAAAACATTTCTATAAAACTGAAAAGCAAAGCTTAATTTGATCTTATCCAAAAGAAAAATCAAATGAACATTAGGTGAATAAGTTTTAAACAATTATGCTTGTAATAGACTGGAAAGTATATAAAACATTCTTAGCTTGTCAAAGCTTAATTCTCTTAGAATGCAGCAAATGTAATGACAATTATTAAAATGATTACCTTATCCATTAATAACTATCCAAGGAACCATGGGACCTATTTTAATCAAATCAACAGAAATAATTCAATACAACAATTATGGTAACATAGTGGTAAAAATTCTGGGTTAACATTAAACTACTTGGTTTTTTACTCAAAAGTAATTTTAAAACTGTATATTAGATAGGTTGCGCTGTATATTACATATAGCACAATTTTCACAACTAGATAAATTAAAATTAGTTTCAATAAACAATGAGTTTAATTGCAGTAAAGGAAGAGGTCAGAAAGGGCGGACATAGCAGTTTAAATGTATTTGACGTATTAAAAAGGTAATACACAGACATTTTTTTTAAAATAACAATTTAAATACGGTATTATTAAACGGTGTAGCAGATTTTTTTGTTTCGGAACATGTTCTGGTTAAAATAGATTTTACTCTAAAAAGTATTTTCACCCTGACTGCCGGTACTTTTAAAAAGGAGCTTTTTTACCGGAATTTGATCTGGAATTTTTTTTACTGTGTACTATTAAAAATTGACGAAAACTATAAAATCCTGGTACAATATGGTGCAAAATGAGTTCAATTAGTTCGATGAGAAAGCATATTAAATATTATTTAAGAATAAAATGTTTTAAGATTCTCCTTAAATTTTTGTTTTTAAGCGTTGTGCACGCTGCTGTTTGTGATTATTAAGCTTTGAAATAAATTATGAGTTTATTTAATTTTTAGTAGTATTAACAAATTAATACTTTAAAATGTAAATTCATAGAAAAGATAAATGTACTTAAAAAATCTTACTTTTTGTTATCTTTCATCACTGATTACATTTTTGCTGATTATGCTATTTTTATCACTGACGTTTCATGCACAATTATACTAAGAAAACAACGTTCCATTTTTTTAAAATTGTTTTTGGGATTTACAAATTATTTTAATTTATTTGGAGCGTGTGTCAGTAACGTTGACCTAATGGACAGAATAAAACACAATCGCTTTAAGAGTACATAAACTGTCTCAATTTTCCATTATTCAATTGCTCTAAGCGAATTTCTACTTGCTTCTTGAAGGAGTTCTCCTAATTCCGGTATTGAATAATATTTTGAAATACAAAATTAATCGTAATTCATAACGTTGACATTCAAATCCAGTGTACCGTTTAGATAATTCTAATAATTCATATTAGAATTACTGATGCAAGGAATAATTCATTTAAAATCAATTCGGAAACGTTTTGTTTTTTTTAGTCTCACGTGCATAAAAATATTTAGTAAGTATAGTTAAAAAACGAGTTTGTTATTGACGAAACATTTTTCATATTTCCATATTCATAAGTTCATTGGTTATGTAATTAACTTTAATAGTTATTTGACTTGATTAAAGATATTTAATGGCTTTAACCATTTTTGAGATGTTTGTGTGAGGTCACGTTCATTAAAGGATAAAAGTATCTTAAAATAGAAATTATTTATTCTCAAATTGGACTTAAAGTTAAATCTTACTGACACACGTTTAACTATCGACTTCTTAAGTCTTATTAATAATCTGAAAGGCAAGATCAGAAATTATTAGTAATTATAATGTTTTTACTCTAACATAAATATATAGGAAAAATGAAGCTAGTTGACTTGGTATTTAGTTTTTGATTTTTCATTTTTATTTTTATAATACTTTTAGCAAATTTGACTAATCCTGTGAATATTTAAACTTACTGACTATGAACTATTTCTGAAAAAAAAAATTAATTATTAGTTTAAAATTTATAAGTATTTTTTTATTAAACTGTTTTAAAATGAAAGCTCATAAGGATATAGCATATAGCATAATATTAATGATTTAATAAAAACAGTGGAATAGTAACTGATATTATAAAAGATGACTAATTACTAACAAATTAAACAGTCTCTTTAATTACTAAACATGTTAGTAATAATTATTTAGTAATAATAGTAAAACTTAAACACTATATTTTGACTAGAATTTAATTAAATTCACAAAAAAAAGTATTTATCTGTAAAAAAATAAATATTAGTTTATATGAAGAAGATTCAACCTTCGAAAAAATTTATGAAACTTGACACCTAGCCTATGCTAACATATTCCTCAACTAGAATGCCACTTAATATCCTCATGACTGTTTCATCAAAATTGATCACTTTACTGTTCCCCGAACATGTTTTAAAACATTTATGTCCATGAATGTAATTATTAACGTCGAATTTTATCTATAACAACAATTGAAAATAACTTAAAATACTTTAAAGATTTACAAAACAGCAACATCTTTAAGACAGATAGTCAGATAAAGGGATAATTATGTATTTGTGCGAGTTAGTTTATTATTTAAATAATCAGTAAAATAAGTAAATTTTAGATTGATATGATCTTCTATCTATCTAATTTGTATATTTATTTTCTGCCATTTAATGGTTATACATTTAATCTAAAACAAACGAGTTTGCTATATAAGGTTAAAATCCCCTTTTATTACTAAAAACTACATATCAAAGTTTAATTTTTACAAATATATCCCTTTAGAGTAATTTTGCTCAATAAAGCGGATTTGTGAACAAATATTAAAATAAATGAATAATAATTCAATACAGTGAAAGCAAAAAAGGATAATAATTCTAGTAGATTATTTTGCATTGGATTTTCCTCTATGATCATAAAAACTTTGTGAACATCAGCATAAACATTAGAATCATTACTTTACAAGATTTAAATCCACAAATAAGTTCACTTAACTAAATTACAACAAATAATTTGAATGACAATGCTTATAAATTTTTATTTTTATGCTAATACTTTGATAATGCAGTGATCATGATTTCCGTTAAAATAAATAAATAAAAGAAGTGAATGTTTTATTCTTGCCTTAAGCAAAACATGCTTAAGCGAAATGAACCCAAATGATATGAGAGTTGCATACACAAAACGGAGTAAGAGTAACAGTTTGAAAGTTGAAATACAAAAAATAAAAATATTTACTTCGCGTGTTGTTCGTTTTTATGTTTTTACGTGTAAAGGAAATCGCTCCAACAACTTAAAATCTGTTTAGTGGAGCTTAAAATAGATATTCACATGTCTAAACAATAAAAAGAGATTTGATACATATTGATACATGGATAATAAAATTCTGAAAATAACTGATACGGGAAATAATGCGGTATTTGTTTCTTTGTCATGCGATCTTTGAAAGCTATATAGTTTTTGGTTTATATAGCTTTTTTTTGTAACCGGGATGAATATCATAATAGTAAACGCTAAAATATAAATACCGAAAATAGTTCATATATAGCTACTAATAGTTCATAAAAGCTTTATATGTTGCTGTTATTTCATAAAAATTGTTATGTTATTTTCATATCATATTTATATAAAAAATATTTTGTAAAAGCATTAAAAAATAACAAAAATTCTTATTACAATTCGTATTTCTCATTAAAAAAATGCTTTTCATTATTAGCTGATTGAGACGCTACAATAAATTAATTGGTCTTTATTAAATGCGAATTTACAATGAACGCAACAATGCATATAAACTGGCTTATTATACTTTTAGCTAATCAAAAATTACAGATTCAAAAGACATGCCCATATATACTTAATCCTTAACAGTGAAAGGTTTAACTATAAATACTTTTTTTTATATTTCCAATTCCCGCCTTTGTTAATTGTAACTTTGCAATCCTGACACACACCTAAAGTGTCCCAGGTATACTTTGTTGCTCTGTAACTTTGAAAAAAATATCCATGCCTAGACCGGGAATCGAACCCATCCCCTTTCTGATGCAAGGCCAGTTCCTTGACTCCTACACAGTCCGGTAGGTGTGTAAAATAAATTTGATTTCCAAAAACTTATATGTACTATAGGTAACATAAAAACAATACCATTGGATATTTTTATTCAAAAAATTGATTTTCGTTCACTTCATGATTCCAGATTCATAACGAAGATGTTGGACTTTGATTATGTAACAATTTTACGTTTTTACGAGTATTGTAATTAGATTAACCTACTCAAAAAAACTTTCTGGAATCTATTCCTTCCCAATTTTTTTATTTATTTATTTATAACACTAGTACTTCAACTAGTTTACATAAATTAGTGTGCAGAATTGCTTACATGGTCTGCTACTAAACTTGTGCGATATAATCTCAAAGAATCTAAGATAAAATAATATCTTTTCCTATTACTTATTTTCGGAATTAATTAATTTTCATTATTTTCGGAATTATCGTCAAATTGAAAATTTAGCTATTCAAAATAAACTAAATTTTGTTTAAACTGCTGTTTTGCTTATGAAAATGTACTTTCATGCTATGCATTCTGAAATATCTTACAATGCACTCACTGATCAAAAGAATTTTATTCAAAACTACAAAAATATGGTAAAAGTTACCGTGTTTCTCGCTCTACGGGAACCCCAAAAAGCTCGTTAGTTTTTACCTTATAGCTTTGGCTATGATTTTGGAAAAATTAACAATAAAATATCATTTTAAATGCTAGAAAATTTGGTAAATGGGGTCATGAATTTGATAAAATTTGGTAATTTCATCATGATATTTTAGAATATGTCATAAAAACTACTTATTCGGTTAAATTTACTTTTCAGTTTTGTATTTTTTATTAAATGGGTGATATAAGGAATTATAATTTTGAAAACCAGAATTTCTGGCAAACCATGTTAACGTAAAACTTACCAAATAAATGGTTTAAATACAGTATATTTTGGTTTTATTAACCAAAAGTATGTTTTTTTTTTCTTCTTTTTTTTAACCAAAAGTTTTATTGACATATGGTATATTAATTTTACCAGAATTTATTTCTAATATATTCAGAATTAATACTGTTAGCTTGAATCCATTCTTCAAGTTCATTGCTTTGAAACGTTGAGGCAATTTTGTGCATGAAATTATTTAACTGAGTCCATTAACTTCAGCAACGCTCAATGATGGTTATACAAGAGAAATACTTAAGGTTTACTTTATAATTAAAGTTGCGGTGATGTTGTATACCTGGGACCCTTTGGGTGTGTGTCAGGATTGCAAGGAATTGATTCACTCAGACTCGTTTTACAAGTTCCACGAGTTATTGATGAGTTATGAAAGGGTCAAATTTAACTCTATATGCTTAAGGCTGTTAGTGTCAAGGATTCGACAAAAAAGTTATTTAAGGACTCTTCAAGCCAACACTTTAGCTTTAAGCCTTTTTATGCTGTAATAACTTTAGGTAATTGGTGTGTGAAGTCAAAAGATTTAGTGAAAGTTAAAATTCATGGGTCAACAAAAAACTCCGCATCTACGTGTTATAAGGTCATACTTAGTTTGCACATGTCTTTAAGTCATTTTTGAAAAAGGTTAAGTCGACAAAGAAGACTTTATTTGTACTGTCTGAAAAAACAATAATGAATGCGTCTTTTGCCACCATAAAAAGTAATAAATTAAAGCTCAGAGAGAAAGGAATTTAAGTTTGAAACTTGTGTTGCATTATATGACAATATATTTTGGTATATATTTTGCAATATATTTTGGTATATATGGGTATTTTAAAACAAATTGAAGATCACTTCTATATGACACTATCTGTATAGTTATTTGTTCTATTTTGCTGGGAAAATGAATTGATTGTGTCACTATCTGTCAGTAATAGCACCTGATTGAGTTCTTTGTTTGAGAAAAGTTATGGAAGGTTTAAAAGATATCAACAGACGGTTTAAAGGTAGGAAAAGGCTCTGGAAGGATATTTATAGAGCAATGTTTAAGAGAGATATCTTTCCTGATGATTTTGTCGAAATGTAGAGTTGACAGAGCTGATCCTTGTTATTCCTGCTCAAGGCTCTGTTGAAAATGTGATCTTTGTTATAACTTTTTATCTTGTAAACTTTTACAGTGGCAAGCCTTCGTCTGCGTTCTAAAAGAATTAGGCTGCTTTCTAGTCTAGCCTTAACGTTGCTTGTAGAAGAAACAGCGCCTATTATAATTTTTGATGCTCTATACTGAATGGAGTCAAGCGTAGAAGACCTTGAATTCCAGTTCTATCACATAATTTGCGAAAAATGTTTAATTTCTAGAAGTTTTTATTAGCTGTGTAAGTTCTGGGTCTAAACTACTTCTAGATATTTTAAGTGGTTGACACGCTCAAAGTTTCCGTTTTTAGAGCTATTTTTTCATTAAAATCTCCTCCATGTTTTGTTTCTATTGAGAAAATGCAGAAGTATGATTTTCTGGGGTGCTTTTTATCGTTTTCTCCGTTACATTGGCTAAGTACATGCTATAAACTTAGCGTGATTTTGACTAAAAAGCTTCATCCTAAAAATTCTTTTTAAAAAAATAAATCCTGATATATTTGAATATTTTAAAACAAATTAGCGTGTATTTCTTAAAAGGAATCACGTTTCAAATTAATTCCACAATGTACGAATTACAAAAATCCGTAAAACATTTCCCCTCATGTAATGTTAGTGATTTGCATACGAAAAAATAAGCATGCTTTGAACTAAAAAGGTTTTT
Source organism: Parasteatoda lunata (assembly GCA_949128135.1). Classification (NCBI taxonomy): domain Eukaryota; kingdom Metazoa; phylum Arthropoda; class Arachnida; order Araneae; family Theridiidae; genus Parasteatoda; species Parasteatoda lunata. Next base: position 35,213,908 of record OX421980.1, on the reverse strand, counting down.
ATTAAAAATTTTATGCTGATATATTTTAAAATTTATCAGCCTTTTCAAACAATTTTGCTCGCATCTTTTTACATGAAACAAGTTTCAAATTAATTTCGCCTTGTAAAAATTTTTAAATAATTCGTAAAGTGTTTTTAATTACGTTAGCGTTGTGTATACTTGCATGTTTAGACTAAATAAGTTTTTAATAAAAATTTTCCATAAATAATTCTTGAAGTATTTGTTAATTTTAAAACAAACTAACACTCCTTCTTAAACAGGAAGCAAGTTTGAAATAAATATTACAAACATTTATGTTTGTTTGGAAAGACTCACAAAAAGGAGAAATTTGAAAAATAAGGTTGGTTTGTTCATTTACCGGGTCATGTTTTTTCAAACCAAACCTCTAATTCGGCCTATTTGTGACACTGACCTCATGATTTGTAGAGAAAAACAGTTTCTTTTCTCAATTCACGTTGTAACTTTTAAATAGTTATACCAAATAGAAAATTGGTTTTGTTTTTAAATAATCTAAGCTAACAAAACGAAAACACTATGAAATTTTAAAGTATCTCGTAAATTTACACAAGTTTATCTTTTTACTTTCGCCAATTCAACTAAATTCAACTTTTTCTTTTTTTCATTAAAAATTAAATATTTATCGGGAATATAAATAAATTTTGGTTTACCAACTAGTTTTTTGAACTGTGCTTTCATAGATAGAGATTTAAATTCTTTGAAATTCCATTATATTCCTTAATTTAATTTAATTAAGAAAAAAAATTGCTTAGTATTTTTTTTTCTTTTTCTTTTTCATTTCTCAAGGTTTATTTTTTATTACATGTTTCAAATACCTTTAAAACTTAGACAGCAGTCCTCACAAAAAATTATTATTATTTTGATGTTCTGATTGTTGTTTAGAATACCTCTTTTATTGTCTTCATGTATTTTATAAATAAGTTTAATGTTATGCATTCACAGTGAAAAAAATTTTGATACAATTACCATACTGTATGGTAATGACTTTTATGATCGAAAAAACCATAATTCTGGTCAAAAAAACGAAAATATACTGTATTAAAACCATAAATTTGGTAATTTTACTTTTTATATGGTAACGGTTTACCGAAAATTTTGGTTTTTAAAATTATAGTTCTTATTACCACACATTTAGTGAAAAATACAAAACTGTAAAATAAGTATAACCGAATGAATGGATTTTATGCCTTGCTCTAAGGTATCATGATAAAATTACCAAATTTTATCATATTGACTAAATTTTATCACATATTATAAAACCATATTTTATTGTTAATTTTATTAAAATCATTACCAAAACGCTTTGGTATAAATTACCGAGCTACTTGGTGTTCCCATAGAACCAGAAATACTGTAAATTTTACCGGATACTAGTAGTATTGACCATACTTTTTTCTACATGTGCCATCAAAGGAAGCCGCTAAGTAATTGGCTTCAAATATTCAATACTGATGCAAAATATAAAAACATTGATTGATGTCAAATATTATAGGCCAACCATTTAAAATTTTAGAATCAAGTCGATAATCAATGACCTCAAAAGCTATAGGAATTGCTAAAAATTTTAATAACTTTTTAGAACTTACGAAAATGAAGAAACAATAGTTAAAAAAAGTAGCTGATAAAAAAATTACCTTGTTTCAATTCTGAAAATTTAAAAGAGCTTACATTAAAACATCAAAATTTTTGTCTTACCTAACAGTTTTGATCAGTGTTGACACTTATTACAACACATATTACATCTAGCTAGGGAAAAGAATCCAACAAATTGAAAAATTGTACTATAATTTCAGATTAATTACTCTGATAAAAATCTAACACAAAGGTGAAATTCATATATATATTTCTGAAATATAAATATAAAAGTTACATTTAAAAAAAAAATTTAACATATTTTTCACTACATTATACTCTTGTCGGTCCAAAAAGTAAATTGTAATGTTTGGAATGATTATGAATACTTAATTTGGGCGATATTAAAACTGTCTACACATATTTTAGTTGAAAATTTAATTTTGACTTTTGGCCAAAGATCATGGTCTTCTGGCCCACTGTGCAGGGGACATTTTAGAAGCTGCTGTACTTCCATGAGCCAAAAAGAACTGGACATTTAACAAGACTTTTCACCAGATCCCAAGGTCAAAAATTCACAAGAGCGGACAAATTGCATTTTCCGGACATTATATCACTCGAAGAAGAGCCACTCTACTTGCCAGATCTTAATTCCATGGATCACAGTGAATGGTCTGCTTTTGGAGTATTGGGCCTGCACTAAATCACACTAAAGTTTGGATTATATAAAACAATCGTTTCGGCGAGAATAAGGTAGATAAAAAGTAAAAGACTTGCAGCCCTGTGTTGGAGATTTCAATAAGCATTTGCACCTCTGCATCGCTGCACAAGGTAGCCACTTTGAAACCAAATAAGTTTATTAGTAAAAACGGATTCTTATTATCATTTGTTTTATTTTGTGACTTTATTTATTTTTAAAAAAGTTACATTAAAAGTTGTCGTCCGGGTGTTTTGCCACACCTGGTGGAACATCTGAATCCCCTTAAAATTCTTGCTATTGAAGAATGAGAAATATATACTTGTGCATAAACTGTTTCATATTTATTTTAGAGTATATCTGAGATTTGCTTTTTTTTCGTGTATTATAGTTTATAAAAGCTAATATAGTTATGTTTAGGAAAGAAAATTTCCTCTAAATGCGACTAATCGTCACGATATTTTACTCGTGTGAGGTTGTTCCCTAAGAAGTTTTGTCCATGTAAAACTAACGATATTTGACCCTTGTGAAATTTTGTTCCACGATAATGTCCCTCCGTGTGAAATTTAGTCTGGTGGTATTTCATCTGATTGAAATTTCATTTAACGAAATTCTAACCTAGTATTTAGAGTTCTTTATTTATTTTTCTGTTACATTTTTGGTTATGATATTTTTTTTTGCATTAAAAAATGTTGCTAAACATGTCAACTAGAAACAAAAAAAAGAAATGTTTCAACGCGATAAAATCCTGAAAGTGACTCTTTCTGGCGATTTTATGAGCCGCAGTTCCACTTATAATCTGAAGTTAAATATAAATTTATTATGAATGAATCATCTATTAAAAACCTTTATTCTTCTTTATATCCTCGCGCGAGGAAAAATAATTTTAATGGTTGAAAAACACAAAAAATAGAATACTAAATAATAGAATAGACAAAATAGAAATCTAAGCTTATGTTAAGCTGGGCGTGAAAAAGTTTCATTTTGAGAAAAAATAATAGAATGTGAGAAGGAACTAATTTAAAAAACCGATTCTACTTGAATATTCTTTCTAAGCAATTTGCATTTAAAAAAACAATGTCAAACAATAGCACCGTTTTCCTTTGATTACACTTTCAAATGTTTGAAGTCAAAGTCCTTTTCACTTTCACTTTCAACTTCGTAGTCGCGTTTGCCATTCTGAGAGAAGTTAATGACACTGAATATATACATAAAAAACAGTTCATGAAACTCAAAGAAAATGATGACTGGATGTAGAAGAACTAACTCATCAATACTTCATTTTTTTTTCTTGCCTTTACAGATTGCTCGACCCTTCCCTCTGTTTAAAACGCCTTTTTTTTTTTTTTTTGGAGGTTAAACCTTTGGGAGCCAAGCACTTTCAGAACTGGATCGACAAGTGATATAATTAGAGCAAGCTTACCTCGGACATAAACAATGACCTTCAGGTAATTCGCCTTTTTGTACCGAAGTCCATTTAAAAGTAGGTGAGAAAGAATAGTATCTTAGAATTTCATTATCTGTAATAATCAATAATTGTGACTTACACTTGAAGACCACACAGAAAGGAAGAGGTTTAAGCCATTGAACCGCGATAGCTTCTGACGCAAATGATAGGTGTATATCATACTTAAACTCACATTTTCGAATTATGAGCTAACAATCAGAAAAATAAATTTTACCATTTACTTTTCTGTTTTTAGTTGTTCATATTTAATAACTCTGAAGCACATCTAAGATAAAAAAATATATATATTTATTCTAATGATATGCTTTAATTGAAATGTTAAAACCTATAAAAAATGTGCCAGGAAGCTAAGGATTAGAAAAATATCGCCTAAAATTTTTTAGGGACGATATTTCTCTGTACCACCATTCCTTCTTATGCATTGTAGAGTAATAAATATTAATAGATTGGATAAAAAAAATGCTAAAATATTCACATCTAACTGTAAATTATCTCTGACTTAAATTTCAACTATTCTTGAATCGGATCTAAATGCTCTCATAACTGAAACGAACTAGCTTCTGAAAAACAGTGGGCAAATTTAAATGACTAAATTATAAATTTATTAATTTTGTTTGTTGAACGTGGTAAACCTTAGGATATATGACTGTTTGCTTTAAAAATTTGTGTTGAGTTTTTGCATATCTAATACTTATAAATTGAAATTGCGTTCTTCTTCATCAATAAACTATAATATAAAAAATTACTTTTCTTAGTATTACAAATAAAAAGAAATAAATGGACTTCATAAATTACATGCTCAATTTATAATTAGAAATATTTATTAAAAGATAAAAAAAAAGATTCTAGCAATTATTTAAAAAATCTTCTTTCCTCTTACTCATTCTATACATTAGTTACATTTTTGTGGAATACAGTCCAATAATGTTTGAGTTTGCCGTGAACTTTTATTGACAAAAATCATAGCTTAAATGATGAAACGTTAATGGTTCATATTCCATGCATCGCAAAGAAATATGCTTTATTTAATATCCCATTTTTAACAACCAAATATTTTAAGAACAAGAAAAATATTTAATATTTAAAATCGAAGCATTATAGATACTAAATATGTGTCAAAAATCATATTTTTAATACTGCGTTAAGAAACTAACATATAGTAAGCTGAAAGACATGTGTTTTTCTTATGTATAAGGAAATATAAAATTTATTGTTTAAATGTGTAGAAAAACTTAATAAAACTACAGATAGAACTCAAGTTGCACCAGGCTTCCATTATTTGCGCTATCACACCCATCCCTTATTTTTAATACTGTACAAAAATATAGCTATAGAGTACACAAATACAGTGAACAAGAACACTAATATATTGATAGAAAATTTGAGGTACGTTGAACTACACTATCTTGCATGTTTGCTGCAACCTTAGTATGGTGGACTCAGAAAAAAGTATAGTCAAAAGTACCAGAATATGGTTAAATTTACAGTATTTCTGCCTCTATGGGAACACCAAAAGCAATTTTACCGAAGAGCTTTGGTAATGGCTTTTGATAAAGTTAAAAATAAAATATTATTTTATCACCATACTGTTAGGTAGTAAATGTAATAAAACTTGGTAACTTTATCATGATACCTTAGAACATAGCCATTTATTCGATTAGATTTACTGCGGTAAAATATGTATTGTATTTTTTGATAAATGTGTCGTTATATAAACTATCATTTTGAAACCAGAATTTTCTGGTAAATGGTTATCATAAGAACTAAAAAAAAACTAAATGAATGAATTATAAACATAATATTTTGGTTTAATCACCAGATTTTTTGTTACCAGAAATGTTATTATCTTACGGGTACAGTAATTGTACCAGATTTTTTCTTCCCGCTAATAAGCTGAAGTGTAAAAATTAAACCATCTTAATACACGATTTCACGACTCTCAATGATGAACTCGAACAGCAACAGGGTTACATTTAACATCTTGTAAAGTTTGTACAAGAAAAACACAAATTTGTAGCACATAACAATTAAATGTTGGGCTGATATTTCTTATTCCATTTTTTAAAAAAAAAGTTAAAAGAAATATCATTAATAAACTAAAGAATTTCATTCTTTTCTATTATTTTAAATATGAAATGTCATATTCAAGTGAAAAAATAAATAAGAAGCTGTCAAAATGATAAATGCAATAGAATACAAATAAATAATGTGCTGTCATTGTATTGGTGCCATACATTTCATTATAGAATGCATTACTTATTTTGAAGGATATAATTATCTGAAAAAAATTGAATTAAATAGCGAACCACAAAATTTTTTCTCGCTTCGTTAATCAATTGTTAAATTAATTTCGAAGCTGCCAACTTTGTTGTCACAAATTAAAATGCTAGTTTTCACTAGGAAACGGACAGCATAAAAAACCAAGATACTGGCGGTGACAAATCCGAAAAAAAGTTACTGGAGCAATTTTATCTAGTTGCTTATTGTTTATTTATTTCATAAATGGGAAGTTTTTAAAATAAAAGTATTTTTTATGGCTTTAAATTTTAGAGGGAATGTATTTATTTAACTCTGAAGTTCTAAGGTTTCAAAAGCGGAATGTTTATTAAAACATTTAAGGTCCTTCCCAGTTTGAAACGTTGAACAAGCATTATTATTTTTATTATTAAAAAAAATTAAGAATGACCGAGTCTTTTTTCGATTAATTTTATGCATTTCTTTTTGCAGTTATTTTTATACAAAATGCATCAAATATAATATCTATTCTTATGATAACTATAAAATATTGAATCAATAAATTTGTGATATGTTTGCGTTTTATAGGTTGGGGTTTCGTTATAGTACTGGCTGTAAAAAGTGGTTCTAACAAAAAAAAAAAAAAAAAAAAAAAAAACGTTTAAAAATTTGCACCTGAGTTTTTTTAAATATCAAAGATATTTTTAAATTAATAAACTAAGTTATAGATATTAAATTTTTTATTCTTATTTGTTCTGAAGAAAGAGCGTGAGTTTCAACAACTATTCAGGTTTGAGTCTAAGCTTAGACAACGTTAGTGACGATAACTTATAACTATAATGAGCACCAAAAATATTGCAACTTCACTATTTCTTGACTTAGGGCATAATTGTTGCAACTTCATCAGCTTTACGCACAGGCCACCTTCATTTCCCATGTAAGCTGGTACCAATGGATCCAAAGCTAGGTGGGCTTCAAATCGCCACTCGGAATCGACCTCCAATCCTTCACGATGTCAGTTCAGTGCTTCAATCACTAAAGCATTGCGAATCATTTAAATTTTTACCGTCGAAATTTGAATAAAAGCTTGTAGATAGCATTTTTGAAAGAAAAAAAAAGCATTTCTGTCTTTCGGCAAAGTATTTTAAACAAATCTTGCAGTAATTAAAAGTATTACCAATGCATATATTTATACTGTTAAAGTATATTTAAAAATAGAAAGCAATGGATAATCCTTTAAAAGTATTCTTCACATGAAGAAGAAGCTGTCATTAATATGACCAAATAATTATACCATCATAAAAATCAAATGATATTTCGAGCGTATATTTTTAGGAAAGAACTTCTTTATCCGTGATTTTAAATATCATGATTGCTTCTTTTATGAGGAAATTTTTCATTGAAATCTGCTATTACAATAGCATTTACTTTTCTCTTGAAGTTATTTTATGTTATATTTATAAGCATAATAGCGTTGTGTCATTCAGTACCGCTTTGATATTCTTAATCTATTTTTGAAGAGACTCCTTTGTCCATTTTGACAAGATGACTCGCATATGTAGAGCTTTTCTTAGAGAATTAATTACATATATTTCTGAAATTTAGGTCACCTGACCAAAAGTGGCCAAATAAAAATCACCGCCCCTTTGAGTAGGCAGTTTTGCATGCATTTATTATCTGACAAGATGAGATTCAAATAATATTTACATACCTCATAGTTACAAAAGCCAAATTTGGGAGTGGTCTTTCATGCAATGATAATGGAGATCTCTACGAAGAATGTATCGAAGGGAATGCTGATTCACTACCACAAAAAGAAAATGCGGAAATAGTAGATATACGTTTATCTACATTTAATCTTAAAGCAACGATTTCTGCTTTGTGAAAGTAGTACTTTATCATTTTAATATTTTCAGTGTAATATATATATATATACAAAAAAACAGGAAGAAAATTAAGAAAAACAATAAGACTAAAATTATTTACTAAAAAGATTTCTTTGTTAATTTATATAATTTTTCCACGTGCGAATCCATTTCGGGCAAATCCGTGGCTAAAATTACGTTCAAAACAGGCAATTCATGCTTCTTTCTCTTTTCTATTTTATATTTTTTTCTTGAATAAATATTTATTTTTTAAAAATATTTATAGTCAACTTTTTTAAATTATCCAGTATAATATTACCTTGCGCACATCCATTTTCGGGCCCATCCTTGGTAACTAACAAATCAAACGCACCTCAGTAATGCAATAAGAACGCACTTAAAAACAAAACTCCTCTAGTTACGTTATCTCAATTTGCGTTTTGTTTTCATATTTTGCAATCTGGCAATCTTGTTACGAAATATTTTAAATCATTCTTGAAAAATTTCCCGCTCATGTAAGTTCATTTGATTTCGCTACTCGCTTTATAGATTATGTTTTATGTTATATTCTGTTTTTTCTTTATATTTTATTTTCTGTTTTTACGTGTTATTTTTACTTATTGTGTTCTATTTTATTTGTGGTTATTTTTGTAAAATATTTTTAAGTGCTCCTCGCACTACCGTCACTTGCTTTGGCTATATTAATACAATATTAGAAAGCACTCTTTCTTGCAGATATAATCGTGTGGGCTGATGAAAAGATTATATCTTTATTTTCCGGATTTTTTTTAAAAAGAATTTTATCCTTTTATTTCTTCCAGTTTTTGTTATTTATTATTTTTTTTAATAATTTTCTTTTTTCCCCCTTTTTTCATTAGTCTGTAATTTTCCTTTGTTTTATATTCCTTTTGAACTTATATATATATATATATATATATATATATATACTTTCTTTCATTTAAAATAATACACTTAAATAAAAAGATATCTAAATACAAGGTAATTATGTTAGTTTGTTTCAACACAATCTCTTCAATCACAGTTATATAAAGAACTGCTTTTAGTAATCACATATACATAAGTATGATTTCTAAAGTCTTATTAATGAATTAATTGATAATTAATGTACTAATTCAGGCTTGTTTTATTTCGTGTTTTGTTATCGGCTTGTTTTATTCTGTGCGTGTATTAGTTAAGAAAGTAATGACATTTTTCATTTATAATTGTTGGTAAACGGAATAAAAAAAATACTTGTAAGATTACCGTACTATATGTTAATCACAATTCTAGTAAAGAAAATATTTCTGGTAATAAAAATATTTGGTATTTTAGGAATTCATTTGATAATTTTTCCGTGCATATGGTAACAGTTTACCGGAAGCAATTTTCCAATTCAGCGCCTTTTAACAACCCACTTTCCTGTATGGTATTTTTTTGAATTAAGAAAAACTTTTGACTTTTTTTTTAGTTCAGGTAACAAATTTTATGAGAATAAAAAGCTTGGGTTATAATTGCGACCAACTACAGCAAAGAAAAAAATCTCCAACAAGTCATTAAAGGCCGTTGGATTGTAAATTAGCTTACCGAAAATTTTGGTTTTTAAAATTATAGTTCAACACACATTTAGTAAAAAGTACAAAACTGAAAAATAAATTTTACCAAATAAATTGTTTTCATGCCATGAGTTAAATCATCATGAAAAAATTACCAAATTTTATCGCTTGTTTTAAAACCATATTTTATTGTTAATTTTACCTAAATCATCACCAAAGCGCTTCGATAAAAATTACCGAGCTTTCTAGTGTTCCCATATAGTCAGGAAAACAATAAATTTGACCATATTCTGGTAGTTTTGACCATATTTTTTCTTCTCTGATGAAAAAATATGGTCTTTTCTAGATTATGATGAAAACGTCCGAAACAGTTAGAAAATGAATGCTAAATGACATTTTCATAAAACTAAGTTATTAAGTTTAAGTACGTGTTACTTTCCCTTATAAGCATGCAGTATAATTTTTATTCTGTAGATTTTATAAGTTCAATCGATAGTCAAAGGCTTTTTAAACTTCTCTTTGAAGTTCCCTTATATCTTATGCTGATATTTTATTCAAACTCATTTAAATTTTACGCGCCGTATTTTTTTCCATTAACTAGCGTGTAAATTATGATACACTCTATTTTGTACAATAGTGTCTTATGCTTTATATATTTATTTTCTTATTTAAATTAAAATTATGTACACTGTGCTACAAACCGTACAATTTTAGATACTCATAAAACTAAACTTTATTTGACATTTTTATTTTATAAACTTTGTTTAACCCTTTAATGTTTTTTCTTTAAAATAAAATACAAGTAAATAGTTTATCAACTCAAAGATATAAATAGCTAATATTACTTACTTTGTAAACAAAACAGTTTATTAGTTAATTACTTAATTAGCGATAAAAACAAATAAGTAATGCACCTAAATAATTGTGGAAGTTAAAGAAAATTAATTTGGAAATGTATTGCTAACTGACCTCATAACTAGACCATTATAAAAATCAAATGTTATTTCAAACATATGTTTTTAGAAATGGGCTTTATCAGAAAAAAATATAGTTAAAATTGCCTGATATCATGAAGAAAATATTTATCTTGATATTAATAGTTGTTAATATACTCTTCTTAAAATATAAGTGACCTAAATTTTTCGTTTGTACTTGTATAGCATATAATTGCGTTTTTTCCATCAAGTTTAATCGAAAACCGCAAAGAACTTTTTTTATTTCATAAGTCTGTTTTTGAGCATTAAATAGCTTTTTATGATATTTTTGCAGCTCATCATCAGAAACTGATTTGACTTTATTTTATATTTGAGCAGTTATGTTAATAACTTATGTGAGCGATTTAAAAAAAAAAATTGAGTGACTTGGCGTGTCTTATTGAATTTGAAATTAGTGACACCTGTGTACACCTGTTTTCTCAGCATTGGGAATGCAGTTCAGAATTCATTTGACAGTTCCACTACAACACTCTAGATCAATGCGGAGAAAAAAAGGGTGATTTAAATACAGCGTTTTTGTAGAATTACAAGTTTGGAGTATATGGGCAAATCTCAGGAATCATTAACCTATATGTCTTCAAACTTTTCTTATAAATATATAACATAATAAGCGAAAATTAAGTCTAATAAAATTACAGGAATAACTATGCATTACTAACTTTAAGATACGTACAGTTTTGATCGCGAGTAACTTGCTTTTGGCTTTCATTTCTTACTTCAATCCTACATTTGACAACTTTTCATGAGTGTCGCTTAGAGTGTTTAACATACTTTTTTTTTCAATATGTATGCTGTTTAAATAAAACTGAAAATCACTAAAAACATAATTTAGTAGCTCAGCTGTACTATCATATTTTCTTGAATGATATTTTTCGTGAATATTGACGTTTACAAACACTTAAAGTTTGTCGCCAAATTTTGGCACGTCAAACCGTAAGCATCGAAAATTGAAAAAAATAAGGTATACAATCCAATTTGCGAGTTACAAGTTAAACTAATGATACAAGTTTGCTCTACTTTAAATAAGCTTTTGGAATATCACTAACATAAAACTCGCAGAATTAGATTGTATACCTTTTTTATCAATTTTCGATGGTTACGATTTGACGTTTATAAGAAAAGTTTGAAGACATATAAGTTAATGATTCTTGAGATTCACCCATATAATAACTAATAATATTTATTTTTCCAACAGAACAGTTAATTAGTTAATTACTTACTTCGAAATAAAAACAAATAAGTAAGTATTTACAAAAAAGTTGCGACAGCTAAAGAGAAATAAATTTTTCCTTCTTTGGAATATTGGAAATACACAATTAAGCAATTTTTTGTTGTTTAGTCTATTTAAAAAAAATAGTTAAAATAGTTTTTGAGAAAATATGTATTGTTAGATAAATATTTTAAAAATATTTTCTTTAAAATATAAGTGCTTTAAATGTTTCACTTTTGCTTTCAAAACATATAATTGCCCTTTTTTTTCCTTCAGTTATAAGTGGAAACCACAAAAAACTGCTCTGTTTCACAAATTTCTTTTTGAGCTTAAAATAGCTTTTTATGACATTTTTTCCAGCCTAACAACAGAAGCCGATTTAATTTAATTTCATATTTGAACAGTTATGTTAATAACTAGTGAGTAATTTGAAAAATGAGTTACTAGGTGTGTCTTATTGAATTTAAAATTAGTGACATCTGTTTTCTCAGCATTGGGAATGAGGCTTAGAATTCATTTGACAGTTCCACTTAAACATTCTAGATAATTACTGTGAAAACAAAAGAGTGAATAAAATCTAGGGTATACGTAGAATTAGAAGTTTGGAATATATATGATTATGGGGTAATTATTTAATTTGCTGTATGGACGAGCGATATCAAATTTTCATTGCAATATACTTTCAGGAAGCATCGATATTTACTATCACGATATTCAGAAGATATCGATACAAAATGTTTTTCAAATTTAACTAATTTACATTGTTTTTGCATTGTTCTGTATTTTCGTTACCCAAATCTCATAATTAAACTGTACACGATGATTACGCTGGGGAACAAATTTTTTGTTGCATTTATACTTGATCTTGCCTAATTCGGAATTTCAAATCTGAAATTAGTTTTGCTCCTAAAGCTACAAATTTTAAAAATGACATTTTTATTCAATTTTTTATAGAAATGTACAAGTTCAAAAACATTATAAATAACTGGAGGATGTGTAAATATTGCCGAAAACTCTAGCAAACTTAGGGCATATCATCTAGATCAAAAATGCCTATGAACCCATGCCCGCAAATATCATCATATGCGGTTGGGAGCATTTCATCTATTATGTTCTGTTCCGAAGCACACGTAGTAACAGTTCATATAAAAGAACCACTCTTAGCAACGTTTGACAACATTTCTGGGGCACAGGTTCTCATCAGATTTCAACCTGATGGTGCGCCTTATCTCCCTTTGAAGTTTACCGCAACATTTATGCTATCTCATGTAATATATAATGTTTTTTAACTAGTACGTTTCGACAAAACATAGACTAAAAATTTCAATTAAAGAAAACTAGATTGAAGAGACAAACCGATTGAAAATTTGAAATCAACGATAGGAAAGTATCTAAAATCTGTTCAAAAACTCTCTTGCAAAAGAAAAGAAAATGCTCCCCAGTATTATCGTTATCGATAATACCCACAATATTAACGTATTTAATGAACGATAATATCGTTATCGATAAATATTGCGCTAATATCATTATACATAACCATCGTATATTAGAATTATCGAATATGCGAATGGTATTAGCGATATATTACAAAGAAAATTTTTTATATAAAATTATCTTGATACTTAAAATTTATGTTTCATGATATATCGTGAAAATATGACGATAAAGACACTTCGAAAAATATCATTATCACGATATTTAAGGAACATAGATGTTTTTCTATATATCGTGACATTCACGATAGATCATGAGAATAATTTTTAGTATATCTTTATCATGATGTTTAAAAAATGGTATAGATATTTCAAGGTACCTTTTTTATGACAAAATATTCACGATATATCGTGAGAATACTTTTCAATGCATCATTATCGTTTATTCTAAAAACATTGGGGCTTCACTATAGATATAACATTTGAATCGGAATACCGAAAATATTTTATCGGAATGCATCAAAAATGTAGAGTTTTACTAGAAGCATTAAAAAAAATTCAGGTCTTATCTGGCAAGTTCACTATAAAATATTCAGGGTGTTCTAAAATCTGACTGTCATATTCAGAGGAGTTATAAAAGGCACTCGAGAATGAAAACTTACCATCAAATATGGGATTGAAATCTCGTTGAAATTGTGAATGCGAAAAACGCATCCCGGCTCTGAGACGTACCTTTTACCAGCAACGTACCTTGTTTTTGTGAAACAGTGTCTCTCTAAATTGTCGCATAGTGCAGCGAGGCGTAGGTTTCGTGCATGAGTTTGCTCTTGCACACCCATCCTCCAAGTGCGCAATCACCTCAATATAGCATACCCAAGGAAATAGATTGTACAAGTTTCTTGACCTCTACGTTCGACTTATCTCAATTCGTGTGATTTTATGTGTTGGATCACATTAATCACTATTTTATGACACAGCATTGGATATTATTCGACGAATTTTTGTCTGTAAGGCAAACAGGCAAAGAACATCTGCTATCTTCAAACGTGTCGGAACATCCTTTTCATGTCGTTGTCGACTGCACAATGATGTCAGCGGGCTCCTTCAAACAACAAAAAGAGAGCATGAACAAAATATTTCTGCAGTCCTCGTAGATCTTCAGAAACATTTAAGCCATCATACGAACGGATATTATGATCACAAAATTTTGTGATCTAAGGAAAAAAAAACTTAAATTCAACTAAAAAGACTCGTTCATTAACTATTTTATTAATAATAAAGTGATAATATTTTTCTTTTAGTGATAAGGGCCTTGTAATTTTTTATAAACATTCCATTTGGATCATATCTTAGAACTTCAAAATTAAATAAATAAAGATTATTCCCTAAAAATTTCAAATTCATAAAAAGTTACCCACCCTGAATATTTCAAAAATTCGGAAAAAATTTTATTTCATTTTTCGAATCTTTGTACCCTTCCTAATGTCTGTCTAAAACGATTTCTCGGTACCTAACTTCGTTTGGAAATTATTCCGGAAAATAGTGAGTCGTCGCTAAGCAGGTAGAAAGGCCCGTTCGGCCCGATTAGGAGGGGCGACATTCTTTTTGTGTCTCATCCATTCTGTTGACTGTATATAGAAACTTATTGTAAGCATTTCATTTATCGACTATTATATATATGAAATTAAACGTCTTCCCCTACCATAAGTCAAAACTTTAAACGCGTTTTTCTCAAAACGCTGTTTTTTGACCTGGCCTAACGTTTTTCTCATGATCTTATACAACGAAATAAGCTGTTCTTTATTTTAAATTATGTAAAAATATATTCTTTAGAAAGTAGCATAGGATTTTTTTGATATTTTTATATTTCGATTTTATCTTCGTATGTTAATGAATATTCTTTAATGAAAAACTTAACTTTTTTTTTTAAGCTGCCGCCATTTTGGTAATTTTGCGAATATCAAAAAACCGCTATGCTACTTTTTAGATAATGTCTTTATGTTTCAGAAAATCTAAACAAAATCGTTTTCCTATGTTTCAGGACTTCTAAATCTATGAGGCCAGTGAGGTGCTACTTTTTGATGACCAGCCACACACGAAGCTGCCACCAACTTATTTTTTATTATTTTGTAAAAGAAAAAATTTTAAAATAGACTTAAATTGTAGCTAAATAACATTAAAAAAACAAGGAGTCTCTGCATTGTCTCTATTACTTAAAAAAAATTCAATAAAAACGTTAATATTTTACCATCTCAGGGTGGGGTCCCCCCTTAGGAAATCCATATGGACATCTCTGTAACAGTACCTGCTGTTACGGAGATAAACTAAATTTACTGGATAAAGACCGCTAAGTGTTTTAAATATTTTAACTAGCCCGGGGTAATTCTTTCCAAGGTCATTCTTCATCTGAGAGAACTCAAATGTTAAACATGTCCAGAAATACTAGATTTATTCAAAGTCTTGTTATCATGCTTCAACGACAGTTTTTGTTGTAAGTGACAACTAAGAAACTAAAGAGAAGGAAATGAGTTAGCAAAACTTTAATGAGCTTCTTTTATTATGCAAGGGTAAAAAGTGAAATTCATCATGGATTTTTACAACAGTTCAACTGAAAAATTTTTACGAAACAAGTTTTTAACTAGCCTTGGATAATGTCCTTAATTTCATTTATCCATATAAATGTAAGTAAGTTAAGAGAAAGTATCAAACAAAATACAGTCACATTAAATTGGTCCACTTGCAAAAGTTGGCAACCATTGACTCCGATTAAATTGAATTTGCTGAAGTTTTATTTCATACTAATTTTTCATTTTGCTTATTTTTTTTCCAAAACTTTTGGAATTTTGCATAAACTTAATTAAAAATGCTCCTTAATAATTAGGTATATAATTATTTATTTAATTAATTTAAATAATACTGACAGCGTTAAATACCAAAAAATATTAGTGAAATTATATGGAAACATAAATAAGTAAGTTTTAAAAAAATTTAAAAAACATATTCTAACAAGAAGACGTTTGACAAAATTTGTTCAAGGTATTTTTTTTTTTCATATTTAATCTAGCCATTGTATAACCAAATATAAGTTGTTACTTGTGAAGCTATTTAACATGCCTGATAAGATGCTCAACACACGTAATATACCTAGTGAATAATTTTAAGCATTTAATTAAAAAAATAAATTTTGAATTAAAATTTTAATGAAAGTAGGAATTAATTTTAATTTATATGGCCTTTATCAATGTTGTTATTAATTAAAAATAATGTTTTCAAAGTTTTAAAACATATATTATTTGTCCTAGAGCATCTTTATTATCAATTCCACAAATTAAGTTCGAAAGATAAATCAATATCAGATCAAGATTATATATATATATGTGTGTGTGTGTGTGCGCGCGCGCGTGTGTGTGTGTGTGTGTGTGTGTGTGTGTGTGCGTGTGTGTGTGTAATATCGGGGTATCAACCCCGCTATTTTTTGTAGTGTTTTAATTTACCTTGGTTGAAATCATGAGCCAATAGATTTTAACAGGCTTTATTTACTGGAGTATGGTGGAAACAGAGGTCTCACCCACTCTCCCAGCTGGAGGGGGGTGGACAAATATCAAGACAGTAGTGGCGAAGGTTAGGTTGACATCTTCGTGCAGCAAAAGACACGCAAAAACAACTGCTCCTTCATTTTATACTAATAATCAAAAAGGGTGAAAAGGCCAGTCATTACATTCTTTGTATTTCTACACATTAAGGAAAATCATTTAATGCTTCCTAATATGGAAGTGACAGAGGGACAAGATTCTAAAGATAACACCTCCCTTGAAATATAAATCTAATTATAATTCAATGGTATGTTTTCAGCCTTTAATTCCCAAAATAGAATATCTCTACGCTTATTCTTTAACAAAGACGTTTTATGAAATCGAAAGAGTTTTAATTATTTTATTAATACAAAAGTATTTATAATTTTTGTATTACACATATATATATATATATATATATATATATATATATATATATATATATATATATATTATATATACTCTTAAAACATAGAAATCTTTCGCAAAAATATCATTTCTACCACCAGTGAAGTCAATATTGTTGAAAACAATAAATTGTTTTCGTTTAGCATCACTGATGCTGAAATCAGTTACAAAAATTCAGGTAAAGGTTTAAATAAGTGTGCATCTATTTCCTTTTTTAATTATACCACAAGAAGACAAACTGCTATTTTTTAAATTTATGCAAAACTACCTTGCTATTAAGCAATTTATGTTCTGATAAACCTATTTGTCAAAAGTAAACCGCATGTGTGTAATAAAAAAATTGGTACTCAAGAAAAATTTTATACATCTAGGAAAAGAGGCACTTACGAAAGAAAAAAAATCGTGGTCCCATTTTCAGCTTACTAAAAAATATAACAAATTGAATACAATGCTATTTACAATCTGATTATGAGATATTTGAGCAAGTTGCACACTTTATTCATACATGTCAGTGTTTATTTTGTTAATAAATATTATTGTAAAAATTACGGTATAATATTTTACGGCAAAAAGAGATTTTACGGATGATGTAGTACATGAAATGCCGGTACTATATACCACATTTTGATCCAGAATTGCAGATTTTTTATATATTAAAGAAAGAACTTGAAACATTTCATTTTAAATAATTAAACAGCTAAGTAGCTTACGTGGATTTTGAATTTCTTGTTCTTATAGTCAAGTAATTTATATTACGATTGGTTTTTAAATATGATAATAAAAATAGGTACTTTTAGGTGCGCATCAGATAATTTTAAATGATACTCTTGCTAAAAAATAAGGTGTTTTTGAGGTTGACAGATGTAAAAAAAATACACCTGAAGTATAAAATGAGGTTACATTTTCCACCAAAAATAACCTCAATTTCAATCGCATTTACATCTCACAAAATCAACCTCATATGTAATAATTTTAGTTTAAATGGGGTGAAATTATTCTGACTCATATATACGAATTTGCTTGAAGTGTAGAAACTGCACTGCAATTTCCCATGCAGTATATTTCCATCTACCTTAAAAAAGCCTCGAGTTTGAATAAAACAACTTCATGCACCTTGATTATGCACCTTGGGAGGTTGATCTTTTAAGGTTGTTTCTGAAATCAGCTTTGAATAAATCTCAAATCAACTTTGACATCTCTAAACAACCTCATATAAACCTCAAAAATGCCCTAAATTTTTGTAAAGGTAATTTGATTTATTATTTTCATAATATTTATTCTAAAGATATTTATTGACCAGATATTCATTCACAATTATAGGTTAATGCAAACCTACAACAATATCTAACAGCTAAATAGTGAAAATTAGAGAAATTGCCTAATGGCATGAATTAACAAAATTTGAATGATGAAGTTGTTATGAATTTTGACTAAGCTCCTGAAGTTGATTTCATTATTTTTTTTAAACTTTACATTAAATTTTTGCTTGCTACTCTTAAATCAAAGTCTTGCCACACACTGTAAAAAATTCCTTGTCAAATTACGGTATAAATTGCAGGCACTTTGGGTGCATCATCCTCCATGTCCATTTTTTACTATAAAATATTAAACCCTAATTTTTACAGTAATATTTGTTTAATTAGAGTGATTAAGTGATTTTACGATAATTATTATTGTAGAAATTACGGTATATCAGATTTTCTGTTACGTAACATGTTATGGTAAAAATTGATTTTACGGTAAAAAAGTAACAGCACACTGAATACCGGTATTTTTACCGCAATTTGATCCGGAATTTTATATAGTGCATTGTAGCAAGCGTGTTACGATTTTGAAATCCACTGGCAAAAACAACTAGCATTCCTCATTCATTTAGTACAACCACAAATACAATTTTAACTAAATTTTCTGAAGAACTTCATTTATCAATCTAGTTAAATTGTTTGAAAAAATTTCAAAAGATTCCCATATGTTTTTTATTAAAAGAAATAATCACAAAATATAGAAATTTTTACCAACTACAAAGTCAATGTTGATAAAAAATTATGTCTTTCAATTTCTGTTTAGCACTTCTGACTCACGATGCGGAAATCGGTCATCAAAATCAGGTGAAAGTAAAAAAAAAAGTATATCCATTTCTCTTTTTAATAATTTGAATAACTCGAGAGGTCAAACTGTTATTTTTTTATCTCTTTCTTTTAATGCTCTTAGGTCACGCAATAATACGAACTTGCACTCATGCTCTTTCAAGAAATAACATTATTTGAGATTGGTCTTAATGGCAACGATAACTCGGTTTCAAACTGACAACAGTCTTCTTAAGTTGTAGATGACCTATAAAAAGACCATATGCCAACAACTTTCTGTCATTTCTCACTTCCGCTGCTTGATCTCATTTGCACGTACTTTACGACTTTTACTGTGCAAATTTAAATTCCTGCTAAGAAATGTTGACTAAAGAAACAATAGGACAGCTGATTAATAGGGTTGTGCCAGGTGATTTTACCTGATGGAAGGATAAAATATTTCCTCGGAGAATGTATTTTTTATGTTTCGAATTGCTGGGCAAACGGGTATTTCAGTTTAAACGCTATTCGAGTTTAATTAGTAGAAACATTTTGTATAATATCTAGCAACACCCAACCATTGTTAACCGTATTTTCATTATTTATTTGTAATTAAACCAGAAGTAAGCAAAAGGATAATGAAAGCGACAAGATAGCCACCAAGTAACTAAATTAGGATAAAATAGCGATTTCTGGACATATTTGAATTACAATAACTATTAGAAAGCGGAAAATAAAAATAGTTTATGTAAATAAAAGTACCGTTTCAAATGTGCATGAGCAACAGGATAGCAACAATAATAGGAGGGCAAACCTAGCGACGTGTGATTGCATTTCTGGTCATAGGTTGCTATGCATACAGTCTTCATGATACGGTAGTTTTACCAATCTGTTATGAACAACTTTGCATGCATTGCAGCAAAGTTGGAAATACATCTTTGAATACTATGCCGAAAATCGATAGGAAAAGCGTGACATAATTAATCTCATCAAAGCCTGAATATTGCATACAGTGCCAAATAAAAACCGGCAATTTATATGAATATGAATAATATTTTTTTCAATAAATAAATGACGTAAGTAGATTTATATTTTTTGTTTTCTTTGAAAGGGGTAATTTTTTATCATAATATTATTAATATTAATCGAATTACCCGGTATGAGTTTAAATCAATTCCCTGTATTCCTTGCACTGGTGTTTTTTATATTGCAAAGGATCATTACTCGGACACATACTTGCCCGGTATTCCCTACATTGAAGATTTTCCTTGTTAGGTATTATTAATAAAGATTAAATAAGTCACTGAAAGTAAATTTTCTGTTCCATCAAAAGTTATTGAACAAAGAAAATTTTATTTTACTCTGTTCATTAACTCAGTAATATTTAAAAATGATTAAATAAATGAAGCGATTAATACATAATGCGTTGTTTCTCCGGAATACTATTATTTTTGTAGTTCTTATATTCCCTCTTTTGTAATTTTGCCTAAAGAAAACTTGTTATTGTGAGTAATGCCTAGGTATTGTATGAGAGATCTATGTAAAGAATATTAAAATTCTCAGAATTCATTCATAGTCTGAGAGTACCAGATATTTTATACGAACCAGTCTTTTTATATCACACGTATGAAACGTCATTACAAAATAGATTAAAACAGAATCATTTTTAAATTTAAATAAAATTTAAATGAGTCATGGACGGTAATATGTAATCCAGCAGAAAATGTTTCTCTTCGTTGTAGTTGGTCGCAATTCTAATACAAGCTTCTGTTGTTTTTTTTTTTTAATTTGTTACTTAAACTAAAAAAAAAAAAAAGTCAAGAATCAAGTTTCTTTCCATTTAAGAAAATGTCAAAGCGGAGAGCTGGTCGTTAAACGCCAATGGATTGGAAAATCGCATCCGGGACACAAACTTAAAAGTTTTTTTTTTTTTTTTTTTCTTCAAAAAAAGCAGTCATTTTTTTAAAAAACATTTCCACTGTTGTTACATTTAATCGGCATAATATTTTTTAAATCTTCCGTTAGATATTTTGTAAAAGTTTTTGTTAATGCTATGTTAAAGAATGATAATTTTAATTTTTGATACAATTGAAAATATAATGATTGAATATTAACGTTTTACTACTTATTATTAATAAAATTATAAATACTTTTAAAAAATAGTATTTTATAAACCTATTTCGATTGTTTTTAAAATACTAAAATTGAATACAAAATTTTCAAATTAGTACACTAATTTCAAATTTCAGGTAATTACCTTTTTTTATTTTGTTTTTGTAATCTACCAATTTAAAACTGAAAAAAATGTGACAAAATAGATCATAAAGAAAAAAGCAATCAGAATAACTTGAAGTTCAATGAAAAGAAAAAAGGTAATGAACTCTAAACAGAAATTATAATTCCGGCATAAATAAAAAATTTTTTTCAACACTAAGCTATTCCTCGCAAATGCTACCTTTTTTTTATTTATTTTACTCTTTTGATTTTCATTTAAATATCTATCAGATGTTAAGTGGCCGCTGGGTTTTCCCATAAAAATTCCTCTCGAACTATAAATTTTATTTCCAAAACTAATGTAACAATGAACACAACAGTTGTTTTATTTACGTAAGTGGGGAAAATGTATCTTTTTTTTCCAAAATAATATTCTGTAACAGAAAATAATTCTCTTTTAATATATTTAAATTAAAATTTTATTGGCAGTTAAATATAAAATATTTGAAAAAATAAAGTAATTACCTTTCATTTGTCTGGTACGATATATCGTTATAATTATTATTATTTAAAGAATTTTTTTTACGAATTATTAATATTAAAATTGCATGATGTTTAAGGTCAGGTCACAAACTAAATGTAGCAATACTTGATTTTTTTTATGCATTTTTTAAAAACTAAAGCCATTTCCTGAGCAGTTAGTCTATTACGATGAAGCTGCCTTTTTTTAAGAGAACTAATAGAATTATTGTTAAATAGTTTAATTAATAAATTTGCAACATTTTTGCGTCTTAGGCCCTATTAAAAATTAAGTCTTCATTTTTCATTAAAAAATGTATCTTTCGCGAAAAATACAAAGTAAAAAATTCCGGATCATATTACGGTAAAAAGTACTGGCACTAAGGGTGCCGGTGTTTTCTACCGGATCATGTTGCGGAACAAAAAATTTCATATATCGTAATTTTTACATTAATAATTACCGTAAAAACACTGAATTACCCTAATTAAATAAATAATAGTGTAACATTATTATTTATTTAATCGGCTTAAAATTTTACGGTGAAAAGGGATTTTATGGGTGTACACTTAAAATACCGATACTTTATATTGTAATTTGATCCGGAATTTTTTTAAGTGTGGGTTATGCCGAACTGGAAACTGGGTATGTATTTTTTATATAAACTGTTTAACTTTTACAGCATCGTATTACGATACCTTACTGTATTTTTACCGTGAAATATATTTTTTCTGGAACACGTTAAGAATCAAAAAATCTGATATACCGTAATTTTTACAGAAATAATTACCGAAAAATCACTGAATCACTCTAATGAAATTAATATTACTGTAAAAATTATGGTGTAATACTTTTCGGAAAAAAATGGATTTAAAGGTAAAATGGATTTGTGGATGATACACAAAAAGTCGCTGTACTTTTTTACCGTAATTTAATCTGAAATTTCATACAGTGTAATAATGGACTGTATTTAAATCTGACTGAAATGGAATGGAAAAGATTATAACTAAATGCAATTGCTTCACCTCTTTGATATCATCATATCACTCCAATTCATATTGATTGTCTTTTGAATGAAGCAAAATGGGAGTAATGATACTTGATACATGTCTCATATTTCATTAAATGCCGCATATGCACATTTCTATTGTATTGCATCATTACAATAGAGCGACACTCTATCAAAACTATCAAAAAGAAGATAAAAATCAAACAAAGTGTATTATTCTGATAATAGCGGCAATATAGTTTTACAATTTTTTATTTTCTTTCATTTTTGTAAAAATTATTATTTTCTCTTTGGGTGGCAAATAAGTTAAAATGGTCATGGAAAACAAAATCTGATTGCTTTAATTTAATCTAAATGTTTAATAAATAAATAGAAAAATTTAAAAATTCAATGGAATATAAATTTTTTACTATATTGTATAAAAACACATTTTTGTCAGATACCAAAGCTAATTTTAAAAAATCATTTAAAGAACTTCCTCCCCATGGAGATCACACGGAGATCAGTTTACATTCGTTTGAATTAAAAAAAAAGCATGTTTTCGCTTAACCGTTCTTTTTCCTTTTAAAATGAAATTCGATATGCATGATGAACTATGAAATGAAAAATTTTAATTAAAAAAAATCAAACTCTTTATTTTATTCTCACGTTGTTCAATTTTAACAAATGAGGAAAGTGATCATAAATGTCGTTGTACTCCAAAGATGAAAACAAATATCTGAAAATTAGATTATATCAGATGACAATATCTGGTTCTATGACCTATAGTTTCGGGTTATCAAAACCAAAAGACATCAAATATAATTACTCTCTTGATTAATAATACAACAAAAAATTCTAAATCTACTTTAATTACTAGATGCAATACATTAGGCGCCAACTCTCTATAAAAGCTGTTATAAGACTGTTTATTTCACCCAAGGTGCTTGTGTCGAAAACAGATCAAACTTATGACAGTTATAGAGAAAAAAAAAAAACATATTATTACTTTTAGAAAAGCTTATGCTATCCAAATTTAAGTGGATGTTATTATGTGATGAAAAATCATATAGATTGTTAATGCCGCTTTTTATCTCAATATTGATGATTCTTCATTGCAGCTATTTTTGGCAAAAAAAATGACCTTTGAACCTTGGAGATAAAGCTTCTTTTATGATGATTTAGCTTCTGATCTTATCACTAATGTTATCTTTATTTGTATTAATCATTGGAAATCCTTTTTTATTACATAACATAAACACACATTATTTATATTAACATGCTAAGTATAGAAAAGTTTTAACTTTGAAAGAGGCAGCCTCGAAATTAATTTAACAAATTTACACAATGAAATACTTATTTTTCGACAAGATTAATTTTTACAAGTGTCATTCTGTGATATGGCTTTATGTACTTTGTATTAGATTTCTATTTTTTCTATTAAGATCAGCAATATTGAACTCAATTTTTAGACTAAACAATGATTTAAGTATATCCTTAGAAGTTAATTTCACAAATTTGTGCAGATAAAACTTTATTTTTGGACCTAAATAATTTGTGTTATTCTGTGAAATGGCTAATATTAATCGTTAGAAATTAATTTCACAAATTTTTATAACGAAACCGAACTTTATCCATAAAATTTATATAAATAAATTATCCAAATAAATATTTTTCTTTTGTAAAAAGGTGCCTTACTCTTTTGATTTCAGCTGTAAAATTTCCTAATATATAGAGAAAATATCGAGTTTTCGACTGAAAATATGACTAAAATTTTGAGGACAAAATGGAATTTTTAGAAATTAGTTTTACTAAATTATAAATTGAAATTCATTTTCTTTTGATATTTATAATTTTCACATTTCGTGTAAAATATAGCTGGACATATTTTTTTTCTTGATAATGACAGAGCTTCGGCTGATCTAATCACTATTGCTATCTTTATTTGTATTAATCATTGAAAATCATGTTTTTTTTTTTTTTTTTTTTTTTTTTTTTTTGATTACACAACATGAACACAAATTATTTATATTAAAATGCCA
This sequence comes from Parasteatoda lunata, assembly GCA_949128135.1. Taxonomy (NCBI): domain Eukaryota; kingdom Metazoa; phylum Arthropoda; class Arachnida; order Araneae; family Theridiidae; genus Parasteatoda; species Parasteatoda lunata. The sequence goes on along the minus strand of OX421980.1, from coordinate 35,189,055 downwards.
AATAATACATCAGATTTATTTTTTAACTTTGAAAGGGATGGTCTGAAAATTTATTTCACAAATTTTCACCATGAAAACTTTATTTTTTGAACATAAATAATTTTACTAGTGTCATTCTGTGAAATGGTTTTATACACTTTGGATTATAACTTTTTTTTCTTCTAAAATCAGCAATATTGAACTTAAGTTTTAGACTATACCATGACTCAAGTTCATCATTAGAATTTGAAATTGGAAATTAACTTTCCAAATCTAACGTTATCCAAAATAAATATTTTCTTCTAGTTTCATTTTTATAAAATGGCGCCTCTACTCTTTTGATTTGAACTGAAAAAATTTCCCATTTATAGAAAAAGTATCGAGTTTTTAAATAAAAATTTGATTAAAAATTTGTGAACTAAATGGAATTTTCAAAAATTAATTTTGTAAAATTGGACCTTGAAATTGATTTTCTTTTAACATATATGTTTTCTTACATTTTATATAAAATATAGATATACACTTTTGATATAAAATGTAATTTTATCAAACAATAACAGCTAAAATCTCAAGTTTAAAATAGGAATGCGACTTTTCTAACGTTACGAAGGACGAAGTTAAATTAACAAAGCCATATTGTTTAGTCATAAATCTTTTTAAAAGTGTCATTACGTAGAATGATGCCTTATGCATCGACCAATGCAATATGCAAATATTGTGCAATAATGCCATATGCCATTAGTGATGGTGTGATACAACAACGTGACTTAAAAGTTTACGACCTAAGTGTAGTTTTAATTTATAGTTATTAAATACACTAAAATTTCTAATATGATTGCTGCAATTATGGAATAAATACAAGTTTAATTACCTTATTCAACAAATTATAAAAAAAATTCTATAACACAGATATTTACTTGGTACCAAAAAGAAAGTATCGAAACTTAGCAGTGAAAAAATATCACAGGTATCGATACCGCTGATGCTATCAAAACCAACTATCAATAATATATTTTATCATTATTAAGTTTCAATTTATATTTCAGCTTATTGTTATCAATAGTAATGCATTATTATCTGCATTGATTTGTGTTCCAGTAAGCACCATTTGCCAGTTTCGTAAATCTTATAAATAACTGCTGTTAGCAAAAGCATAGCTGAAACAAATCATGACCTTAGTTATTGTGATTGTGTTAGAATAGAATGTCATAATGTAGTCGATAGAATCGGCTGGAAGTTTCGATACCGACGATTCCGTCAAAAAGAGGTATTGTTACCAATTACTGAAATGTAGAATCAATACTTCAATAGTTTCGATACTTTTTTAATGGCACAACACACGGACATTGAAAAACCTGTAATAAATATTTTTAAAAAATTGCTACAATTGCATATTATTTATATACGGATATCTATTGAAAAAATAATTACTCCACAAATAAACATGAAGCAAAAATAATATAATGCTTAGATTCATTTGCATTTTTACGCAGTTAGTCAATTCGAGGAAGGATCTACTGAAAAAAATACCATTCGCTAAAAATTACATACAAAGAAAAAAATGAAATCTATCGCCGTGTCATGGTCAGGGTTTAAACCTTGTTTCTTCTACGCTGTTTTATAAATATGTAATTGCTTATTAACCTCTTAAAAGGTTTTGCGAAGTGATACCTACCACACATAGTGAATGACAATATTCAGTAATAATAGTAATTTAACACGATAGCTGTTATAATGATTATTTTATGTTCGACAAACTTATGTTTTTGCAAAACGTTTTTTAAATGATTCTATTTGAGTTGCTTGTCTCACACCTGCAAATAATGACATGATTCATTATTTTTATGCACGTTAAATGAATGACCTTTCAACTTTTCACTTAATATTTAGTCAAAATGGCATTTAATAATCCTCATAAACAAGTTTATTGCGTTTTTAAATTTTTATGCTTTTACTTTAGAAAATAAGAACTCAATTAGCTAGTTAGATTAGTTAACTTTTCATCCGAAGGCGTATTTTTTGTATATTAATTTAATAATTATTTAACTACTTACTATAATAAGTATTAAAAAATTCACATTTACTGAAAAATGTTCTGTAGCAAATCGATTCGAATTTTATTGTTCAAATAGATGTCAAGGTTTAGAAAAAAAAGGAGGCAAAAAGTTTTGTTTGATTCGAACAAGAAGTTATAAATTATTAGGTTGTTTTAAAATTGTAATTTTATTCTAAATATGAAGCTAATTTCTACTTCGTCGGCTAGTGTAGCACTTTCACAATAAATGCTGAACATAAAATGTAAAATGTTGGGTAAATTTGAAAATATATTTCCTTCTGATGGCTTAGAAACAATATGTTAAAATCAATTCCCATCTTTTGTTTTTAACAAACTGCTATAATTAAATCAAAGCTTTTACTACCTGTGTTTATATGCTGTATTTTATAAATAAATTATTTAAATGTAAATATTTAAAAGCAAGAAATATAAATAAATTTTCAACAAATGATTTCTGACTCTTTTCGCAATCATCTTGTCATTTTGAATGAAATCTTTTATTTCAAATGTTTAAACTGCACTGAGAGAAAAAGTATGGTACTATAATCATATAGCAAGAAATTTTCCCTATAAAAATACAAGAAAAGAATTTTTAAAAAAATTGCAAAACACAAATATTAAAATAAGAAAATCGTGTCTCACTATTGAAGGGAAGGAGCAAATTATCAAAGAATTAGGAGAGTTTGTTAAAAAACAGTCAAATATTCTAAAGGACACAATCAAAGCTTTTGTCCACTCAGAAAACGTTCTTGACAAAATAGCGTACTTTTAAGCAAATAAAAAAAGAATCCTTTTTTTTAAATTATAAAAAATGGATTTCCTTTTAAAAGAGTCAAGGTTTGTATTAGAAACTTTCTGTCGATATTCAACTCTAGGTGGGTTTACGGGTGGGTTTTAATGATTCAGTTTCTTTTTCTTTTATCTATTTTTTTTTTTTTTTTTTCAATTTTTCGTCTCATCCTTCAAGTTAGAGGCTTTGAAGTTTGAATTTATTTCAAATCTTGCTTCCAAACTTAAAAGTATCTATCTAAAAAAAATCAGCTTGATTGGTGATTAATCTCCGAATCTCTTCGTTGTGAATTTAGTAAATATATGCAAACATATAATTCAAATTTTTTGTCTTATAGAATATATGTCATAATTTTAATAACAACACATTTACAGGTTTCTGTATTTTTTTTTTAGAACTCTGTAATATTCTTATTAGTTATACCCACACCATGAAACACTCTCTGTTTTTCAAAAGTCCCATTGTCAGCTGCATCTACTTTTTTGATCATTTAAACTCTTAATTATGGTTTTTGTGAAACTTTGACTGCGGTTTACTCACCGAAACGCTTTTGTTATGATTTTGGTAAAATTAACAATTAAATATAGTTTTATATTATGAGATAAAATTTGATAAACGTGGTAAAATTTAGTAATTTTCTCATATCTTAGGGTATTGTATAAAAATCATTTATTCAGTTAAATTTACGAGTAAGAACTATAATTTTGAATACCAGAATATGTGATAAACCATTACAATATGAACGGAGAAATTACCAAATTAATGGTTCAAACAAAGTAGATTTTGGGTTTTATTACCAGAATTATGTTTTTTTGACCACAAATATCATTACCATGCAGTACGGTAATTTTACCAGCATTTTTTTCTCCGTGTAGTTGCACTACCATAAATTGCATAGAAAATTTCTTTTAGGGATTTTTTTTTTTTTTTTTTTTTTTGTATATCTAAAGAAATTTGCTCAAAAATTTTATCAAAAACATATTTAAAAGAGTCATAAAATTTACTCTTTACGCAAACCTGTTACTTTTTAAAGTTTCTCTCAAAACTCATATGCGTAAATTTAACTTGTTTTGAGCCTAATCTCTCTTCAAGATAATTTCAGAAATATGTAACATTTTGAACCATGATATCCCTATTTTGTACCATAATATAGTGCGAATTTGCTGCAAATCTTATTAAATTGAAATGTAATTTTGAGTGAGTTGATAAGATAGTTCAACTGAGCATCACATTAAAGTTACAGCATACTTAAATGGTTACGATTTAGATCAACAAGCCCCAAGGCATCTATAAGTTTATTTCTTCTCTATTATTCTTCTTCGCCGCATGTGAGTGGTCCAACGGTTAGGACCATGTGCTAGTAACTTGCGCCTAGCGCGAGCTGGTGCGGGCTCGATTCACGGCTGTGGTAAATTTTTGCCGACCAGGTGGCTGAGTGGTTAGCGTACCTGACTGCGGAGCCGATGGTTCCGGGTTTGAATCCCGCTCAGGACATGGATGTTTCATTCTCTCTCTGTGTATTCTAGGTCTTTTCTTCTGTGTGATTGTGTGAATGGTTGTATGATGTGGGCGACGCCACTCCACCGCCGTGTCTTAGCCATAAGTGCTCACTGGGTAACGATAAGAGAGTAGCAATTCTGGCATTTCTGAGGCCAATGGGAAATAGACCCATTAACCAAAAAAATATATATATATATATTCTTCTTTGCCAATAAATTCGCCAATAAATGAAGTTTGTCCTTCCTCAGTTCAGTTTTATTCACTAGTAGTAATTAGTTTTTCTAATGGCTTTGAAGCACAAATTTTAGACCCTCTCTGTAACCATCCTAGTAAGTATTGAAATTCCTCACTGACTTTGGGACACGAACCTGCGAACCTCTTAATAAGCGGTTCCCAATTTTTTTAGCCACGGATCCTTAAATGACTATGCTTCTTTTGGCGGAACTCCGAGATTATAAAAAAACAAATTTCATTTGCAGCGTAAATATACGAAAAAAAAAGACTACTAATTGTATTGTAAATATTTAATTTGAAAATGAAGTCTTTTAAATTATAAATTTATTGGTGTAAGCATTTACAGAAAATAATATAAATCAGCTGAATTACGGTTTTCAAAAAAGAACTGTTATAAACGTTGAGAATAAAAATGTAATTCTTTTATCTTGATTTTAATTATTTTATTTGAAATGAAAAAGCTTGAGGAGAAATACTTACGTAATTTTTTATGAATGCATATTTTTTTCAAAAAATATTAAATGCGTTGTTAATTTTTAAAAAATGTTAATTTCGCTCCTTCTTTCATTTGGCAATACATGAATAATTTCATATAAATAACCGAAATACTAACAAAATTATGAATTATTGATTGGATATAAATACAATTATTACTGGTTAAAAAAAAAAAAATTTTAACTCCCGGAACCTTTGTAATCCTTCCACTGGACTATAGGGGTCCACTGAACAACTTTTGGGAACCTCTGCTATAAGTAACTGTCCCGACCTTAGCCTCTTAAATATCCTGGTCTGAGAAAGGGGGTAATGAAAAAGTTATGATTTAGTCAGTTTAACCCGTAATGAAACGTTAGTCAGTTCCTGCTAACATTATTTATAAGTTGTTAGTTTTCTGTTATTGCATATACCTATTTTACCCCCAAAAATAGCTTAACAATGCCATTTTAGTCCTCAGTTTCGAAGGACCTCACTATTTAAAATAAAAATCCTGATGGTTTAAATAGTATGCCGCTTTCTTACTGTCTTTAATTATGGTCAATCAATATTACAATAAACAATATTTTGAGAGCTAACTAAGTACACAACATGAGCTTGACCTTCGCTATATAAGCTGAATCATTTCAACTTCAATTAAAAGTAAAGCAATATCGTGCACGCATGAATGATATCACAATAGTATTTGATCTCATTCAGAGATAAGTAAACAGGCAGTTTTAAAGTTGAGAGGACATTTTCCTTTTCAAAGAACCGCAATTAAGCATCTTAATGCAATCACGTATTAACTCTTAAAGGAACTTAATCTCACCCGTTACACATACTTAAAGATTTCAACAGACATGTGAAACGAGACAGGCAGGACTGAATCCGGTAATTAGAATGTAGATGAATGATTACTGGTTTTTTTAATGCATCAGTATGTTTGTTGTTTAGAAAGAGTTGAAATAATTCCTCAATTTCTAAATACACTGGGGAATAATTTTTTTTTTTTTTTTGTGTTTATACAAATTGCTGAACTTGACTAATTTTGAAGTGGGGATTTCAAATTTGAAATTAGTTTTGCTCCTAAAGCTACAACTTTTTTTTTAAAATGATGTTTCTAGTCTATTTTTGTCGAAATGCTCAAATTTAAAAACGTTATATATAGCAAGGGGGTCACGTAAATGTGGCGACTAAAGCAACATAAATGTGAGGAATTCGAATAACTTAGGAACTCATGCCAAGAAATGTCGTCGAACGCAGATAGGGGTTCTCCCTTTTTATCAGCTGTTCAGAAGTGTGCGAAGAAACAGTTCAAAATAGGAGAGCACCACTAGTGATGTATGACTACATTTCCACGCATGTTCCGATGCAATTTTTATCTTGATGAAGTGCACTAACTCCAATAAAAATTTGTCGCTTCATTTATGCGACCCCCTGTTATATATAACGTTTTTAAACGAAGATTTTGTCAAAAAATAGACTAAACCTGCCATTAAAAAAAACTGTAGCTTGAACAGAGACACCGATTGCAAATTTGAAATCAGCGATATGAAACTATCCATGATCTGCTACAAAACTCTCATGCAATCGAAGATTTGAACTTATAAAAAGAAATAATATATTTATTTTTAAATTGCGCTGCAGGATACTCTTACCGTATTTTTGAAATGATAGTATTTAATTCCTTTTAGTTGGATTTAATACAATTAAAGGGGAAAAAATGCGTTAAAGAAACAGAAGTTGAGAGATTCGAGAAAAGATGCATAATGATAGTTTTTCATTATGAATTTGAAGTAAATTATTTTCAACTATCTCGTATATTATCTTTATATTTTAGAGTGCGTATGAAACGTAAGAGTGAGAAGGTGGTTAGAATTTAAATGAATGATTGAGGGTTATTTTAAAAGTATCAGTATAAAGAAATTAAAATAAATCATATTTTTAATAAATCATTCAACAAATAAAAACCTATAATATATTATGTTATAAACTGTAATTAATACGTAAAATATGTTAATTTATAAAGGTTTGCAAACACGATGTACATTTATGAAAAATTAATACTTAATTAATAATTAATTAGATACTTTTCAAAATAATTTTAAATTTTTTAATTTGTCTACCAAATTAATTGTTAACTATTTATAAGAATTAATGGATTTACAAAAGTAAACATATAAAAACATAGGTTTGTAGTTGCACTTTTTTTTGAAAAAAATTAATTAGTTAGGATATAGTATATTTGTACCTAAGATTCAATTTAGCCATAAATGTACATTTAATGCTAATTATTAGCTCGTGCACTAAAAAAATACCCATTTTACAGTAAAATTCATTTCTTCCATAAAATCGTATATCGTAAATTTTAAAGTAATATCTATTTAAGTGAAGTGATTCAGTGATTTTTTGGTAATTATTACTGTAAAAATTACGGTATATCAGATTTTTTGTTTCGCAGCATATATCGGTTAAAAAAAATCACCGTCTCACTGAGTGCCGGTACTTTCTACTGTAATTTGATCCGGAATTTTTTACAGTGTAAAACTACGCAGTCTTTTTCGAGGCGGTGAAAAGCGTGCATTATTAAGTTGAACGAATTTTTTTCAATATAAATTTAAAATAAATTATTTTTAAACATTCTTTTTTTTTTAATTTTTTCCCTGTTTCTATATTTTATTGTGTCAATCAAAGATTCATTTTATAAAGCAACCATTTTTATTTGAACATTTTAAAGAAAAAAAAAACTTTTAAAAAAGAGATCTTGAAAAATTAGAAAAAAGATGTATTATAAAATTATTTTTTTCCAACATAAAATTTCAAGTAATTTATTTTTAAGTATTTTTCTTTAAAACTTATATTATCTCAATATTTTAGAAATCACATTAAACGTTCGGTTGGTATGCTTCAAATATTACTTTCGAAAAGTTTTTGTATGCTTGTACTAAAAAAGAATTTAATAAAATATAACGAAGTCTTTAAAATAGTATCGTTACTCAGATTTAGCTTCGTTGTGGTAATAGAGCTACTAAAAGATCATTCCTTACATTATTAAGAACAAAGATATACCATCATAAACTCTTTAAGACCTTGTTAATTACAAATCATGTATCTTAACTTTCCTTTAGTGTTTAGTATGTTGTCATTACATAAATGCAAATTAGCAATTTGTTACTTCAACGCTTGCTGCAGTACATTGAACTCTGATCACATGATATAGGTTACTGGCTCTGAGAACGAGGATACTAACTAGGTTTTTTAATTGCATCTTGGTTGTTTCTTTTTTACCTTTTTTATACTGCTGTACCCTACAGGTAGTTTTTTAGATCTGCTTCTATGTAGGTCACGAGGGACAACATAGATAGCCGTAATGTTGCCAAAACAAGCAAATAAAAATAAAAACTTGGAGAAAACTATTCACTAGAGGAAGAAGTTTATACATTATGAAACTTGACCATTAAACTTATTGAAATTCGCTTTCTAGAGGTTGCAAGAACATCACGGAAAGCGAGGATTTTGATTTTCTACAAACATTAGAGGTGGATTGTAATTTTACTAACCTAATAATCTGCGTGAACTTCGTTGAAAGTGATGAGGTCTTAAATGTCTAACAATGATGAAACACGAAGAATGATAATAAAGTATCGTTTCATGAAGTGAAGTATGTATTGTGAAAGTTCAGAGAGTGCAAATGCTAATCAAATTATTTTTTTTTCTCGACGTGTAAGAAAAAATAAATATGACTTTTCACTGTGATTCCTTCCTTTCATGACGAATTGAAAATGAATATATATATATATATATATATATATATATATATATATATATATATATATATATATATATATATATATATATATAACATAAATATAAAAAGTATAAAAATAAAAAAGAGAAAAATGAAGAAAGTTAATAAGTTTTATTTACTGCGCATTAGTATATGCAGGGTATCTGCACACATGGAAAGTCATAAATAATCATGGAAAATCGTGGATGTCGGTAATGAAAAAAATTTGTCATGAAATGTCATGATTTTAGCTATTATTTAAAAAATAAATAATGGAAAGTCACAGATTTAGGTTGCCGAAAAATCTAATTTTCAAAATGGAATTTACCCCCCCCCCTCCACCTCCCTCGATTTCACAGTGTTCCGATGTTCTGAATATCTGAATTTGTAACAAAATCCCCACTCACAGTCATATTTTATTTTAAAAAAATATTTTTATCCTGCTCTTTAAAAATTATGGTGTTCTATGAAAAAATGAAGGAACTAACATCATTTCTTAAGCGAATAATCTTTCGAACTTCAGTGATTTCAGAATTTATTTTTTTATATATTATTCAGGTATTATTTTTATTTTATCAATTTAAAATTGTAGTTTAGGCCTTTTATATTACTTACTTTTAAGAAGAAATAAAACAGTTTTAAATAATTACATATATCTGATTGTATTTAGTTATTTGCTTTTGTATTTTTTTCAGCTATTTTGTTGCTTAAACTCTCTCTTTACTCTTTCTTTTAAGTTTAAAATCAGTAAAAACGAAGATGCAGGGTATAACAGTTTTAGTTATATCTATCATTTCATTTAATGCTATTATAATGCTTTTTTAAATAAATTGTTGTGTTTTGTCCGAGAAAAAAGTAAATCCGGTAAGTCATGAAAAATTCTTTGAATTAAAATTAAAAAACTGAAAACATTAAAAATTGAAAATGTTAGAAAGCATTCCTTTTTGCGGATATAATCGTGTGAGCTGATGAAGAGATTATTTCTTTTTTTCCTGGATTTTTATTAACAAAATATTTTTAAATTCTTTTTTTTTTTTTTTTTTTATTATAATAATTTTCTTCGTGTCTCTTTTCGCTAATATTGATAAATATTGGTAGAAAAGTCACATTTAGCGGTTTCTCTGTAAATTTATCAAAATATATAAAAATTAGAAAGGAATTAATTTATTATTACAAATTAATCTTTCACCACTTCTTAATTTGTGTAAATACATGATTTATTTAAGAATTGTATCAGAATAAACATCAAATGCTAAAATGGAATTGGTAAAAAAAAAATTGAATTTTTTTCTTTTAAACAATCGTCAGTTAATATAAATTCTTCTATAGTAAAATAATTATATTAATGGTTAAAAATATGCTATGTATTTCTGAGATAGAATAGGTATATTTAGGCTGCTTTTAATTCTATAATAATAATATTCACTGTAAACCGTTAGTAGTAATTTTAATGTAAATAATTGAAAATATATGAAATTAAAAACCAAAATGCTTATAGTAATTACGAACTAATTTTTCTTTACATTTTATTTAATACAGATACTCCATTTTCTAAGGAATTCAACCGAAGTGAACAAAAATTTCTTTTTAAGTACAATGGACAAAAGAATTTGATTAATTTTCCTTTGAAGCAAGAGGCAATCAATTCAAATCCGTCTAAAAATGAAATAAATATAATAATGGTGAAAAATTATTTTGAAAAAAGTTTAGAATGAAGGTCAAACTGTTAATGGCTTTTAAATGTTGCTAGTCAACTTTAGCTTCAAATTTTGAACTTGATAGATATTCTGAGCGTAGGAAGTTAGAATGTAATTTCAAAGTTATTTAATAATGGTTATTTAATTTTATTTTTTATTTTTCGACCGTTTTAATGCCAAAGGTTAACAAAGAGAATTTTCAATATGTTTTGTTTTTGTTGATTAATGTCTATTCGAAATTCCCGAGAAAAATGCCTCTTATAAAATTTATGAAGATAAAAACATTTTAAAGAAAGTCAAAACATTCGAAATAAAAAATCCTTTGACGTGCACAATCACTGTAAAAAATGGATACTCAAATAACACGAAACTATCCTAGTTTATGACTATAGCATGTTTAGGTATATGCTCCGTGCAAACGTTTCGTCAAAGTGAAGAAATAACTATCGTCACTTCATCGACGAAACGAATTTCGTCAAAACTTAAAAAACATTTCTTCATTCTATTTTTCCGAAAAAAAAAAACTCGTAGTGCCTAATGTATCGACCTTCTTTTAATAATCACTTTAACGTGGGCACCATCTAGTATCGCAAAACAACAAGGTGAAACTACACTCTCGCCCAAAACTGGCTTCGAACCCCGGATCATCCTGTTAAGTCCTTGACCACCATACGGGCAGGCTGGCTTAATTCGTCATTTTATTTTCGATTGTTTAGTCTTTATTCTAGTTTCGACATTCTACTGAAAAATTTCCCACAATGCACTACAATGAGGTTTCGAGTTGAGGAAACATTTTCGTCATATATATTAGAGTTCCAACTCCGTCTCAAATCACGTGATTTTGTGACGAAATGATTCTCAAAATTCGGTTCAAGGATTGCTTAATCGTCAAAAGTAAAAGTTTTGTTTCTGAGAGTGATGAAACACAGAAATTCATTACGTTGCTTTAATATTTAAGAAATTTCGAAACGCGGTTAAGATCTCCAAAGATATAATATTATTTACTATAGACTTTTAAAATAATAATCTTTTTATTATGTTAAAATATTTTTGTGATTTTCTATAAAATGGCCATTCTTAAATGATGGCATGAGATGATGGATGGAGATGAAGGGGTTCGTGAAATTTTGACAGTAGGGGACAATTAAGGGGGAAGAGGCAGCAAAAAGTGTGACATCCCACATTTTGATAAAAATGAAAATATTTTTAAGAAAAAAACTTATTAAACGTTTTCATAATATTTATTTAATATTTTTTCATCTTTTTCACAAAATAAGTAAACATCTGATCATTATTACGTTCTCAAACGTCTTTAAAAATGTCTTAAAAACTAAAGAATTAAATTAGAAATTGTATCTGTAACACATGCTTATATACTAATATAGTAAGAGATGTGACAAAAGAATAGAGTTATAGTAATATGTGACACTTGATGACAGAGGGGAGAAGGGGGGTCCAGAATATTGGAAAAAAAATTAAACGTTGCTTATTGACCACTCAAAGGAATCGCTTACAATCGAAAGAAGACATGAATTTAAAACAGGGGTCAACCATGCGTGTTCTACAGACCATTTGAGGTCAAGGTCCCTTTTTCATTTAAACGGCATTTTTTAGCTCTAAAAAGAGAGAGAGGGAGAGAGAGAAAGAGAGAGAAAACTTTTAGTATCAATATCTATTGGTTTTTAAACCAAGGACCACTTCTAAACTAACTGAATTTATAATCCTATGTATGTATACTAGTATCTATGCCAGTCGGTTTATCATATTAAATAAACAAGCTCAGAAAGTATCAATTTTAATCATAACTCACTTTTGCGAAATTATAATTTACCCCATTTTTTTAAAAACCCATAGGTTTGTATGCAGTTCAGTAACCGTATTAGTTTTCTGTATTGTTTGGCCTCTGTAAAGGAACTTATCTAAAATTTATACGGTAACATGCTGAGGTAACTTTAGAATGTCCCAAAAAAAGAGTTAAAATGTTAAAATAAAAGGATTCACTATTGGCACGATCATTCACACCCTGGGCATTCCACAAAATAAGTCGAACAAACATCCTGAAATAGGTTAAACAATTTGTAATGATTTTACAGAGAAAAGAATGCGGAGAACGAATTGACAAACCGCAGCGGTATTTTTTTAAGAATGACTTCCGTATTATGGTGCTTTTACGGGTAATTTCCACTTTTATGAGAAAATTATCAGATCCGTTGATACAATTGTATTTTACTGACGCATAACCATGAAATAAAATATCAAGTTTATTTATCAGGGGAAATTTATTTTTATGGATAATTTGTTAACGAGAATAACTATTAGTAGTAAAATAAATAAATTTTAAAAGATTTACTTTAAACTTTTTTACATTTGAATGAGTTGGTGGAATTTATGTGCTTTATTTTAAAGGATTTAAAAATATACATATAGAATATCAATTTATATTAGTTTTTGCTCACAACCATATTAAGCGTTAGTTGTTTGGCTATTTTTTAATCGTTTGAAATTTGAAAAATAAATAAAACCTTTCCAAAATTAGAGTATATGTATCTATAAAATATAGCAATTGAGAAGTTAGTTTTTTAAAAAGTTAAGTAGCTATCTTTTCAAAAAATGTTACTTTAAAAACTGTTTTCAGGATTTTCAATTTTAACAAAAAAATTTATTGAATTGTACTTTTGCTTTAGCTATTATTAGATCTTCATTAACTTAGTTTTAAATTTTTATTCGTGCATTTATTATCTAAATTTAAGAGTCAATGAAAGAATTTATTTTTCGTTTTTTGCAATTAAGAATGTTGGGAAGTTTTAGTAAGAAAAATTTCTACATTGTAAGTTAAGAGTATTTTCTTCAAAATATTCACAAACTAACTGCCTACTAAGTGGTTTCATAAGGTAGTTCTAGTTGGCGTGATAAAATTCTGGTTGTTAAATTAGGTAAAAGCAGTTAATAAGCGGTTTTTCAAACAGTTAACGGTTTAAACATCATCTTATTTATGGTTATTCGATAGCTTTGTTTGAATATAGTAAAATAACAATAAAATAATTTGTTATTTAACCATTTTTGAGCGAATTAACTGTGTATAAAAAATTATCTCAGAAATCGTCCATAAAGAAGCTTTAAAATCCCACAACAGCGCACGTTTCAATGGAATTTGGGGTTAAATAAAAATGTTCAAAGCAATTACGGCAACAACAACAAAATTTGATTCATATTATTGTTTATTTCTAATCTAATTCTTTCACCTCAAATATTTAGGCGAAAAAGATTGTTAAACAAACAAGTTTTAAATAGAAAAAAAATCGAAATCTAATTTTATAACTAAAAAACTTAACATCCCATTAAGCGAAATACTAGTCTTCCGGCAAAAAACTCTTAGAATTCGATTTAGGGTGAATGCTGTTAACGACTGAGACTCTATTAACTTTTGAATCGTTAGAATTGCACACATTTTCGAAAAAAAATTGTTTATTATGTATTTTGCATTGTGAACGCATGAATGTGTACACAACCTATCAAAAATAATTAATGTATTTCTGATGGATATTTAAATGACGTGTTTTATTTATAATCTTGGACATTGTTTTCATGAATAAAATCATAAATATTTCATTATTTTTTAAAAATATTTTGAAAATGTAATTGACTAAAGAAGAAAAATACTAAAAATAATTATAACAGAATTAAAGTATTTTTGTAAAACTTTAAAAGGAAAACCTACTCTATTGTATGCAGTAATAATATATAGAATGAAAATTAAACTTATTCTATAAAATATCAAAACTGATAATTCTCTATTAAGTCATGGGGTACTCTAGTTCTTTACTAAATAATTATTTACAGTCTGAAAATTTTGTTTTTACTAGAAAAAACCTTAATTTTTTTATTTGTTTAAGTTATTCTTCGTTGGTAAATTTTCCATGTTAGATAAAACGTGACAAATATAAAATTTCAAAACGGATGGAAAAACAAAATTATAAAACTCAATTTTCAAAATTTTATTTTTCTTCTGAAATTATGATAAAAATCATGCTAATAGAACAAGATAAAAGTAATACTATGATCTGTTATAAAAAAATAATATAAAAAATATGTAATAATCAAATAAAAAAAATCGTATATAATGTTGACAAAATCATATATAATGTTAATAAAATCATATATAATGTTGATAAAACTCATATAAGTATTTCATAAAAATTTTAGTAAAATAAAGAATTACTTTTTTAAAAAAATGTGTAAATTTTAAATTTTTAAACTTTTATTTTATAATTTTAAAGTTTAAAACTTAATTAAATTTTTGAACTTTAAAATTATAAATTATTTATATAATAAATTATTTGAAATTATTAAATGATATCTCTAAGGGTAACTATATCTCTAAGTTAGCATGACAAAATGTAATTCCTTTCTTTTCTTCTTCACAGTCTTGCTCACTAAACAAAAATTATCTGTTTGCTTTAAGTTCCGCTAAATTAATTTTAATTTGTAATCAAATGGAGTCCTATCAAATAAAAAAATAAAAATCATTCACAGTTTGAATTTTTTCTTTATATTTAATGAAAATACAGAGCACACAGACTCAATAATATATTTTAAAAAAATAATATTTGCCGAATTTCCCCCAGAAGTCCGTTTGTAGGTGCAACCGGAATTTCCGGTAAGTTTTTATGCATGATTAGAGTAATCGATGAGTTAGTTCTCTTTCATTATCTTCAAACCTATCTTTTCGTTCATGATACATAACGATTTATAAAATATTTTATTATATAAAACCACACCCATTAAAAAACCAGTTTTCTAACCACAGTTCACTAAATTACGATGACTCCTGGCAATTTACATACCTTTAAGAATGCATATTTATATGGTTGTCTCAAAGGCATTCCAACAGAGTATTTGGTATTAAATTATACGTCGCGGCGCACTATTATTAATTTATACAGAATAAAATGCAATCAAAAACAGTTGATTTAGATTGATGACTGATTATTTGATTCCAAAACTTTGTTATGTTTTCAATGTGATAGTGGGTGAGTAAGCAGCATCTAATGTCTTGTTTATTTTCCCATTATTGTTAAACGTGTGAAACTTCAATTTTGTTACCACGAGAAAACAAATCTAGCTAAATTTCCGTACTGCATGGTATTGAACTTTCTGGTAAACAAAAATCCACCATTCTGGTCAATAAAACCAAAACCATTCATTTGGTAAGTTTTACTTGCATATGATAAAGGTTTGCCGGATATTCTAATTCAAGATATATGCCGGATATTAGTTATTATATAAGTTTGCCGGATATTCTAATTCAATGCCGGATATTCAATTTGCCGGATATTCTAATTCAAGAAATTCTAGTTCTTTTATTCTGCGCATTTAATAAAAAATACAAAACTGAAAAGCAAGTTTAACTGAAAGAATGGTTTTTATGTCATGCCCTAACGCATCACGATAAAAATACCAAATTTTACCCCATTTACCAAATTTTATTAAAGAACCATATTTCACTTTTAATTTTACCAAACCCATTATCAAAGCACTTCGGTAAAAATTAAAAATTTTTTGGTGTTATCATAGCTCGTGAGTGTAACCTTATTCGTTGTTTGCTAAAATTAAAAAGGTTATAATATTTTTTAACTGTATTTTTAGAACATTTAATATTTCTCGAAGGACTTAGGCAGTATAATGTTAAGCTATAGTTTTCACTAAGAGGGCATTTTTACATCAAACTGTTCCTTAACATTTCCAAATAGGAATTTCCATTAGATAACAGCACAATACGTCGAAATTCGTGATGGCATACATGGAAATTGTGGAAAGTATTACAACTCATAACCATCTAAACTAGATAATGAATTCACGCAGAATGTTAAAATAACAACTCTGAGGGGGTATTACTCTCAGGGAAGTAAGTGATTTGATGAAATTCCATAAATGTTTTAGAGAAAAGATGAAATAAACAAACATGTTACCGTTACCCTTAACAACACCTCTCCCCTGCGATCAATAAAAATATTAGCGTATGAAATGCAACTATTGATAATCATCGTTGTTTATTATTTTAAATAATTGAATTAATCAAGGGAAGTGATGTTTTTCAAAGTTAAGTGCCACTACTTGTATATGCGGTTTAAAGTTTTTTTAAGATTAGTGCTTCTTCCAGGCATACTGTACACGTTTTATTTAAAAAAAAAAAAATTAAGTGGCCCTTTTCCCGAGATATTCATACTTTCTAACAACCGACTTACTTAGTTATTATTAATAATAACCGGTGATTATTAATATTAACCAAATACTAATATTGGCATGTAACATATAAACAACATTATATCATATTTTCACTAAAACGGTTACGAGTTTTAATAAAATCACTTTCTTCCTTAGGAAGTATTTTAACATCTCACGTGAATTTAACGTCAAACTTAGGGATTTGATTTTATCACCGTTTTTATCATCTCCCTGCGGTATATACACGTGTAATACACGCGTGTAAAAGTTTTGAACTACATTAATTAAGTGGCCGGAATACATTACAGTTACTAAAAATACAAGTGTGTAATATTTTATTTCAATGACACCAAATTCGACCCCGATTCTACGACTTAAGACAAGACTAATTCCCAGTAGTGGTGCTGTGTTTAAAGGTGCGGGTCGAGTTTGGTTCCCATGGGATGCAAGTCTAATTTTATTTTTTGAATTCGACAAATATTTCTCTATTTTAAATAATTTGCACCCAGTTTTTATTTTGTGATTGCAGTGCCATCTGTCAGCGAAAATACTAAAACATACTAATTTGAAGTACTTTTTTTTTAGAGAATTAAAATCTTCAGTAGTAAAAGGGGGTTTCTATTCACAGTTTTGAAGTTTTTAACTTCAAAACCTGGAAAATGAAACAATTTCGAAAGAACTTAATGATAATTGCGTGCAAAAATTTTTCAATCTATTAGCATTACGCGGCACAATCATTATACTGCTCTCCTAACTATTGGAACCATATTTTCCAGATTGTGGCTACCCCTAGATCTATATATCAATAATCAGAAACCAAAATCAATCGGAAAAAAAGTCTCCTTATTTACAGAAAATACTGGCACTTAGTCCATGAAAATCCAAACATTCGAGCTAAAATTATTTAGGTTTGTATATTTTTCTTTGACTATACCTACCTTTGTGACATAGTTCCCAATACGAGTTCAGAAACCCCCATTGTAAGAAATTCCGGATCAAATTACGATAAAAAGTACTGGCAAGCTTTCATCGTCCTTAAAATACATTATACCGTGGTGAAATTTATTGTAATCATAAATTTTTATACCGTAATTTTTTCAGTAATATTTATTTAATTACAGTGATTTTACAGTATGTATTACTTAAAAAATTAAGGTATATCAGATTTTTAGTTCTGGAAAACTTAGCAGAAAAAATGGATTTTACAGTAAACTGTACTGGCGCCTTCATTATCAATACTTTTTATCGTAATTTAAGCCGGAATTTTTTACAGTGCTGTTAAAAAACTATTTTGTTAAAGCTTCTCACAAAGGAAAAAAGAACATTTAAGCCATTAGAAAAGAAAAATACTCAATCACAATTAAAAAAATTTAATAAACACCTAGAATAAATAGCTCTAAATTATCTTTAACATGCTCATCACAAATATTATCCTCCATTTAGTTTTTCGACATCACAATTAGTGTTATTCTAATACATAATTAAATAACTCATTATTTGTATTATGTTTCTGATATTCAACAATTGATATTCAATCACTTATTGATCTTATATTAATTATCATTTACAAAATACAATAAACTATAACAAAGAAAACAAACACAATAAAATAATGACATTTTCGGTCTAATATCATCTGTCAAAAAATAACTATTTATGCCATCTGATGCGGAAAATAAAAATAGAATTGCAATTTTTTCAATCTTCATGAACTAGTTATTTTTGTTGTTTGTTACTGCTTCGTCCTATTTTTTGATATCATAGATTTTGTTTTTGTCTTTTTGAAGAAGATCGCATTGATCTTTCATGAAACAATTTTCGTACATAATACAACAAAGTTTAAATGAAACTGCAAACAAAAAAAAAAAGATACAAACTGAGTTTAAAATTAATATAACAGCAATTGTTTCGATAAATAATAGGGTCAATAAAGTCTAATTTGAAACTTATTATTTTTAATCTTCTGAACCTGGGATAACACAAAAAATACTCTATTCGGAGAATTCTGTTTGTTTTGTCTATATGGTGGGCTTGAAACAATATAATGATTAGCCACATTAAAAATTTTTCAGGAGATAGTTTTTGTTGGAAATCGTTACAATTTAAGTATAGACCATAAGGAATTTCGATGTATTGTGCTTTTATATAGCGGAAATTCTGAAAACTTTAAGGTACCTAACTGGAAAATACTAGGAAACAGTTTTATGTAAAAATATTCTATTTGGAAAAAGTGAGGCCCAACACTATACTGCTTAAAAAACCTGCTAAAAATATCGTTTTAGACCACTGGGTCTAAATTATGAACTGGTTCTTGGTGAGCTTTTAAACAGGTCGTAATAGAGAAATGCCCCTAGCCGCGCATAATGACGTTTCCGGGCACTGACTCCGAGGCCAATTTTAATCCCGATAATGTACCCTAACTCACCTAGAAAATTGTCGAAATATTTTTGCCACCCCCTGCTATATACAACGTTTAAAAACGTGCATATTTCAAGAAAAATAGACTAAACAAGTCTTTTAAAAAAAAATCTGCAGGTTTAGGAGCAAAACTAATTTCAGATTTGAATTCCCCACACCGGAAAGTTTTTGCATAAATGTAACAAAACATTTGTTCCTCACTTTTATTATATGTTTTTGATTTTTAAATCTGCGATTTTCTATTTTTCAAATATCTTTGATTATGTGTATCCGAAAAACGCTAAGAAGAATGACTAGCAACATGACTAGAAAACAGTTCAGAGATAATCCAGATCCTGCCAAATAAAGAGTTCTTTCTGAATGTTCTTTTTTTGTTCTTTTTAAATGCTGGCAAATATTTGATAAACAGCGAAACATAAATATGAATAATATGAAAATGTAAAATGTTTTCAGCCGAAATTCTAATCATTTGAATAAAAATATTCAATTTGTAGAAACTTTATTCAGCTTTTTATACTATTTTATTTTATTATTTGTATTTGTATCATTTCTGTTCAAAAACAACTACACTGTGAAAAATTCCTGATCAGATTACGGTTTAAAGTACCGGCACTTACGATGCATCATCCATAAAATCTATTTTTATCCATAAATATTATTCCATAATTTTACAGTAATATTTATTTTATTAGAGTGATTTAGTGGTGTTTTTACAGTAATTATTACTGTAGAAATTACGGTTTAACAGATTTTTTGTTCCGTAACATGCTCCGGTGAAAGTAGATTATACGGTAAAAAGTACGGGCACCCCGAGTGCCGGAACATTTTGCATTATTTTGATCCAAATTTTTCGACAATGCATGGTGAAGAAAAAGATTTAAAGAATTATTTATTGAGAAAAAGAATTAGTTGTATTATAATGACAAAAAATATATATTAAGCCTATTTTGGCATCAAAGAAGGAAAATACATTGTTGGTTAATAAATACACTTTTTTTTATAAATAAGTATATGCTGACCGGTCTGTGTAGGGGGCAGGGAGCTGTCCTTGCATCAGAAAGGTTCTGGGTTCGAATCCCGGGCAAAGCATGGATGTTTCTTTCTCTTTATCTGTGCTCTATGTCCTTTCTCCTTTGTGTGTGAATGTATGAATGTGACCCGCCATATAAACGGGCTGGGGTAGCGTGACGTGAGCGACGCTGCTACACCGCCGTGTCTTCGCCACAGGTGCCCACTGGGTAACGAAAAGAGAGTTAGCAGTTCTGGCACTTTCTGTGACCAATGGACAATAGTTCCAAGTGCCCGCCATTAAAAAAAATGTGTATTGTATTTTATTTGGTTCCGAATAAGATGTGAATCACTTTAGAGTAGCGCGCATTATTTTACAATTTAAACTGTAGGAAATGTAAAAAAAAAAAAAAAAAAAAAAAAAAAAAAAAAAAAACTCAAAAGAGAGGCACTGATTTCCTTAGAAGTTTTCACGAGAATATTACTTATACTATTTTTTGTGAAGCATACACATTTCAAATCTTTTATTTTCTTCATATCAAAAATACATTCTTAATTATATTTCATTCCGGAAGCGAAATAATGTAAAAAATGTCCGTTTAGTTGCAGCCAAGTCATTAAATGATGCTGCTGTTGTTTTTTTAGAAGCTTTTTTTGTTTCTTTATCAGATAGCGCTTCCTCAAATGCCAGAAGTTCTTTCATTACAAATCGCAATGATATGTTCTGTTTCCATAAAACTACTTTAATGGTTTACGGATGGTTTCAAGTGTTGATTATTTTTCTTCATCAAATATAACAAACGAATTCTTGTTTGATAGAAATAAATGTGTCACCTGATTTGAAAAAATACGAAACGTTAAGTGCTTCATTGACTCCTATGTTAAAATAAATCTATCAAAACATTGTTACAAAGCTACGGTCTATGTTACACATCGATAAATCAGACTAATTTGAGTGTTTCTTGGGTTTTTATCAGTCATATTTATCAGCAAACATGTTACATAAAAAACGTGAAATATTTAATAAAATAAAACGAATACTTGATAAAATATAATTGTAATTTTTAAATCATTCCTGTTATCATTGCTTCATATTAATACATAGAAAACAAAGCAATGTCTATTTATAATAATTTCGCTGCACTGAAAGCAATTTCGGATCAAATTACTGTAAAAAGTACAGATACTATTTACAGTAAAATCCATTTTTACCGGAACATGTTACGGAACAAAAAATCTACTATACCATGATTTTTAAAGTAATATTTATTTCATTAGAGTGATTCAGTGATTTCACTGTAATTATTACTGTAAAAAAGTACAGTATAGCAGATTTTAAATTCCACTATAAAATAAATATTACTATAAAAAATACGATATAATATTTATGATGAAAATTTATGGTGAAAATGGATTTTACGGAAGAGGCACCCAAAGTTCCTTGTACCGTAATTTGATTCGGAATTTTTTACAGTGTGATATTACCACAGTAAAATATTATGTAAAAATGCTTTTAGCTAAAAATTATAAGCTTCCATGCGTTTTTTCTAAGACATAACTGTATCAATTTCTAAGAACTATTTTTCTACTTAAATCATGTTCAGATCATAATCATCTCAAGATTTGGAAAATGTGACTCGTGTATTGAGATATTAAATTGACAATGACTATTAACAAAGCAAAATGAATCGGTTATAATATTATGTTTTGTAGATCATTCTTAAAAATTCAGTGAACTGCTGTTTGATAAAATTTTAAGGGTGTTCCGCGTTAAACGAAAGTAAAAATAATTATAATAACAATGTAAATTCGAGCCTATCCGAACATTAAGTTTAATTTTCAATTTTTAATTGTTTATTAATGGTATTTTTTTAATTAATTTACAGTTTTTAACTAATAAGTAACACCTTAACTAATTGCACTTTATTTTTTATGAAATTAATAAACATTCTTTTATTAAAATGAAAAAAATGTCCAAGCACGTTATATTAAGGGATGTAATGAGAAAATTTGCAAATTATATCGGGGAAAAAATATTTTCAGAATTTACATAAAAAAAATTTTATATAAAAATTCGATTTATGCTTAGCAAACATTTCTTCCGTACATGATTTTTTTACTGGAAAATTCTGATACAAAGAAATGTATACATAATAATTGCACGCGTTTGTTTAGATAATTCGATTTATGCTAAATAAATGTTTCGATTTACGCTTAGTAAATATTTTTTCCATGTTAAATTGCTTTACTGGAAAATTCTGATACAAAGAAATGGAATCTATGTATAAATAATAATTGCACGCGTTTGTTTAGATAAAAAATTACTAGTGTATATATTTAAAAAAAGAGCATATATTTTGTAAATTTTATTTATTCATTTATTTGGCTTGTCATTGTCATATATATTTTGTAAAACATAACACGCGTATTTAAGTTTTTTCTTATGTTACTTGTTATTAACATGCACAATTTTGTTATTTTTTCTTATGTCCCGTGTTATTAAGTCGCACATTTTGTAACTTCTTATAAACATTTACACAAAACATTTTTAACACATGTTTATAAAAGATAAAATATGTTTATGGTGATACATATAATGTTAGAAATAAATTAAATTAATGTTTTATACAACCTTGAGCGTCATTTTTTTTTTTTTATGTTCAAAGTAAATAAACGATTACAAAATGGAGGAAAATCTCAAGAAATTAAAATTAGAATGAAAAATCAAAAACAAGAGTTTAATATTATAAATCAATCAATAACTTATCAATACCGATCAATAACTTATGCTCAGAGAAAGAAAGTATGGTCCAAACTACCAGAATGTGATAAAATTTACCGTGTACCTGGCTCTATGGTAACACCAAATGATTTTAAGGGTAATAAATAATTGGAAATGATTTTAAGATTAATGTGACTCGTAACGTAATGTGACTCGTAAAATAAAAGGTCTTAAATTATATGTGATAAAATTTAGTAAATGTGGTAAAATTTCTTAATTTTATTATGATACCTTTGAACAGGGCATAAAAACCATTTATTCGGTTACATTTACTTTTCAATATTGTAATTTTTACTAAATGTATGGTAATAAGAACTGTAATTTCAAAAACCAGAATTTTTGGTAAAGAGTTATCATATTGATGGAAAAGTTACTAATTGAATGGTTCAAATATCGTATATTTTGGTTTTATTAACCAGAATTATGGTTTTTATTATTAGAATTATGTTTTTTTTTTATACCAGAATTATGTTTTTTTTTCAGAATTGCCATTACCATACAGTACAATCATTTTACCATAGCTATACATTTGACCATACATATAGCTTCAGCTAAATAGACTTAGCATTATAGTAAATAGTTTGTTGTGAAATATTTTTAAATTGAAACAATTATAATAAGATTTTAAAATTATTTTTAAAGCAACATTCCGAAATCATTATTTTCCAAATAATATTCTAAAATAATTATTTTCCAAATAATACTCCAAAATTGCTTTTAAATTAATTTTATAGTGATAAATTTTATTCTCTTATTTGTTTTACAAATTTATTTATTTTTAATAAAAACCTATTTAATTGCAAATAATTTTGTAATAAGTTTTTGCAAAGCATATAACAAAAAAGAGTTTAAAACAACTACTATAGGCAATGAGAAAATAATATGAGAAAATAACCATAAATTTACGTCAACTTTCTAACTTAGACAGCTAGTGATTTCGCACCAGCTAACCAGAGTAAGCCCAACATTGCGTCAGACATTTCAAAAACGCAATTTAATTGTTTTGTCTCAGTTACATCGCTGCATCTAAATTTATTCAATTGATTTAGACTCTATGAAAAATTTTTATGTAGCGATTTCTGAAGGCGTGAAGTTGTTTTCAACATCGCAATGGAACGTCTTTAAATTAAAATAATGATAATAAGATACAAAAATTATTTTCTAAACAATATTCCAAAATCATAATTTTCTAAATAATATTCTAAAATCATTTTTAAACTAATTTCAGAGTCATACATTTTATTTGTTTTACAGATTTGTGTTTTAATTAAAAATTTATCAAACTGTAAATACTTTTTTTTAATAATTCCTTGCTAGACATACAACAAAATATTTTAAGAACAGCTAAACATTGCCTCATTGCAGAAAAAAAAAAAAACCCATAAATTTACGCCAACTTTCTAACTTAGACAGCGAGTGATAAATTTCATTTCACCCCAGTAAGCCCAGAATTACGTCAGACATTTCAAAAACGCAATTTAACTGTTTTTGTCGCAGGTTACATCGTTGCATCTAGGTTTATTCAATTGATTTAAGATCCTATGAAGAATATTTATGCAGCGATTTCTGAAGGCGTAACGTAGTTTTCGACATCGCAACTTGGGTGTCATAGCCATATCTATGGTCATGGATCGTTGAGAAAAAGAAAGGCAACATAAAGAATAAGCAATTCCTTTCATTCATGGATGGATTATTTGTTTAGAAAATAATATAACGCACAGTAACAGCTCTACGTTCACCTTTGGATTAAAATAACTGTTCGCTAAGAGCAACAAACAGCGCTTGTGATCATGACAAATGCCAAACTAATTTGCCTTGCTGCGCAAGTTTCCCTTTTCATAAATAATGTGAAA
The DNA here is from genome assembly GCA_949128135.1 of Parasteatoda lunata. Taxonomy (NCBI): domain Eukaryota; kingdom Metazoa; phylum Arthropoda; class Arachnida; order Araneae; family Theridiidae; genus Parasteatoda; species Parasteatoda lunata. The sequence continues at coordinate 35,164,252 of OX421980.1, read as the reverse complement.
CAAAAAAGAAAAGTAAATGATCTTAGTAACAAAGAAAGAAAATGGCAAGGGTAAAAGTCCGCTAACTAAGATGATTTAATAGCAGGTGTTATATGCTGGAAAACATAATTCGCTTTTAATGAAAACGAGAATGATTTTGCTCATTGTTACTGAAACACATGTTTAACTGAAAGACATTGTCATGCTCGTGTCATCTAAAACACTTTATGACTAGAATTCTTTTAAATAAGTCTTGAATAATTAAATCATCTCAAATTGAAAAAAAAAATTTTTATTCAATATCAAATGAAGGTCAGATATGTCGGTGAAATATATGACATACTTCCGATAATTATCATAAAAATATCGTTTAAATAACCGTGCAATACCAAATAAGTATCAGAATTATCGGTAAAATTTCTTATTTACGTTTGATACATAGGAGTATGATATTAAATAAATGTTGGACATTGATAGAATATTACTGGAAGATATTTGTCGAGTATATTTTAACGATATTCGAATAATATTGTACATAATTAGCATTTTCATTCTGAAATTAAGGAAAAATTACCAGCAGCAGTCTGTCCATCTGATTAACCATGAAGTTTATTGTTAGGAACATTTCTTTACCTGTATGATTTTGAAACAGTTTACAGCTGTTACAGTCAAAAATCCGTGGGGGAAAAAATCCAAAACTAAAGTGTGTTTACTTTTGTAACCATTTACAACTAGCATAGTTTCTAAACTATAAAAATAAAACTTAAACGGACATCTGTACTCTGTGGGTGCTGCACCCATTTATGCACGAATGATAGTTTCATATCCTATTAGTCCTCCGATTGAAGAGTGTAGGACACTAGAAACTTTTCATGTATTGAAAGAATGTAAGAAATATTGTGGTATCAAGGCTGGGATTCAAACCCCTGTTCATCTGGTCATGAGATTGATCAATTAGCCCTCTCAGATACAGTATGTACTCAACTGCGCTGAAAAAAAATGGCAGGCCTAGTTGGAGCAAATAGAAATCTGGAGGCCTAGTTGGCGCAAATAGAAATTTTTAAAGAGAAATTTCTAACAGTGCACAGTGGGCCAGAAGACCATGATCTTTGGCCAAAAGTCAAAATTAAATTTTCAACTAAAATATGTGTAGACAGTTTTAATATCGCCCAAATTAAGTATTCATAATCATTCCAAACATTACAATTTACTTTTTGGACCGACAAGAGTACAATGTAGTGAAAAATACGTTAAATTTTTTTTTTAAATGTAACTTTTAAATTTATATCTCAGAAATATATATAAGAATTTAACATTTGACACTTTACAATGCTTGAATGACTTTCGAAACTTATCTCCAAAAAGTTCCACGAGGTAAGTAGCTACACTTCTTTTTTTTTTTTTTTTTTTTTGTCTTTTTTGATGTTTCTTCTTCCGAAAAACCCTGCCCCATTTTGCCCATATTGCAAAGGTGGACTAAATATACCGAAAAACAAAAATTATGTTTTTTTTCTTGTTTTCGCGTTATTTTGTAATATTATTTCTGAAATATAATTTGCTTTTCATTTTTTATATAAAATAAAGAGAATTATTATATTTTCATTGCTATATTTAATTATTTAAACGTACTATATATATATATATATATATATATATATATATATATATATATATATATATATATATATATATATATATATACATATATTTGCTCGCCATATTTCAGCCGCCATTTTGTTTTTGTTTTTTTGGTATTTTTAGTGCATTTCAAAGTTTCAACTATGAATTCAGTTTACCTGCATATAAAAACCCTAAATAAAAAACCTCAAATTTGAAACAAATTTTATCGAAATACTAATTTTGGCCACGAAACCTTGGATGCTGGCCCACTGTTCAGTGTAAAAAGTAATGCATTTAACAATGTTCAAGATTGTAAAAAGATATCGGGGAGGGAGGGTATTATTTTAGGAAAATGTGTAATATATTCTTGAGCTCTTTGCGTTATTTGGGAAATTACCTCAAACCTTTTTCCTATTTTTTTTAAATATAAAATTTTGTATTGTGATAACAAAAAGAAGAAAAGTTTCAATTGACTTTCCTTTTGAATTATAATGAAATATTCATTAAAATTCATTGGAACAATAAGAAAAAGCAAATTGTAAGTTTTAGAATGTGATACAAGTGGCTTTTAAATGCAAATTTATCATCAAAAGGCTAAATAATTCTCCGAGTCCATACTTTTTTACAGCTCTTGAATAAAAAAATTTTTAGATTTTTTAAAAATAATCATCTTAATTTTCTTATACCTCTACTCAATATATACACCACACAACAACCACTTCGCCTTAAACTGTGGACCAAAATAACTATTCTCTGAGGATCCACTTAAAACAGCGTTTTAAGTATGACAAATTACAAACTAATTTGCTTTGCCGGGCAAGTTTCCCTTTCCTTGAATTATGCGAACCAAGAAAAAGTGAATCTTCTTAGTAACTGAGAAAATCGGCAAAGGTAAAAGTCAGTCCGCTCCGTCAAATGATTTAAACGCAGGTGTAATATGAAGGAAGACATAATTTACTTTTAATGAAAATGAGAATGAGCTCGCTTATTATTACAAAAGCACATGTCTAACTGAAAGACATTGTCATGCTCGTGACATCTTAAAAAATACTTTATGAATACAAAAATGATCAATTTTCTTTTAAATAGGTCGTGAATAGCCCAATCATATCAAATTGAATCAATTAATTTGAAGTTCATTGCCTCTATATTGATGTTTGTTTATTATTATCCGTAACTTTTCGACACAAAAGTTTGTTTTGCAATTGTTATATATAATTATCCTGTTCCTTTTTTGTTTAAAGCTCTATGATTTTTCCGTCAGATGTCAGATTTAGTAAATTAATAAATAAATGTTTAAGTTCATCCTCCACTGCGCAATAATAATTCAAATGCACTTATGTAAAATTTTTTGAACCGAATATTGTATTAATGCTATGATTTTTAACGTATTACATGTACTTGGTGCTACTAATATTACTAAGCTGTTTACACATTTCTAAATATAGTTATCAAAACTTTTAGAAATGGTGTCTTTTGTAATCATACAAAATTTGAGGTTTAGTCCTTTTCTAAAAGTCGATTTCGTGTCTAAAAAGTTTTTTTTTTTCTAAAGGCTTGTTTTTTTTTTTTTTCCTGGTGTGCTACAACTCTGGTACAGTTTTGAATATTATTTTATTTTCTCCTTAAAGAATAGGCTTAGAATTTGCAAATAAATTAGAAGTTTCTCATAAACCGTCGGAATGAATTTTAGTCTTAACCTATCTAGATGTGTGAAATTCTTATCGTTACTTAATTTTCCAAATCTTTTAACAGATTTATCTACTAATGTAATTTACGTTACACTTGAGGCTTTTTTTACGTATTAAGGTTTTGAATGCCTCAAAGATAATCCTTGACATTTAATGAATTTGTTGCCGTGTATATTAAAATTATATGTTTTAAAAAAAAAACTACTTGTAAAACCAAAATTGTCATTACTATTTATGTTACCACATTTTTAAGTAAAATTAATGGATACTAATTGAATTATCAAGCCACACTCAAACCACACGAAAAACTTTTACTGGCATTGCATTGCAGGCCTCAAAATAAAATACACTAGAAGGGCAGAGAACTCAAGCAAGAGTAAATTTCTTAAAATCGATTCATCAGTTTCTGAGAAAATTGACTTGAAATTTAACAAAAGCTGAGAACTCTATCTGGGATTTATGCTCTCTCTATCTGGGATCATAAGATTCATTTTTTATTGTCATTTTCCTGAGGCCTTTAAATAAACTTATGACAATAAAGTATCATCCTTGAGTATAACCTCTAGCAAAAAAGCTGGGAATTAAACTTGTTACTTTATTTGAATGAGAGAATAGCACTTAACTTACAAAACTTATGTAGGTTTTTTTTAATTTTTTATTTTCGAAATGTAAAATACTAAAGTCAAATATGGTAGTGAATTTTGAAAAGTTAATGTATCCCATCTTAAAACGGTAGCTAGCATTTTTAACATCAATATGCTCAATTTTCAAATGTCCTTGGTAAACTATTTCACCACTTTTTAATATATATATATATATATATATATATATATATATATATATATATATATATATATATATATATATATATATATATATATATATATATATATATATATATATATATATATATATATATATGAATGAAAATAAAAAATGAAAAAATGAGCAAAATTCATTTAGTAATTTTTTTATTAATTTTTTTATTTTTAAGGTAACGCTTTACAAGAAATTCTGATTTGCTGAATTATAGTTTTTATAGTTCGTAAAAAAGACAAAACTTAAAAGTTAACGGAATAAATCATTTTTATGCCTTGTTTTAAGGTATCATAACATAATTATCAATTCACCAAATTTTATCATAGATCATACGACAGTATTTTGCTAATAATTATAAAATCATTTCAAAAACGATTCGGTAAAAATTCCATGGAGCTAAAAATTCCATAGAGCGTTCCCATAGAGCTAGAAGCACGGTAAATTTTACCATATTCGGGTACTTTTAATCTTACTTTTTCTCAAAGTGTATGAAAAATCAATATAATTTATATCGTTTACTTTATTTCTTATCCCAATCAAGCAAACTAAATAGAAATTTTGTTAAAAAAAAAACTTTACTAATTTAAAAATAAATTCTCCGAACATACAGGCAGTTGCTTTAGACAGTGTTTGAAGCATTTTCCATCAGGAAGCATGTTCGATGCTTTCTAAAATACCCATTTTGACCAAGGCTACTAAATTGTTTTCACAGAGAGGTTAATTCTCGAATAAGCAGAGAAAGTAGAGCTTTCGATATCCGTGTGAAATGTTAACGATTGACGAATATGGGTCAGAAAGTGATACGAGATTTAATGTCATGTATTGTCCAGCATTTTAGAGTGGGTGCATATTTCGAAAGAGTGAAAAAAAATAATCCTTCTTATTCTTATGATTATGGAATACTTAAACCGATGAGTTTAATGATTTTTTTTTTTTTGTCTTCTTTTCTATTGTGATTTGCTGGCTTGTCATGTTCAATCGTAGAAATGACAATCGGAAAAATTTTCCCTTTCGTTTGAAAATGTTACGAGTAGCGTGTTAAGCTACGAAAAACAAATTAGAATTGTTTTTTTAAAAAACGTGTGGGATATTTATTTGCTGACTCTGTATGTTTTGTTGTTAGAGAAAGTTTTTGGTAACCGTTCAGATTCTTCCAGAACTAAACAACTTAGAACTAATTTCAATGCATGGAAAAAAAATTCTGGTAAAATACTCATTTTTCACAGCTTTATAAAGTTGATAGATGTTAGCTTATAGCTTACATAGAAATGAAAATGAAACTTACTGTCTAAAAAAAATTAACAATCGTTTACTAAATATAATAGTACAAGAAGATAATAAATTCTGGTAAAAAAGCATAGATCTAGTTGATGAAACCAAAATGAACGGTATTTATACCATTTATTTAGTAGTTTTTTCGCTAATATAATAACAGTTTACCTGAAATTCTGGTTTTCAACATTATAGTCCTGATTACTATTCAGAGCCATGCTCTAAGTTGTTATGATAAAATTACTAAATTTTACTACATATCCCAAATTTTATCACATATTATTAAACTATATTTCATTGTTAATTTTACCAAAATCATTACCAAAGTGCTTCTACAAAAATTAACGAGCATTTTGATGTTCCCATAGAGTCAGAAACACGATACATTTTACCATATTCTGATAATTTTCACCATACATTTTTTTTTTTCCTTAGTGTGCATTGTTGTTTAACTTTTTCCAGGAAATGCACAAAGTAATAAGCTTTTGCAAGAACATAATCCTCTATTTAAGCAAATAAAGATATTTTTATATAATATAACATGCACAACAGATTTCTGTTTTAAATCTTTTCTCAATCTGAATCATCATCAATCGTGAATCACAATACCAAGAATTGATTTTTATTTTTGAAATTAAGATCGTTCGAATTTTCAGAAAATGCACCTTATAATTTTTTGTCAAAAGTTCGAATGCGGAAAATATTTTTTAGATTAAACTTGTAAGAAAATTAAACATGAATTCAAGCCTTAACCAACCTGGATGAATTTAAAATACAAAATAAAATCAGAAGAAATACAAAACAAAATCATCAGAAAACAGTATTTAATTTTTTTAAATATAAGTAAAATGAAAAAAAAAAATATTATAAAATAATTTTTATTCGTGCATTTCTTTTTATTTTTAAATACATTTTTAATCTGTTGATTTTAAATGTTTTGGTCATGTGTGGCGCAGCACTTCGTGTTCCCCCTTCTCATGTCACAATTTCACCAACCCTCTCCCCCCTCAAAGCCTGACATCATTTGAGGGTGACCATAATATTGAGGGATAAGAGTTATACTAACATCTGTGCCAAAGTATTTATACGAATCGAAACTTAGCCTGCAAACTAAATTTAAAACTGTAATGAACTCAAAGTTGAAGATCACAATCTTAAAACCAAAGTAAATTATACTTCTAAGCATAAGTATACTTTTAAGCCCGCCTTCTACAACCCAGTAAATAATCATTCGATGTCAAAAATCATCATTTTCACGTTATGTCAAAAATTAGCCGCAACAGTCAAACTTGTCATTTTTAAACGCTCTTAAATATACTCGTAACTGAACACTGTGTCATTCAAGACGGGTAAATTAGGAATTTGAAAGCGGAAGAAAGGAAGGCAATTCTGGAAGAAAACTTCTTTATTCGTTATCATCTTTTGTTAATAAATCGAGTATTCGTTGAATATGAGTATACGAGTTCGTTGATTACCTCCCTACTTATATTCTCTTTAAAGTTAATACATTACGAAATTTTCTGCTTAAAAATTACATTTCATTATTCACGAACTAAATACTACACTAGCCAAAAAAGTCATCGTATGCTGCTAAGGGTATCTCTCTATTATGGATTAGTTTCTTATGCGCATTTGAACTGATGAACTGATACTTATTTATCAAAAATATCATTATTTTAAGTTAATTTTATGTTTGCTAATGATTATCATCGAAAAATGCATTAAAATAGAATCAGGTAAACGACTTAGATTACATGTAGAAAAATATTAAAACTTTACCGTTTCAAAAATTTATAATTTTGATTCATTTTCTTCAAACAAAAATTTATAAACAAATGTAATTTCAAATGTACAAAAACCGAATTTGAATTATAAATTTTTCATTTTACAATTCATTTCTAATTGTAAAATAATTGTTCAGTAAAGAATTAACTCAATCCTTCTACTTCCTATAATTTTTCATGTAAAAGTAAACTTTTTAGTAGTTCAATGTTTGGGTCAAGGAAAATATTTTGTGATGAAAATAGTATGATTTTCAATAAATTTTAACAATGAAGCTTTAGGGATTTTTTTTAAACCTAGATATTACATTCGTTTACTAAGGCTTATTTATTTAAACTATGGTATATAATAATTTGCGTGAATTTACTTAAAAATTAAGTAAAAATTCCAATCGGGTTTGTATATCTAGAATGCCTGGCCGCTAGTTTACAATTCAGTGGCCTTCAACAACTTGCTCTCTCTTTTTCGAAAATGTTCTTCTTCGCTATAGTTGATAGCAATTAAAATGCTAGCATTTCTTTTAAAATTAGTTTCCTGAACTAAAACAAAATCAATAATCAATTTTTTTTTATTTAAGAAAATGCCAAACAGGAGAGCGAGTCGTCAAAGGCCGCTGGATTGGAAAATCGGTGATCTGATATACATATTTCATCAGAAAAACCATAAACTACCGATTAAGAATCTTCTTAAATTTTCTCAAAATCACCATGACGCTGAATGGTGATTTTGAAAAGCATAAACGATACAAAAGGGAGGGGAGAAAAATCGATTACATTTGATAAAATCGAAATGTTATGTATGCTGAAAAGCAAGCATTAGCACATAGTACTTAATACTTTTGATAATAATATTTCCTTGTTAATAATATTTCTTTGTTATTAATAATGCTCTAATATTTTATCCATTCACGCTTATTCATTCAAGTATAGCAACCAAAGAACAGAGTAAAACAGCTTCATCAATGCTTATTTCTACTTAAGACTTCTTCGTTAATAATACTCCTGATTTATTCTTAAAATATGAGTGATGAAGATGAAGTGTTATAAATTCAGTTTTTTACATACACTGGTGGACAAAATTAAGAGAAAATCAGAAATTAATCAGAATGGGACACAGCTTCAATGGGCTAATGTTCTCTTCGCCGATGAGTCCAGATTCAGTCTACAACCTGATTCTGGACGGTTATTGATATGGAAGGAACCTGGAACCCGATACCATCCCAGCAACATTATCGAAAGGGACCATTATGCTGGTGGAGGACTCATGATTTGGGCAGGGATCATGCAAGATACCCGCACACCGCTCCATGTGTTTGACAATGGTTCCGTGAATGCCCAGAGGTACAGGCAGGAGGTTCTAGAGCCCTATGTGCGTCTTTTCAGAGGCACTGTTGGCCCTGAGTTCATTTTTATGGACGACAATGCGCGACCACATTGGGCTCTCATGGTTGATGAGTATCTGGAAAGCGAGGATATTCGACTAATGGATTGGCCAGCCAAATCCCCTGACCTGAATCCTATTGAACATGCTTGGGATGCTCTTGGGAGAGCTATTGCGATGCGCCAACTTCCCCCCAGAATCATTTTGGAGTTAAAAATTGCTCTGGTGGAAGAATGGGAGGGTCTTCCACAAGTCCTCCTTAACTCCCTTATTAACAGCATGCATACTCGTTGTGCATAGTGTCTGTCTGTCAGGGGTGACCATACACCATACTAGAGGCAACACACACTGTACAAGCCTCACTTTTATTGTCATCTTTTATCCTTAAGTTCAGACTACATTGGATTTATTGGCAATAGGTCTTGCCAGTGAATGGCACTTTCATTTTTGTTTTGCATACTTTATTATCATGGAATAAGCTATATCCATACCAAATTTCATTTATTTATATTCAGTATTTTTTGAGATATTTGGGAAACTGTCTTCCATCTCTTAATTTTCTCCACCAGTGTATTCACAAATAACATAACACATGTTTTCATTGAAATGCAAACGAAAAAGAAGTTCTTAAATTTTGTAAAACTTAAAAAATTCTTCGATTCTTGTGGTCTTCAGTTTATGATTTAAGATTCTTGCTTTATTTATTTAATTCTTTTTTAAATAAGTTTTTATTTGCCCCTCAGAACATTAAACCTCTTCTTTTAAGGGCATCTAATTGAAGAATTTGCCCCAAGCTTCCACACCCTGGCAAGCCATTGCTTAAAAATAAATGAATAAACGTAAAAAACAAATCAATAAGCATTACTCCTACATATCTATTTGGTATTACATACGCATTAAACATATTTCTTAACAGTAATTAAATACCACTAAAAAAAAGAAAAGCTGTGTGAAAATAACCTGATCCGACCTTCCAACCACTAAAAAAAATACCACTTAATCGACGTCTCTTAATTGGTACGACATATGAATTCAAGAAGACATAGACAAAAAAGTGAAGTTCTGGTTTTTGTCAGTTCATTGGAGATATAATAATTATCTTTCTTTGGAGCACTTCATCCCTTCTGTTTCCGGGTTGGAAGCTAAGAAAGGTAGAGAATCTACTATCTACATGTAGATAAGTATAACTACAGTAAAGAAGTGCGTCTTATTAGAATTCAAAAAGCATGCTTCTTTTATGTTTCATAATACATAAAAAAACATTGTCCCATACAAAAAAAAAAAAAAAAGACATGTATGAATAATGTTTTTATTAATTGTCGGAGTGCGCTTGGAATTGTAACAAATAGTTTTTACAAACTTTTAAGATGAGGACATTTTTGTTTTTGCTGTAATGTTTTATAATAGGTTCCTTAATTTTTGTTATCAAACAAATTCATAGATAGAATCTGTGTTGAATTGAATTTCCATTATAGGCATAACATATTTCCTAGCCATTAAAATTTCTTCAATTTCATAAATTTAGTTCTGGGTTTTGTCAGTGTGTTTTTTCTGTGTCTTTCTTTGGAGCACTTCATCCATTCTCTTTCCGGGTGGGAACAGAAAGGTAGAGAATCTACTATCTACATCATGGGTCGCCAAACTTTTTTGATCATCGACCCCTATATAATTTTTTGAAATCTCCATCGACCCCCATAAAAGTAATTTTCTGTTAATTAAAATAAAACTCATTAAAATAATGTTAGATTCTGTGTTTGTACATTTATTTTATGATTATAAACATTTATTAAAGTAATGGTACATTGTGTAACAATAGTTTTATGAAAAATATATTAATGATGAAAATTAAATACCTTAATATTTATTAAATAATAAGTAATTATAAATAAGTAGAAATAATAAGTAAAGTAACTACAGATTTATTGCTTCTTAATCAATGAGATGGGTGCGCCTGATGTTTTTTTGCAAGGTTCGCTATATTGGGTTCAAAATTGGTCAATTTTAATCTTAAATCCCCTCGAAACTCCACATTTAATTTATTTCTGTACTTTGTTAAGATTGAATTTACGTGACTGAAACCGGCTTCAACCATACAGGAACTTGGAAATGCTAGCATAAATGGCTGAGCTATTTCGTAAAGTCATATTTGCATTATATTTATATTTAACCAAAATTTGCTTATTGTTAAATTTTTAAAAAGCGTCTTTGCTTCAAGATCCGATAATAATTCAGCAATCTCATCTTGCAGGTTGATGTCCACGTTTTCAATTTGAGCAGAAAAGGGCACAATAATCCAATTTTCGTAAAAAAATACAAAGTGTGCTATAGTTTTGTCGTGAGCTGTACTAATCCATATTATTAATGATTACCTTCTTTTTTACAAGTATTGAAAATTAAAATTGGTATCTAAACTAAACGAATGGTTTTATCGAAACAATAACTAATTATCTAAAACTATAAAAGTTTTAATAATGACACTGAAAATATTCAACACTGTTCACAGTTTGCAAAGATAGCTGAAACTGCGTATGATATTTGCGTTTGTAGCATCAATGCGCGTCACACGTGACATTTGGACAAGCGCACATATGCATATGACTTATAAACCAGAAGTGCAGAGTTTGTGCCGCTGCGCGCTGGTACGTAAATACTTATCACCCGAATAAATATATGTTTATTAATTTATGTTCTATAAAGAAACTGATATTAAGTCAATTATAAAAAAAAAATTCACAAATTTTACATACTCAATTAGGTATGTGTTTTTTGCGTATTAAGAACTGTTTTTTCTTCGACCCCCATTCGACCCCCTGGCTCAGATCGACCCCCGCTTTTGTTAAATAGACCCCTGGGGATCTATGTAGACCACTTTGGCGACCTCTGATCTACATGTAGATATGTATAATAACAGTAAAGAAATGCTTTTTATTAGAATTCAAAAAGTATGCTTCTTTTGTGCTCTATAATACATAAAAAATAGTATCCCATGCAAAATAAAGACATATATGAATAATACTTTTATTAATTTTCGTGGTGCGCTTGGAATTGTGGCAAATGGTTTTTCACAAACTTTTAAGATGTGGTCATTTTTGTTTTTGTTTATCAAGTGGTTGGTTTATAATTTTCAGTATAAGTTTACATTGTTACAAACAACTTACAATGTGTTCTAATAAGATTGCAGAACTGTGCACCAAAAAAACTAATATTTTCTTAACGTAAATATAATATAAGCTATGATTTCAATTTAAAATGATGCAATACACAAACCAAATTGTATGGTATACACTTTGGATTTAATTTCATTTTTCTATTAAAAATGGCAATTCAATTCGAATCTCCAGTTATTTTTCTGAGAATGCGTTTCAAGTTGTAAACGTCACAATAGAGTATAGAAAACTAAGCTACAAATTTGCCTCATAAATGTCTAAATTTATTATTAATTTTCTTTTCTACTATATTTTATGTAAATTTATTATTATGCTTGAAAATTGCATATTTATGGAAAATAATTCGATAAAAATTCTTCTAAAATAATGCTGTTTTACAACTTTAATAAACAAACTTTTGAGACTTATTTTTTTGAGAACTGTCCTGTTTCTTGGTACGTTTTGTAATCAAAATATACTTTAGTTTTCAGAGTTGAAAAGAAATTGCAAAACTATAAAGAAAATTTTAAATTAAAAAAAAATAAATGAAAATTTTTATAAATTGGGATATTGACCTTGTAGTTTCACCAAAAGAAATCTATCATAGATTATCGCAACTATTTTTGAGCACTACTTAGTATTTAAAAAACATAAAAATATTATTTTCGAAAAAAAGTTTAGACTAAATTTGTAAACATTATTCGCCAGTTTCCTCCAATAACGACTTCATAAAATTTATAAAGCAAGATTTTATAATATTTTTTGGATCAAATGATTTTTAATAATAATGATAAGTGTGATACTATTGATTGCTTTAATAATAGTAATAACTGTGTGAATTACTAACTTAAATGTTATTTTGAATGTTACTAAACAGATTTTGAGTAAAATCCAAAGAAAGAAAAATAAGAGTACATCACTCCACCTTTAAAAACGTATTTAAAATTTAATATGAGCTCACCATCTCTTAATGATGCTGCTCTCTAGTGAGAATGATAAAAATGAAAGTTTTTCATTATTCCTTTCAAGAATCAAATGTACAAAACTCACTTTTTATACTATTCATGAGTCATTAAAATAGTGTTTACCTTTTTTCGTGGAAGAAACGAAAGGGAAAAGAAAGGGAGCCAACTTTATAAAAAAGAAGATTTTATAGTATAGAAAATCTATATATTTGATTTCAGTGTGTTAAAAATTTTATGGAACTATTAACTTGTATAGTACTTGTGCTGCTATCTAGTGTTGTTTTTAAAAAGTAAATGTTAACCATTTATTTTTATAACAAAAAATATAACTTATTATTTTGGTATTTATAAAAAATGCACACTTTTGAAGATATACATCTAAGACTATTCAGCTCAAATATCATTTACTTATATTTCAAATGAAGAAGCTAAGCAGTATGAGGCTTTAATTGCTATGATAAATATGGGAAAATGTCGCAACTATCGTGGCCAGAGCAGAAAGAGAAGGCGAAATGGCCCAGATGTGCAACAATGGCGTATCGCTTTTTTTTTTTTTTTTTTTTTCTTTTTTTTTTTTTTTTTTTCTTTTTTTTTTTTTTTTTCTTTTATTATATGTTTTTGGTAAAATCATTGCAAAAGTTAGAAGAGAAACTTATCATTGTTAGTCTAGAAGAACTGACTCCCAGAAACATTTCACTGAATTTTAAATTTTTATTCAGAATTTGTATTTTTTATGCCATGACGTTTATTTACCATAGGGTTAAAAATAAATAAATAAAAACAAACTAAACAAGAAATGGACAGTTTCTATCATTCCATCCCAAGTGATAAAGAGAATTATTTGATACTTTAGTGCTGTCATCTGTGAAGTTGAAGGTTTAAAAACATTTTCATTTTTCATGTTATATTCAAAATAAAATTCGAAACTTCGCGATTCTAAAAATATAAAAAAGCAATTTTTTTCAAAAAAGTTAAAGACGTAACTCATAACTACAAAAATAGTAGAAATTTTTTATAGTAATCCATTTAAAGAAAACTTTTTGTGATAACTAATAAAAAAATTATAATGCGTTTTGAGCGTTGGAAAAAAGTGTCAAAAAGCTGTTTATAATTATAGCAAGAAATTTCACTTTGGAACTTGTAAAATTCTTTAATTTGCGCATCCAGAAAGATATATTGTGTTTATAAGAATGATAACTGGTTTGGTGCTGCCTCCTGCACTTGATCGAACCTTTTACAAATTGTGTTTACTCAGATATAGATGGAAAGAAAGATATTGAAATTTTATAAAAATATTGAACACATTTGAATGTTCTACTAAAATATTGGAATTTTATAAAAAGAAAAAGTTTATTTCGATTGTTAACGAAACGTTTTTTCCAATTAATTTTTTGACTCTAAAATTTAATATTATGACACCTAAAAAATGGAAACTTTCGGTGAACTTTACTTTGAAATTTTATTAAATATTCATAATTCCTTAAAATGCCCGAAGAAATTTCCAAAGGAAGTAGCAGTTACAAGGTTAAAAAAAATAATAATAAAAAATATTTAAAAAAATAAACTAAAATGTAAGATAAATCATTCTGAAATGAAAATTTAAATAAACTATTCTAACTATTATATAATAATTACTAACGGACATGAATTAATTATACTAGCCACACATTATTTTTTTAGATTTTTAAAATTTACCTTACGATTCCTATAAACAAAAGAGGGCAGCATAACACATTTTTTTTTTTTTTTTTTTCATCTTTCAAAATATATTTTACGATTTCTAAAACAACACGAAAGATGGCAGCACAACATCTTTAAATCAAATATGAGAAAATTGAATGTTGTTCAGCAAAAGCGTTTATATTAAAGCGGAATTACACCCTTCGGCAATTAATGACGTCTCTGTCCATGCTCGATAAATTTTTACGAAATATTTTGCTTACTCATTTATGAATATTTAGTGGCGCTATCTAACGATAATAATTTAAAGTGAATTGTAAGAATTAAGTTTGCTTTGGATTATTTAACGTTTATTAAAATTTATTACCGAATGATTGAAATGACATAAAATAAATTTGCATTATCGATGCTTTGATAAAATTGAAAATTTACGAATTTATCATTTGTTTAATCAAGAACCTGACTAGATAATATGTTCAACTTATTAATTATTTTTTTTAATTTTTATTATTATATATTTTGATAACTTCCTTTTTAAAGAATAAAATTTAAGCTACTTTTTAAAAGTCAGTATTATACATTCGTGCAAAATTTTATTTTTTTAACTATATTATTAATTAAAAAATACTTTTCAGGAAAATAAGCTCATACAAAACATTTGTCTGATTTCGAGATATTTAATTTATCCTTTATAAATTTATTTAAGGTGAATTGAAATAAATGAATGAATTGATAAATGAAACTAGATAAACAGATTATGATTTATGAAGAAAAAAAACTTAACAATTTTGTGCCATTAATAGTTTTTCAATTAAATTAATACATAACACATAAATACATTTTTAGTTTGAATTCTAACTTTAAAATGTAGTTATAAGTTATTATATAATTTGATTCTAAAATTAATATTAAATATTTTAGGTTATCATTTTTAATTTCCTTTTTTATTAAGTAAAAATTACAAATAATTGTAGAACTAAAGTTACTTGATTTCAGTACTTATTTTAACATTATGTTCTTGGATAAACCTGTTGATGAAAGAAAATGCGAAAAAAAAAAATTCTTTACAATAAGAGATATTCGGCCATATAAAACTCTTCTCTCTTAATGCACACAAACTTGGAGAAAGTTCCTATCTTATTTTCTTGTAAATTTGCACCGTAAAATCTATATTTTTATGACTTGATTTAAGCATTCATCATTTTTTTTTTTTTTTTTTTTTTTTTTTTTTTTTTTTTTTTTTAAATTGCACCATGCATTTAAACTGTAAATTTATAAAGAAAAAAGAAGGCTCGGAAATTTATAGAAATAAATTTTATTATAGAAAATTTATAGAAATTATCTTAAAATGTTGCCTCGTATTCCGATCTTTTTTATTATAAATTCTACGAGTATTCATCTTTAAAATCAGGCCATACTCATTATTCGAGCTTTTAACATTTGGTGAATTATTTCAATCGTAAAATTCATTATAAAAATTTAATCAATTTAAGAAAAATCTGATCTGTAGGTAAGCACAAGTACAGCTACCAAATCTTCTTGTTTTAACCCATAAGATTTTATGTATTCAAATTGTTTGCTTTGATATCTAATCCTAAAATTGATAAATTTCATTCAAGATGATATTGATCAAAATTGTATCTGATTTATTATTATTATTATTATATATATATATATATATATATATATATATATATATATATATATATATATATATATATATATATATATATATATATATATATATTGCCTAAGGAATGCCTAATGAGAAACCAGCTAAGTGTAAAATACTACATCTCCGATTTCAATTCAATTCTGTAATTCAAAATATCATTCAAGCCTGCCATGTTGCAACAAGTAGGTTAATTTCTTATTTTTTATATGAAAATTTTGCTTCCCGTAATACGAAAGGCATAAATTATGTTTTGTACAACTTTAATTTTTCTTTACGCATTTTGAATAAATTTTTTCTAATGGCACTTTCATTATTTTTTCAGAATAACATTTTTATTTTAGAGAAATGCTCATCATTTACATAATAACCTCATCAGGACGTTTTTTTCATACTTTTCCAAAATAGCATTTGTCATTCTATAGAATGCCTAGGTATTATATACAGTGCTTGGAGAAAGTATATATAATACTTCTCATATTTCATACCTTGCTTAAAAACATCCAGCATTATATACAATGCCTAGACATTCAATAGAATGCCGGTATTTCATACTTTGCCAGTAACATATATATAAACCGCAATTGAGGCATTATATGCTAACTGGTACAAAGAGGATAGGTGAGGTGATAAAACCGTTAAATTTGGGGGTCTAGCAATTTTAAAAGCTAAACAAACCAAAATTGATAAATTTGCTTTTTAGCTCTAATGCTCTAGAATATTTATACTTTTTTCTGTAAGTAATAAATATTAAAGAGCACATTTTTGAATTTTTCATTATTTGTATCTAAAAATTATTTTTAAATTAATCTGCTCCAGAGTAATATTGTCATGCTTAAAATGTAAGTTTAAAGATTTGTGATATGATTTATATAAAGCAAAATTTTGTAAAACGCATATCCTTGCGTATCAAGATCTTCTACTATATATATTTTTATGTTACATGCAAAGCTTAATAATTATTCTGTCTGTTTTTTAAGCAGCTAACTAAACTTGAAGCATTTCTATTTCTTATCAATGCAATTTTATTTTACTACCACTAAGAAAAACGTTCCTCAAAAAGTGCAAATATTGGCAGTATGAAAAAGCAGTGAAAAAAAGATAATTGTTTTTAAAGTTATATTTTAGTCTATCAACATCGTGCTCCAAGTTATTTTCAAAAGCTTAAATACATTTTTATATTAAAAAAGGATCCTTCAATTTCATTCCAAAGGATTCTTGAGATAAAAGAGGGGTGTAAGAGGAAGAGTCGTTATGCTTTTAATTATCTTAAATTTTTCACAACTTAATTATTATTTCATTCTACTAGTATATTTCGTAGTATTTTCCAAATGTATTATTCAGCAGTATTTTTCAAAAATCACCTAAAGAAAGATAATCATTCAATTAAATTAGGTATTTTAGAATTTCACAGAATTTTTCTGATGAATTTATACCAAAAGGGGAATTCTTTAACTTTTAGAAAAATAATTTTCATTTTAAAGAACTTTTCCATCTTCTAAATCAGTTTTTGACAGTTAAAACAAAAACCATGATAATTTTTAAAATTCAAAACAGTCAAATATTTCAGCATTAAAATAATCTTAAAAAAATTACAAACTATCTAATTGCAATGCTTTAAATATTAGTCGAAGTATATGTTTAATGCTCCTTTTTTATACATTTGATATTTCTGAGAATACTTTATTATCAAAAGTAAAAAAATAAATACAGAGAAAACCTAAATCAAAAATGTAACTTAAAATGAGGAGGGAGGAGTACTCATAACAGAATAATCATAAGTATGATGAGTGTAAATCTGATAAATGATTATTGACAACATAAATGTATGAAGCAAAGTTTTTATTTCATCTTCACATATATACATAGAAAATCAGCCAAAGTACACCCACTTCTTTCAGAATATGAAAATGTGCATCTGTTCAACAGATAAAAACTAATGATCTCATAAGCAAGTAACAATGAAACTTTAAAAGGAAACTATAAAAAGGCACCAAAGTTAATTACCTTTTAAAGTATTTTACATAAAATTCGTACATCAAAAAGTTTGATTTTATAATTATACATATTTGTAAGTAAATACTAATAACACTTATATCACATGTGAAAGTGTTTTTTTAACAATTAATCTATATTATTCACTTCGATAGTATTTTGATTGAAGCTGAAGGCTTAAAAACAGTGCATGTACTAATTTGTACAGTGCAGACATTTAGATAATATTTTGATTGTAGTCTCAATCACAAAAATGATATTTAAACATAATTTTTTTTAAATATATATATGCTCATTGTTAAATTAAGTTACACAATAACGATTTTTGATTTTCTAAAACTAATAATTTATTTTAAATTTTGACATTTTACTAATTCATCAAGAAGTTTGATTTTGTATTTACATATACTTGTAAGTAAATATTATATAAAAACATCATTTATATCACATGTGAAAGTGTATGTTCATACAAATATTCTACATCATCACTTCCATAAGATTTTGATTGAAGCTGAAGGCTTAAGCACAACAGTGCATGTATCAATTTGTACAGTGCAGACATTAAGATAATATTTTGATTCTAATCTCAATCACAAAAAAGACATTTAAACATAAAAGTGTTTTTTTTTAAAGTATGCTCCTTAGTAAGTCTAATTATGCAATAATAGTTTTTCATTTGAATAATAAATCATTTAATTTAAAAATTTGACATTTAACATTCATTATTAAACTCTATGATATTCATATTTATTAAATGAAACAATCTTTCATATTAGAAAGCACCAAATATCTTCGTAAAAATATAGAAATATATATGTATATATATCTATCTCCATTTATATAAGAAAGCTATATTAAGAACATTATTAAATCACAGTAAGTTACTTAAAAATATAAATTTATATTTAAATATATTTAAGAACATTAATTTATATACTAAAATAATCTTTACTCTTTAATAAACACGCTGCATACACAGATTCTATAGGCAGTGTGTAGCTAAGTAAGCTTAGTAGTAAATGATAAATGACTTTCAGCAAAGTATGAAGATATTTGAATGAAGACAAATAAAATAATTTTCCTATAAACAAATTTAAATTATACAAGATTGAATTTAAGGCATGTAAAATGTTATATAAATGAAAAAAAGGCCAAGATTTTTGGAGGCAATATTTTAACTAAACTAAAAAATAAAATTGCATTATACAATCTGGAGTTACTCTTTCTCATTAGTTCATTTATTGATATAAGGTTGATAGTGGTACAGGAAATATACCACTAAGTCAATAGAAAGCAAGAATTTAATGCAAGTTTATAAATGCAATGCGAAAATGCCATAAAACACTATTAAAACCTAAGCCTACGGGAATTTTACTTTAAAGAAAATTATACAGGTGCTTAAGCTAAAATATTTGTTAAATGAGAGTAAGATAATTACCAACTCATTTAGCAACTTGGACTCTTTCATCTAAACAATAAAAAATAACTTTTATATTTAAAAAAATACATCATATTTCTTTCAATTTTTTTTTTTTTTTTCTGTGTGTATGGGAACAACTTTAAAAAAATCCTTCATAATTGATGACTTCATACAAACTTTAATTTTTAAAATATTGAAAAAACAAATATATAGAATTAATAGAAAATTCCTATTTAAGAAAAAAATTTTATGGCTTATGGTGGATTTTAAGAGCTGTCTTTAAAAGGGATATTAGGTAATGATGTGTTAAATGTATTAACAATCATGTAATAAAAGTAATTTATTTTGATGAAAAAAAGTCTACATTAGAGATGGATTTTATTGTAATGGTATTAAGTAAAACTAAAAAATGGCTTAAAATATTGTATTTAATGCATAAAAAATAGTCTCAAGGGTATAAGCAAATTTTTCCTATTTATTTTTTTAACACTTTCGACAAATTGGATACAAAAAATTTGCATAAGAAGATTTTTCTGAGAGATATGTGCAGAACATAACTTTTGATTCTTTCTGAAAATTTGTTTGCTTTTGATTTTTTCTTTAATATGCACTTTTAATATTGTTTTGAAATGCATAAAGATTCATCTTAATTACATCTGAACAACATATGTATAAGCCAACTTTTAATTAATTTTGAACAGCTCACTATAAGCATAACAATTCAAAACAAAAATTTTATAAAATTAAATTTTTATGACACTCATATTCTCTCATGATGAAAACACAAAAAGTGAAAAATGTAAATACATTTTAATAATAATGAATTAAATAAAAAAGAAAAAAAAACAAAGATACGCACAAGTGAAAGCACGTTAGTTTGTACTTGATGCCGCCTCTATACATATTTACAGAGAATATGAAAATAATACTATATAAAAAGAAATATCTACCACTTGAGCATCGGACAGGAACATACTAATTAAGACCTTAAAAAGGAAAACTACAGTTTGATTTTGTTTTGGCGTTTTTCATTGAAGAAAAAATTTAGTAACATTGCAAAATACTCTACTTCTTTTAAATTAATGTTCATTCAAACACAATCATTCAATCCATTAGAAAAATATATATTTATAAATTTTAGTAAAATGTTTATTCCAAATCACATTAAGCAATATATAAGTAAATTTTACTTTAATAAGGCTCAGTAGTTCCATAAAAATCTCTTTATAAGACTAGACAAATGTCGGGTGGAAATTCGCTGATTGCCTTAAAATCTCTTAAATTTGATTTAATTTGTCTGAGTTTTTTACTAAATCTAATAAAACAAAATAAATTGGTGCATATTATTTACTTAAAACATGGACATTAATAAAGTTATCACCATAGATTCTCTCTCCCCAAAAAGGAAACTATATACATAATGTATAGATATATTCTAGAGAAACAAAAAGCAACACCATAACATATTTGTAAATATAAAAATTTGATCTAGGCAGTAACAATAATCACAATTAACATTTTAAATGTTTTTAATGGTATCAATGAAGTAAACATCTTTAAAACTGCTAGTTAAAAACATTTAAACTGTTACTTAAACAGGTTTCTTAAAATATATTAAAAACTCAGACAAGTGTGTGTTTCTATCAAGGCAATACCACAAAAGATGATATAATTTAAAACCCACCATCCTTATGAAATGAGTTTACATAAATTAGGAGTGAACTCGTAACAAACCTAATGGAAATGTACCCTCAGAAAATTTAAAATGTCTCTTGTCATAAAATTTATGCAATGCGGGACTAAGAGGATGATTTAGCTTCAAATGCATGTAATGAACTTCTGGTTCGGTTGTAGTATGTCCACATTCTTCACAGACATATACTTTAGCTCTTCTCTCTTTATATGCGTATTGATGCTGTATTCCATGTACTTTCAAGGTATGGGACTCTAAAGAACATCTTTGAGTGAAAGACTTCTCACACATATTGCATTTATATGGGCGCACACCTGAAAAAGATTTTTTACAGATTTAAAAATAGAAAATTTTAAATAGAAGGAAAAAAAACAACTTTAAATCAATTTTAAGTATACTGTGATATAATACCTAGCCTAAGAAAATAATTTTAGTTTAACTTTAAAAATATACTCGTGCGTTTTGTCACGACAAACTTCCTAACATTCTATCATTTGGAACCATTTCTTAACATTATGTTACGGTAATTAAAAAAAATGGCTTACAGAATTTTTAAAAATTTTCATTCAGAATTGTAATGTAACGAAATTGCAATAATTCGAGTCTTAACAAATTTATTTTGAATACAATAAACGTGCCAAAGAACATCACATATGTAACAGAAACAGCATTAGTAAAATATACTGTTCAATTTTAAACCAAATCGAATTAATGTTTTCACGTGGTTAAGTTAGGTAAATTTAAAAAACTGTCAAATTTTATTCAATGTAAAATTTAATTAATGAACACAGTTCTATACAATCTGAAAATTAAAACAATCCTAAAAAGCCCCCTTAAGTTTGACATTTTATCACCTATATAATGGTACTTCATGTATATCATGGTACTTCATGGGGTGCAAAATCTGAGTTGATCTCCGGGCACTGTAAGCCTTAGCTAGACCATTTAAAATTAGTAATTTTCAACTAACTTTAACATTAAGATTAGATTTTGAGATATAAAATATAAAGCAATACGGATCAATTCATAAAAAAATATTACACATTCTGAAACATTTTTCAATATTTATGCAATAAAAAATTTTACTTACCTGTATGTGTTCTTGTGTGTCTCTTCAGATCAAATGTGTCATTAAAACCTTTGCCACAGAATGTGCATAAATACCTCTTCATATCACTATGACACTTCATATGCCTATTCAACAGCCTTTGCAATCCGAACATTTTCCCACAAACTCGACAGCTTAGCCTGAAAAGGAGTATTTCATTTTAATTTTCATTACATTACTTTATAGCTATGTGTTTTTATAAAACTATTTGTATTAAGAGGTAAAACAAAAAATATTAAGTTAATTTAAATCAAATAAGTTTATGCTCTTTGGGGAAATAACAGATGTTTTTAATTTAATTAATTTACATAATTCGTTAGTCTTAAACCAAGAACTATCCCTATTAAAAGTATTCAGTGGAAATTCGAACAACAAAGACTGTTTTTCAGCTAGAGCTAAGACCAGAATTCTTTAGTTATGGTGGTAGAAACTACAAATGTATATAAAAATAAAGTCGAACAAAGCCTGACTGAATTTGATAAGCTAAAATTACTTACCCATAGACCACAAATTGAACAGAAATTGAGTTTTAAAAAAAAATTGAAACTGACATTTTTATTAAGGTTAAACATTTAACTAAAAGAATGAAACTAAAACTTTTTAAACACCAACAGTAGAAATTAAGAGGAGCATTTTTTTCTAAAAGAAAAAAAAAAAAAGAAAAAAAGACGATTTTTAGCATTTATAAAAATATAAAACAAATACTTATCCCAAAGCAAAGCATTTAATTTAAGAAAATTTAAATCATTATTAAAAAAAATGTTTCTTCATTTCTTGAAATATTAGTTTAAAAAGAAACAACTTTTCTAACAGAAAGCATTTCTGTTAGAAAAGGCAAATAAAATCCTTAAAAACGAAGGAAGTATCTGCTTTGTTTACCTTCCAGCTTCAGACTCAGAAATTCCTGGAAGAATTTCTTGGCATGGAGGGGTAATTTGAGTTAATTCTTGTCCAGTGGCAGAATGTCTATGATTTCTTTGCAGAAGGGGATTTTTAATGCCATGTCCTCCATTTACGAACTCAATAGGAGTATCAGTTGGAAGTCCAAGCTGTAAATAAAAATAAATTATTTTTTAAATTCAAATTGATAATAGCTCAATAAAAAATAGTGCTCTTAAAATAGTGCATTGCCTTTATTTTAAGCTATCTAAACCAATTTCTAATAACTAAAAACATTTAACTATAATTTATCTAATGTAAGTTGTATTCTAAAACTAACTAAATTATAATAAACAACAGGTTTAAGGCTTTAGTTTCACAAACATGTTTAAACATGCGCTAAGGCTAAGCCTTACCCGCTGTTGTAATAAGCTCAGACGTACTGTTAAGGAAGACATCACTATTTTCTCTCCTCTTTCATCCAAGCTTTCTGGAGAGCGTGAAGAGTTACTATCACTATCACCAGGAGAACTAGGACGCATTCCTATGGAGTAGCTATCAGAATGGGAATCATCTTGAGAGTCTGACATCGGCAAGCAAGGTCTCGTGTTATGAGTTGGGGAAAGTTTAAGATGATCTCGTTCGTGATTAAACTGTTGAATATTATTAGCATTATTGTTCTGTTCTACAACAGTTTCCATTCGATCCCGAATTTCAAATTTTGGATGACTTGTTCGAGGTACATGATAATCCAAAGGACGATCTTGTGCAGCAATAGTTTGAATGACAGGAACAGCCATATATGATGGTTGTATGGGAGCATGAGATGAACTTGATGAATCTTCCAAGGCAGAATCATCTCTGCTATCAGGTTTGAATGAAACTCTACTAGAAAATGTGGTTACAGGAACTTCATTGGTATCTGTGTTATATCTTTCAATTGGCAAAATTGGAGATGGAGGATTGCAAGGAGATATTGGTGGAGTTGTTTCAGCTTCTCCTCTACCACCTTCAGCTTTTTGCCGCTGCTTCTGCCATGTCTCAGTCCATCGTGCTCTGGGTGGAAGATCTGGTAAAAGAAAGAAATAATCAATTCAAACTTTTTTTAATTTTTTTTCATGTCTTATCAAAAGTAAAATTTTAGAGGAAAGCAATTAATTATTTCGTTGAATGCAGAGTTTTATGATACAAAAGCTCAAAGCGTTTATACTGCGCCAAACACGAATATTAAATAAATCGTTAAAAAAATTATTTCGGAAAGCAAATTTTTCTATGCAAGCTCAATATGTTTAAAGAACAACTTAATAAAGTTTAAAGACAATATTTTATCTTTACTTAAATATTCAGAATTAAACTTTCCATTATATAATAAAAAATAATGATAGAAAATGAAAAAAAATTTTCTCTTATTAATGAAACCTTTAATAATACCAATATAAGATATTAGAACCAGTTAAAATTAGCTAAGCTTACTGCTTTTTTCCCCCCTTCCACCCGACAATATTTTATGCAACTGAGACCTAAATAACACGCAATATTTATTGCTTAAAAGCACTTATTTTTTTCCTTAATTACATGATTACTGTAAGAGGTACAATAAAGGAAAAGAACACTTCATAATTTTACCAGTTTTTTATACACTTAGTTGGCAACACACCTGCCACATATAAAGAGCATTCATTAGGAAATCACCTGCACAGCTAGTCCTTTTCTACCTGTCCGCTATGAATCTTCAGTAGGATTGATGGTATTCTAATTTCTCATAGATCATTAAAGGTGGTTATTAAAGTTATTAATTTTACGAAAAGACGAATGAGTAATATTTCTTTTAAATTGTATTTGCTATTGTTTGCATAAACTTTTAAGCTAATATTTAAAATTATACTCTTTTAATTGGATTAAAAAGAGTTTTTCACGATATACACTTTAAAGCATGTAAATTAAACTAGATTTAATGTCTAGTTTTATACGAAAATTTGAAGGAAAACTCTTTGAATTAATATATTATATAATTTTAATTTAAAATTATTATAATATATTATAATAATTTTAATATTATTAATACTCTTGATAATTCGCCTCACACTCTTTCACCTTTCGGAAAAAATAACTTATTTTTTGAAGATTTATCTTAAATTATGCAAATTACGTTAAAATAAAATATCGAATTTTATGTGAAAATATGAAGAGAAACGCTGTACATTTCAATATAAAAAGTTTTATTACAATCAAGACTCGTGTTTAAACGCTTCACTTTCTTCCCACTTTCCCAAAAACATTTGATTTGGTTCAGAGCGGGGAAATGCGAATGTTATTATGAGCTATAGAATGAAAATTGAAATAGCTAGCTTTTCTTAACTGAATAAATTGAATGTGAAGTTAATGTAAGAAAATAAAAATTAAAACATTTAAAATTCATTTTAAACAAATTACCTTTCATTTTGAGACTAGGATTTTTTTTAAAATTTTTTTAACTGTTTCAATTTTAATTAAAAGCCAGAGAAAGTCTAATAATTATTAAAGAACTCCTTTTTTCGAAAAAAACATCTTCCTTCGAAGGTCACACTTCATTTTCTTCCTTTTTTTAATGATATTTTAAATATTTAAGGATATTTCAAAAAAGTAAGAAATGAACTAAACTTGGATTAAAAATTATTTAAAAGCGATTTAAAAAAATGCTTTTATATCTAATAATACCTGTCATCTTCCTAATTAATACACTAGCTAAAAACTGTTTTAAGAAAAATTAAATTGAATTAGTCGATAAAATTGAAAACTTCTTCAAATAATCTGCGGCATTTTAAATTTTAAAATTAAGTCTAGAAAAACTCCCTAGAAGAAAATAAAGAGGCCTAATTCATGTGCAAAAAAAGAAAGCTTAAAAAGATGTACTAATATGAATTGCAAGGTGTAATGATTTAATGATTTCACCTGCTAAACGACCAATTAATTCTCCCTGGTCAAGGTGTGGTGTAATAACTAACGATTTTTTAAACGTTTCTAATAAAAAGTACTGCCCTTTGTTGATTTCAATGATAACTTACAAATGGTAATTAATTTGTTAATGCATCAATAGATAAATAAGTACATATTTAAAACAAGCATCAAAAAGAGAAAGTAAGCATTTTGCACCTGCGTCGTAGAGATAGGACACGGATAAAAAGTAAAGAAAGAAAAACTAGTTTGAATTCGCCCACACCTGTCTTGTGTTACGGCCTTGGCCGTGACTACATAATTATAATTACGGCTGCTTTCACTGACATACTCCCCAATGTTCATGCTCATTTGTCAATTTTTGCACTTTTTTTTTTAGCAAATTATTATTCATGAAGGTGACCTTAACTAGCTCTCAATAACGTAAATCGCACTTAATCAGCATAATTAAAAAGAATTCTTTTGGATACGTGAATTAATGTGGAATATGTTTTCATATATATTTAGTAATTCGAGATTATTTTAAAATTTATTCCCCTAATTTTTTTATTTTTATTGAAGTATTGTAGCTTTATTTTTTAATCTTTTTAATTTAACAAGTATTGTTTTCGTATTCTTTACTCATAGCCTATAATCAGAAAAAAATCCAGTAGTTTTCCCGATAAGTAAATTCTATTTCTGCGTCAACTATTGTGTATCATACGGGGGTGCCCCCTAATGAACTCCCTAATTAGGTACTTCAAATTCTTGACCGAAAATGAAGTAAAAAAAGTATGCAGATTCGGAGTCTAGATTTAATATTTAATGAACCTAAAACACTATGTGCTGCTGGCAAGAAAAGCTGGATGGAAAACATCAAAACCAGTTTAATTGCTGGATGAAAATTGAAGGTGCTTCTAAACACCGCCTTTCAACTTTTGTGTTTTCTCCGGCAATCCAACAGGTCATATTGTTTCCAGTTCCTTTTTCAGAATTGGTTCATTAAATTTCGATGGCTACTTTGCTATTTTTTTCTAACTTAAATATTATTTTGCGATTCATAAGGTTTTTTTTTGTTTTTTGTTTTTTTTAGAAACCTTATCAAATACAAAGTGCGGCAATTGCAAACTCCCTGTATATATGTATAAAAATAAATCTCCCACAAATTTAAATCAATATATATATATTGTAACAAAAATAAATATTTTTGAATTGATTACAGAAAATTCTTAACAAAATTCAAGAAATTTTTTCGAAATAAAAGTTTTAAACTGATTATTATAAGTTTTAATCAGAATCTTAAATCCTAAGTAAACAATTATTAAAAAAATTATTAAATTACATTAATTTGCAACAGAAACTTGATTTTTACATATCATTAATCAGAAAAAAAATTTAGTTCACGTGAGAATTATTTTAGGTCTTATTCTAATTTTTTTTAAAAAACTTACTCTGATACATCAGAGTCACTTATCTTTGGGCAAGAAAACTTTCATATTTTTAATTAAGTTTGGAACTAATTAATTGTATTCTGTGTTAAATTTGTTTCTTTTTAATTATATTCACGAAGTTCGACAGGACTTCTTTAAAGTATATTTATAGACATGTTTATAAAATAATATATAAAAAATTCTATAATTTATAACAAAACGTTATTTTATATTATATATACATATATATACACTCCTCAAAAGTGAAATTGCAACACCAAGAAATAATGCACGTAGCGTCATGCAAATTTCAGGAGCGATAGTAGTGAGATGAATATGCAAATGTTTTTTGCTTTCATGGGATTTTTTTAATCATTTGCATATCCATCTCACTACTATCGCTCCTGAAATTTGCATGACGCTACGTGCATTATTTCTTGGTGTTGCAATTTCACTTTTGAGGAGTGTATATATATAATAATATAACATGCTAAAAAATGGGTTTGATGTGAGCAATTCTTGTAACAATTTTTAAAAAAAGAATCTGTGACAATAGTTGAGCATTAAAAATTCTAAAAAAAAAAAAATCTCTAAAACAATCTCTAAACTTTTCTATAATCTCTAAACTTTTGTCTAAAAAAAACCTGTTTAATTTTATTTAGAGTATTTTTCAACTAAAAAATATCTCTAAATGTATTCATCAATAAAATTTGATTTTTAGGTTCTCATTTTTAAATTGATTACGTTCTTAACTTAATGGTTAACTCGGAAAGTAATTTAATAATTCGATTATTTTATTTCTTCTTTTTTAACTAAGATATTTTACGAAATAATCAGAATCTGGCAACATAAAATCTCTATCGTTGCACAAACGATAAAAAAGAAGGGGGAAAAAAATGAATAAGAACGAGAGAAAAAAAAAAAAAAAAAAATGAAGATGCTGGCGAGAATTCCGTTAGAAATCCCCAGCAATCAAATAGTGCTGTATCTTAAAACCGTTGATTAACACTGAAGGTTGAATCGGTGTTTTGTCAGCGAAGGTCATTTTTACTTTCACTGGTTTTATAACGTAGCCTCGTGCTGCACCTGTAATTTTCAAGGACCATGGAATGCGGCAATAAGGACTGAAGAAACATTCACTTAATTAATAAGAAGGAAAACTAATTTCTTGTAAATGCGTAGTCGTCAAAATTGCATGATTTTTTTTCTTCCCATTTACTCTATACAGGAGGTAAAAATTAAAAATTTCGTCACTTTCTAACCACCAGGAAAATTATTTCATCACAGTAGTATAAATTAAAGTAAAAGCTTTTAATTATCCTAACCTAGACATTGAACAAAACTATTTAATTCAAAATATTTGATAATCATTTCTAGACTTCAATTCTATTACAATTTCTAGACGGAAATTGTGTTATACAACACCGCAAATTTGTAAAAAGCCTTACAGTTCTTTTTAATGGTAGAAACTATTTTTGTTGAGATTTCAAGCAAGCTAGTAAACCTGAATTAATTATTATTATATGTATTTTTATTATAGCAATTCTTGATTTGTGTAGTTTATTTTAGAAAATTGTTGCTTAACGATGTCTTTGTTTTATAAAAATAATTTATGTTTTAAATAGATGATTAATTTAGTTTGATATCATTTATTCGAGTTAGAGAGAACAGTTTTTCAAAAAATTAAAACTTTTTTCAATGGATAAAAAATTTCACGCCAGCTTATTCTTATAATAGCGTATAATACATGCATCAAAAATCGTATGCTTATTACTTTTATTTTTTATTTACACAAATTTTCTTAAAAATTGCAATATTAATGTCAGGATATAAATTTTTCTCTAAAAAAAAAATTAATCAATTTTCACTAAGCATTTCACGAGCTCACGAATGTACCGTTTTTTACGCACATGACCCTTAAATAATTGAATTACTAGTAATAAAATTCTAAAAGCAATTTCAAAAACGAAAAACTTGTAAAGTAATGTACTCTTGAATTGGGTTCGTATGTACCAGGAGGAAACAGAAATTTCCTTATATTGGTATTTCTTAATATCTTTAAAATTTTAGTATTGCTACCACTTTTTAAGTTTTCCTGAAGTAAGAGCTGAACATTGAAAGTCGTAAACATAGAATCGGATCGGCTGTTCAAAGTCGGTTACATAAAAAAAAATTACTAGATTTTATTTTTGTACAAAAACAATTAAAGAAAGTGTGGCATTAATAAAAGATAAATAAATATTTCAAATTTCTTGGATTCTTCAAAACCTAAAATATTGCCACAATGTTTCCGAAATTATTATGAATTTACTTTAATCTTCATTATTAAGGCATGAGTGGTATATTTTGCAACGTATGGGTTACAAGCCACAAATGAATTGCAACACAGATATTTCATGACATCAACTTTAAAGAATTCTGGAACCAACCATTCCGAGAAAGAATTATAAATTCGATCTAACGGATCTATAATAGTATATATAATGAGAGGGGGCGTACATAACCAGAATAATTTTGCTGCGTATTTCAAGGCCACAGATTCAAAAAAGTATTCTGTTTATTGATAGAAATCTCTTATCTTATTCGCGCCTACTTCCTGATGAGGTTAATGTCACGGCTCTGGCAAATCTCCAACATTTCCTTATATTTTTTTCTTATTTTTATCCATTGGTGAAGCAGGAAAAACTTTCTCTTTAAATCTTGTTCTATCATCCGTTATTTTTGCGGTGCGTCAATTTTCTTATGTTTATCAATTGTCTGTTTTTTTTTTTTTTTTTTTCTTTCCAAGGTTTATGAGAGCTTGATTAGTTCTTAGGTATGGTGATTGCTTTATCTGGGGTGACCTTCGAATTTTTTCCCCTCTTACCAGGTTATCTCCCCCCATTCCCCTAAAGTTTTCTCTACCTTTCCTTATAGTCTACAGGGGTAGATCCAGTTGCAATAAAAAGGAATATTTATAGGTAAACAGGAACCTAAAAGCAATCCCAAGCTCTTTCTTTAAAAAAAAAAAATAATAAAAAATAATACATTCTATAAATTAACATTAATAAAAAGATAGTTGTGAAGAATTTAGAATATATCTGTTTTAGTTTTCACGGAATTCTGTTCCCATACCATAAATAATTCCAAGTAACAAAATTTGCAAGAAAAAAGAGGAAAATCATTTCTTAACCGCCATCAAGAATGGTAATGATCTATTTGAATTTCAATATAAGTCATTACTATATTGAAATTAGAGATTTCTAGTATCATAAAAAATTTGTATTTTTTTTATAGACCGATTCGTAAACTTGACAAAAATGTATTTAAAAATAATTGGAATTTAAGTCCTTTTAATCTTTTAGGGCGAAATTACAAATCTTACAGTAATTTAAAATTTATGTATTATCATAAAAAGAATTCTTCACAACTCTTACAAAAATTCAATAGCAAATTCCATAAAATTTTATGTGAATGCGTGATCTTGACTTAAAATTCTAATAGACAAAAAATCCACGAATCAGCATTTATTGAAATGTAACGGAATTATTATTTAGTTAGAGATTGAAAAATACAAATGATTATCTTTAATGTTCGTTATGATAATTATAAAGATCAAATCGTTATATCTGAAAAATATTTATCCCTAAATATAAGAGACTAATAATGCATCACACTAATTTTTATGAATACAATCTAAATCTCCAACTTTTATCTAATTTACATTTATTATTTATATTCAATAAGCTGTTTAGAAAAGAATAAATAAATGCATTATAATAGATTTGGCATTGCAGTAAAAGTTTTAAAATTACATTATATTTTATTAGCAGCATACTGGCGACCTGAAATAAAAATTTATTTCTTTTAACATTTAAAAAAATACATTTCTCATTTCAGGATTGGATTAAAATTTGCAAACATTAAAACTTACCTGTTTAAATAATCAAACTTCACTTACCTGTGATTAACATTTTCCATGTGCATAATTACTTTCAAGTTGACTAAATAAGTACTTACCGAAATTACAACCATTTAGAAATGTTTCACGTAAAATATACAATCTGCTTACCTTGTACAAAAAATTTCACGGAATATTTATGAAGATAAATAAAATAATTCAGTAACATTTTTTAGTTATTCAGAATGAACGGAGTGTACTGAACATTTTTTAATTTGTGAACGATCCCTAGTGAGGAAGGCTCTTTTGAGGCAGTGAAAGTGAAATTGAGGGTGAAGGTCAGGTCTTCGCAACAAGATAACGGGTTGGGGGCCGAACTTACAATTGCAGTAACAGACGTTGGAGATGCAGTGGAAGGTACTGAGTGCGTGGAGAGGGGGAGGGTATTGTAACGTTAGTGCTTACGGTTTCTGTTGATTGTAGTTTGCGAGAAACAAGTTTTTATTCGTTGTTTAGATTTTCAGGTTGACCATCTGTTAAAGTTATGATATTCTAACATTCTTGACCCTTGACCATTAGCTTGTCGAATTCTTTGCTTTTTAACAATACAGTAATACATTGGAACCGAAGAAAATATTTCAGAAATCTAATGATTTTAAATAAATGTACAACTTTCAAAAGATAGATATTAAAAGCATAACTTATGGGCTTTGTCATAAACATAGAAGAGCTTCGCATTCATTATGATCTACAAAAATATGGTTTTGAACAAATAATGAAATCCATGCTATGGTATTTTTATGCCAAAAATATCAAAATTTCTCTTTAATCGAAAGTAAAAGCAGTTAATTGAGCAATATAAAAAGATTCCAACTATACGTTAGTTACAGAATCGTTAATCTAAAGCGTTTTTTTTTTATTTTTTTAAGAAAAAAAAAAAATTCTGATTAAAATGGAAATATCACGATACATTTTAACCAAAGAAAAGTAATTTCTGAACAAATTACGGCGAACTGTGCTACCCTCGAATTATTTTTTTAATTTAAATTTATTTAAAAATTTATTCCAACCTTTTGAAATTTATTGAACTTAATAAATTTTTGTGTAGATTTAGCAAAGCTAAAAATATTGTTTAAAGAAAATCTTCACACTTATTAGAAAATTATTGGATATTTTACTTATCTTTAGATTTTCCATGAATAAATCTTATGCCATATTTATTTATTTTTTAAAAAAAGCTGGAAATCTGCATGAAAAAAATTTTGATTAGTTTTCTACTGCAATAAAGATCGAAATCATTCCAATTTTAAATAACTTTTTTTTAAAAATTACAGCATACGATTTGAAAAATAAAACTTATTCGCAAAATACAGCAATTCAGTCGTATTTTCGACTGATTAACTTTTTATTGTATTATCTTGTTCTATTTTATTCTAAATAGACAACGATTCCCAAACAAAAACAAACAATATTACAGAAAAAAAAGAAGTTAAATGCGAACAAATAAAGATATTAATTGTAGTTATTTTGAAATGTTTAATGTCTTTTCGTACTAAAAGCGCTTTAATAAAGTCAACAGTACTACCCAATAGGGCCGTGAAAGTTCAAGAACAAGTTTTTAGACCCTGAATTTTAAAAAAAAAATTGTTTTGCAAGGAAAAAATTCGGATATGTAGCGGTACATAACTTGCCTTTCATAATACTAGAACAGGTTATAGCTGTCGCATTGTTACTATCTACAGGTGACCCTTAACGTAAATATATATATATCAGTTATTTTCCAAAATCTTTGGTATTTTTTTATCACAACTTGGTTCAGTTATAAGTAAACAGGAGTGTCCCAAACCGGTTCTAGAGATGTTTGTTCCAAAACGGTAAGAAACATATACCCTCCCCGTATATTGAATACATACACTTTTATTCCAATAAATTCTTTTATATCATCCGAAATTTCACTCGCTCAACTGCAACTGTGGGACAAGGAGACCCTAGTGACCTGTGCGCAGACCCCGTTCTCTCGCAACAATTCTATTTTCCTAAAGAACTATTGCCTTCCCCCTCCTCCAGTAAAATATTCCCAGGGACTTTTCTAGAGCATCTAGCTTTTCTTACATCCTCCCCTTTTAGGGTATGTTTGTTTGTCGGGGAAAACTACGGTCAGTGAGTCAGGGTAAAGAAGTTCTTCGAGTTCCTCCCCCACATTGTCCCACCCTACCTTGACCTTGTAGCAAGGTAGGGTGGGTAAGAAGTCAGTTGCACCTTTCTCACCCATCTTCTAAAAATAAATAAATAAAAAAGGAACCGTCTGGGGAGATGCACCCGTGATTACGTCAATGGACACCCTTATTTCCTTGCCCCTTTATTTCCTAGACTAGTCAAGAAAAGAGTTCCTGTACTTTACGTAACGCTGGTGTTGGGTGCTTTATTGAAAGGCGTAATGTTGTTGTCTGACCATTCATGTAGAACGGTTTTTAAAATGGAAAGCGGTGGTCAGTCCTCCCCTGAGGATGCAGAAACAATTATCGCCCCCATCATCACAAAGAAATGCCAACGGCTGGAAGCAAAATTTAACAAAAGAAAGTATTCTTTATTGAAATTTAAAGGAAATATAAATGTGCCATCTGACGTAAATCTAAATAGCCTTTTAAATTTTTATACTTGATATTTATAGTGACGTATGCTTAGTTTGGTATCATCTGTCCTAGTGACCCTTTTTTTTTTATTATCCTTTTTGTACTATCAACAACTATAAACTTCACATTTACAGCAGTAAATTCATAAGCAACAAAACGTCTATATACTTTACGCTATTTTTATTTAATTTGACTCATTAAAAGATAAAGAGCAAAATGAATTATTTAAGAGTAAACTAAATAATTTTGAACTAAATAACAGGTCTAAAAATACCTAGAAACTTTTCATTGGTTTATATTAATAAAAAATTCTTAGAGCCGTAAAAAATAATAATTAATAAATAAATTAATTAAGAAATCGAACATTACAAACCTACGCGAATTTTAACTGTTATTATAACACATGAAAAAAAAATTTTGTAATCCGTTTTATTAGATTTATGAACGGATCTTAAATATGTTCGCGTCGCTAATTTAAGTCGGTTTCTGTCAACAGTTTTCCTGCTATTCAATAATATATTGCTAAACAGGACATTTTAAAATTTACTCGAGTGAATACTTAGTGCCTCTTCTTCTCTACTACGTAGGGAGTGGTGTATTTACAAAGATGTCAATACTGGAGCTACATTTTTAACGACGGAGCTTAATCTATCAAAGCATTTCAAATGAATCTTAACATTCTCGTAGCAGTTAGAAAATATTACTTATAGATTGTGATTTTTTAAAAAGAAAACTACACTTTATCTATATAAAAAAAGGACAAGTGAAAAAAAAATTTAAAAAAAACTTCGTTTTATCTCATTGAGCATAAGGGGCGGGCTTATGGTTGATATAAAGGAGTTTTTTGACGTGGAAACGTACTTTTAGGTAGGAAATAAACGTTATTAGTTTATTTCAACGAACTTCAAATTGTAAGAAATTTAAAACAATGCTGTAGACTTGACTGACAAAAGAGAATCTTAAAAATCATCTTAATATTTTACTTTCTTATAGTCTTAATAAAATATGAATCGCAAGGTATCAAAACCTGCTATCATTTAATCTAAATATACAGAATATAATAAAAATTCTTTATATAATTCTTGAAAAATAATTAGCGGACTTAATTCTTCAAATAGAGTATACTTATTTTCTTTCTACATATCATAATTTCTTTCTGTTTTTAACAGTTACGTCAATCGAAAAACCTGGAACTATAATTTCAATTTTCTAATTGGTACTTTTTAGTTTAATTGTATAGTAATAAAACGAAGAAGTGTTTAATGTTTAGGCTTTAAACATGTTTCTTCGGTTTCTGTTTCGAAATTAAAACACTGTATCGCTTACAAAAAATTATCAATATAGTTTTTTAACTTATTCCTGAATTTTAAAAAATATTTCTATCAAAATATAACAAACTCTATAAATATTGTAGTATAAACTATCTTTTTATATGTTGAGTTAACATAAGTAGAAATTGAAACTATAATAAAAAAATTAATTTAAAATTGGCTTATTGAGGTTTAACAATATAAAGGAGTCAATAAGTGAGAAATTACATCTGATTGTACACCTAACCAAAACCTGAAATGTAGCGAAGGAAAGGAAAAATGTAGCGAACTAAAAATTTTACAACCCCATGAAATAAACCTAAAAAGTTACAAAATAAGCATTAT
This sequence comes from Parasteatoda lunata, assembly GCA_949128135.1. NCBI lineage: Eukaryota > Metazoa > Arthropoda > Arachnida > Araneae > Theridiidae > Parasteatoda > Parasteatoda lunata. The sequence continues at coordinate 35,128,640 of OX421980.1, read as the reverse complement.
CTAAAAACCGCACTTTCTAAATCGCAGCAAATGTAACGCGGAAGAGGGATATCAATGAAACACCAAAAAGCCACAAATAACTTTGCAACAAAAAATAAATTAATAAATAAAATAACGAAAACCGCAATTAACAAAATCAATTTCCCGCATAACACCTATTACTTCAAATTAAGTAGCATTACGCACCTTGCTTACAAGAGATAATTCCAACGCAGTCGGAATAATAACAGATTCGTTAACAACTAAAAACAAACTCAATTCCGCGAAGACCTTGATGCTGAACTTGACCGCCTTCGAAAATGTTCTTGGACAGTGGCCACGAAAGAAAAACAAAATACCTACGAAGTCTTCTATTTAATGTCTTCCTTTTGTGTTTTGAGAATAGACGATCAAACGCAGTTATTCTTACAAAAAAACAATTTTTTTGGAATTTTTCTTATTTCAACATACAAAATATCCCGTCTATAGACGTCATAATTACAAAACGACCAAAACAGATTGCGCAATTTAAAAAAAAAGACAAGGAAAATTTCTATTACAACAGGGAAAGAGTTGCAGAGTGGGTGGCGATAAGAAATGATTATGACATATCAGAGGTTAGGATTTAACTTTTTAAATATTAACCGAATGATAAAATCAATAAATTACTACGCTACGCAATTTATGGGTTAAGAAAAAAAACATAATTTTATTTTCATATGCATCTCCTTAAAGTATCATCTGAAAATTTTGCCCCATGCAAAAATAAAACAGCGTTTACTTCTAAAAACTTGTTATTATCAAATGAAAATTTCTTGTCGAATTATTTATTTTTCAAATTTAAGTACAATTTTTTCTACGAATGCTCAAAAATGATAATATTTTTAATTAGCAAAATTGAAAGCAAAAATTTTTTAAATACATTTTTAAATAAAACAATCACAAAATTAATTTGCTAAATTTCTGACTCTCCCACAAAGTCACGTAATTATACCCTACTAAGTAAAGAAAAAAATATTTGGATGATCCCAGTAAGAATTTTTATTGGGACTCAATATTCATTACCAGTTAATATTTTTTTAATGAAAAAAATATTTACAATTTAAACAATCTAAAATCTCTAAATTAAATAACATTTTCCTACAATTGAATAATTTACCTACTATCAAATTATGAACTCAAAATCATTGACATATTTCATAAGACTAGTCATAGGTAACATTTTAAGAAATGAACACAGTAATTAAAAGTTCTAAATAAGACAGTAGTCTTTTTTTTTTTTTTTCGAACACAGATTCGAAAATTCTAGCTAATCTTTAATCTTGATATTAATATGATACATTTTTTTTAAAAATTTTATTAAAAAAAATTACGCATTGTGACAATTAAGCAATTTTGCACAAAATTCTTATACAGAATACGCATGAGCAATAAAACAATAAGAATTTAAAAATATTTTGAAAAATTATAAAAGATAAATAATAATATAATTAAAGAATTACCTCTTATTTAATTTACAGAATTAACGATCCGATATCTTAAAAAATAAAATTTAATTTACGGAAGAACTTTTATATTAAAAGTTCTTCCGTAACCCCGTAAAACCATCTAATCTTCCGTAACTTCCGTAAAACCATTAAAATGATTAGTATTTTTCTCAATATTAATGCCCGATTATTTACAAAAATTAAAAGAATTAAGCTTAATCAGTAATTTTAGAATAAAATTTAAACTTACAAGATAATACATTGTTACTATATTTAAAGGCAAATAATAAATATTTAATAATAAATGCAAAGATATTTAAAGATACAAGCAAATTTTTTAAACGACAATCAAATGCACATTGAACAAAAATCATCAGATCTACTAAAAATTGAAGTTTAAGACAAAGATAAATAAATACCTGATAATGACGTCTGTCTTTGTTCATTTTTAACTGGAGGAGTAGTTTGAAGATGTTCTGGACTTGGAGGTGGTGTAACTATTCCCCAATTTCCATTTTTCCGTAATTGCTGCCGGTATTGGGGAGGTGGTGTAACAATTCCCCAATTTCCATTTTTCCATAATTGCTGGCGGTATTTTCGCCCAACCAAAAACGATTTTGGCATCTTGAACACAAAGTTACGAGTCCTATCCTTTAAAAAGCAAAATCGCGGATTTAAACGAAGTCCAAGGAATTGTTGGTCAAAGTAAATAAAACAAGAGTTTCATCACTGAAGTTAATTTCAAATAAGAATATATGCGTAGAGAAGATGTTTATCAACTAAGTTTAAGATCCTCAAGTAAGGATGAAACTGCTTCGGGAGGATACTTTCCAAGTACTCCTTACCCCAACGAAATGTTGATTGTAAATGTGGGGTACTAGTCTATCGAGGAGTTATAGGAGGGCCTACTCGTTAACACAAACGAAAGTGAATGGACGAAAAAGGATCGTGACGTCACGGAGAGGTGGCTAGATCATCCATTGTACATGGGGAAAGTAAGGGAATTTCAGGTGGCCGTGAAAAAAAAGCAAGCTGACGGGACGGGTTACCAGGTTGAAGGCCACCAAAGCATCTCTCGCCAAGATGCTTTTGAAAGGAAGCGCCAATTTCAACTGGTCCTACAGCGAAGATGTCAGCCGTGAACTTAGGTTTCGATTTCCGTTGATCGTAAAACTTGCCAACTTCTTTTGTTGTTGATACTTCGCGATTTCTGGGATAAATATTCCTGCTAGATTCAGTTGTCCCACATGTGTTTGTTTCCTATTAGGTCAAAACAACGTTTCAATTTTATGTAAACCTTATGTCTTAAAAATTAATCAATGGTGAGCTTAAGCTGGGATGGGATATTCAACAACTTTACAAAAATAATGATATTATGTATTGATTTTACAGCATTTAAGTCACTGATTTTTGTTTTTAATAATTTTAGGATGATATATATCATTAAATGACTATTTTTATTACAAACTGGCTAAACATTTTCTAAATTCTGCGTATGAACAACACTTCATGTGCTCACAGCTATAACCGCAATTATTATAACTTTTGGGAAAGAAGCTATTCTATGAACTATTTTTATACTTGTGAACGAGATTTTTAAAGTTTAATAAAATTAATGAAATATTAAGTTATTATTACAGAATTAAAAATGAATGTTAATGGGGAGCTGGAAGCAATAACTAGGATATCGGAGTAAATATTGTATGCTTGAAACGATGCTTGAATCGTTAAATGATTATATTCAAAGTTAATACACGAACAGCAGCTATGGGTTAATGTCAGTTTGTAGTCGATTTATATGAAGATGCTAATGGCTGAAGAGCTTTACGAAAATGAAGTTAAACACTCTAGCTAGGCTGATCCAAAAAATTACTAAATTATGTCTGACGTAAAAAAATGAACTTAAAGGAAAGAAGATAAGTGAACATTGGCAATTTTCCCCTAGATTCTTGCATACATACATATTCCTTTTCACCCCAAATTGGAGCATAGGACTTCTACCATAGCTTTTCATCTCACTCTATTTGTGGCAAAATATTTTGCCTTTCACATTGCTTTCAATTCGTTAATGAAAGTATTTTTGCGCAAAGTATTTTTAGGTCTTCCTCTTTTTCTATTGCCTTGCGGCTTCCAATAAAAAAACTTTTTCACTATAAATTTTTCAGGTTTACGTAGAACATGACCAATCCATTTACGTTTTTTTAATTTCCAGCTTAATCGGTTTCAGTTTTGCTTTTCAAATTCTAAATTCTGCGTATGAACAACACTTCATGTGCTCACAGCTATAACCGCAATTATTATAACTTTTGGGAAAGAAGCTATTCTATGAACTATTTTTATACTTGTGAACGAGATTTTTAAAGTTTAATAAAATTAATGAAATATTAAGTTATTATTACAGAATTAAAAATGAATGTTAATGGGGAGCTGGAAGCAATAACTAGGATATCGGAGTAAATATTGTATGCTTGAAACGATGCTTGAATCGTTAAATGATTATATTCAAAGTTAATACACGAACAGCAGCTATGGGTTAATGTCAGTTTGTAGTCGATTTATATGAAGATGCTAATGGCTGAAGAGCTTTACGAAAATGAAGTTAAACACTCTAGCTAGGCTGATCCAAAAAATTACTAAATTATGTCTGACGTAAAAAAATGAACTTAAAGGAAAGAAGATAAGTGAACATTGGCAATTTTCCCCTAGATTCTTGCATACATACATATTCCTTTTCACCCCAAATTGGAGCATAGGACTTCTACCATAGCTTTTCATCTCACTCTATTTGTGGCAAAATATTTTGCCTTTCACATTGCTTTCAATTCGTTAATGAAAGTATTTTTGCGCAAAGTATTTTTAGGTCTTCCTCTTTTTCTATTGCCTTGCGGCTTCCAATAAAAAAACTTTTTCACTATAAATTTTTCAGGTTTACGTAGAACATGACCAATCCATTTACGTTTTTTTAATTTCCAGCTTAATCGGTTTCAGTTTTGCTTTTCAAATGATTTCTGCTTTGATAAATTTTATGGAACCACTTGATACTAAAGATTCTTCTTAAACAGTCGTTAATAAATACTTGAAGATTTTTCATGTTATTTTTATTGGAGTGTCATGTCTCAGATTCATATAATAGGACAGATTTAACATTAGTACTGAATATTCTAGTTGAAATCGTTATGTTTTTTTTTTTTTTTAATCCAAAATTTATTGAGAATTGCGTAACTGCTACTGGCTTTGTTAAGTCTATTTCGTATATCTTCATCAATTCCTCCTTTGTTGTTAATTATACTTCCAAGATACGTAAAACTGCTTACCTCCTCTAGTTTATTATTTTCTAAGAAAATGTCATTTAATTGATTAGGATTAATTTTCAAAATTTTTGTTTTATTTTGGTTGACAATAAGTACTATTTTCTTTGCTCTACGTTTTAAATGTTTGTGTTTGTTTTCGTGTCTTGAAGGGTGTTTGTCAGTAAACATAAGTCGTCTGCAAAATAAAGATCAGAAAGATATTCAGCAAGGTTCCATCTCATACCCCTTTTATTCTTTGATACCCTCTTCATAATCCAATCCAGTGACGTACATAGACGTAGGTGAGCCCCCCTGCAAAATTTATAAATGCGCCCTATCTTAGATTTAAATTTTTTAAAATTTTAATATGAAATAAAAACACTATGAAGATACATTCGAGTATTTATAATCATTCATTTTATTCGTATTGTAATTTAAATTATTTTAATTTTAATTAAAAAGAAATTAATAATTATGATAGAAAGGAGGAATTTAGAATTGGAACATTGTATGCACTTAGCAACTTACCATATTTAAATGAAATTCATCTTAATAATACGAGAAATTTAATCACTTTATTGCAATAATATATTCAAAGTTTAATTAAGGGCTATTATTATTTGAAGAGTAAACAAGAAATAAAATATCTTATAAAAGAAAAACATATTTTTATTGTAATTCATACACTGTAGGGGTGCACTACCTTTTCTTAAATAAAGGCCCCTAAGCCCAAGTACCTAGACATGTTGACGGCAATAATGATAATTTAAACATAAATATCAGTGTTTCAGACACAATTCTTTTTATCAGTCAACTTAGTAAAATATTTGCAGTAAATTAATTATTTTTAAATAATTAAAAAAAAATTCTTATCTCAATTTTTTTTTCAACATCTAACTTAGTAAATATTTGCATAAAATTAAATTCTTTTAATTGTTAAAATTCATTTAAAACTGAAAAATACCAAAATGATACTTTTCAAAAATAAAATATTTCCTTCTTTTTAAAGAACAGATTTGTCGAAAAAAATATATAAAGACGGGTGAAAAGACGGTTTTTTCCTCGTAATACAAAAGTTTATTTTAAAACAAATTACCTCTAACGTTCTTAAATGAAAGTAAAAAATTTTTAAAAAAAAGATAAATATTTTACTGAGCAACATCAATGCAAATTATATTTTAATTTTAAAAAATGTATGGGCCGTAATATTGATTTAAAATAAAACTATCGCATTATAGCGCTAAATAGGATTCAACATTCAGTTGGGATTCAGTTCCAGTATAATTTTAGATTTGGGACATTTATATTTAGTGAATTATAAGAGATTTTATGAATGTTAAATCTTAAATAGGTTTCCTAAGCTCTTTTTCTAGCTACAAAAAGTTAGAGGCTAAGTTCAAAAACAGTAAACAATTTAAGAAACCCACGTTTGAATTTCGCGTGTTATAACAATAGTGTATTAAAAATATTGAGATTTTAAAAAATATGAAAATATCTAGTATTAACTACAAGAAAAAAAATTTTAAAAATTGGATTGACGATAACATAGGTACAAACAAGGCGCGTCAAAAGCGATGATTAAAATGCCTAATTCAAAAATCGCAAGTCGTTATAATATCAGATTAAAAATATCAATATTTTCGATATCCAGTGAAAAAGCGTAGCAATAACTGTTGGATAAACGATTTAAAAAAAGCTCTTAGATTTGCGATGCCTTTTAAATTTATGTGCCCTTTATTTGTGCCACAAATAAAGGGCATATTTAAATGCGTGATACCATACTTTGAAAAACGAGTATAAATCAAAATTTAGTTGCGAGTTAAACTTAGATATACGTACTTAGAGAAACGATACAGAAATAGTACCTAAAGAAAGAGAGTACTTAGAAAATAGCGCGATACTATTGACGCAAATAAATCACGTCGAAAGTGGATTACTATTTGCACAATTCAAAACTCGCGAGTGGTTATAATGTACGTACTAAAAAGATGGGAATTTTAAGAAACACGTGGAAATCCAATAATAACCTCCTAAAACACAATCGAAAAGTAACTTAGATTAACTATGAACTGGACATGATAAAAGAGCTTAAAAGTGATTACTAAAATTCGAAATTCTCGTATCATAATTTTGTCGAAATAAAAATATTTGGGATTTTTAAAACTTGGGAAATTTGTAGCGATAACCATCGAAAAAAGCGATCGAAAAACTACATTGATTTAGATTTGGCTCATTGAAAAATTCACAATTCAAAATATATAATATTTTTCATTTTCCAAAAAAAAAAAAAAAATTATAATATTTTTTTTATTATTTTCAGGTGCTATCACGGGCCACACACTAAAAGCTGTTGGACAGCAAATTGTGCATCCTTTTCATAGTGTATTAATTATTTCTGGATTGTGCGTCCTCTAACCTCGTACGCCTCATCGCGAAAGTGTTATTTACGTCACTGATTCAATCAATAGCAATTAAAATAATTGTTTGAGAAAGTATACAACCCTGTCTAACACCGGAATCAACCTTGAAAGATTCTGATTGTTGACTGGCATGGATAACTCGTATATTGTAATTTTTATATATATTTCTGATAATGTTCACAAAACGTTCGGGAATTCCTTAGAATTTCCAGAGTGAGTCCCTAGATTCACACAATTTAGGAAAACGTACATTGATTTTTTTAACATTTCCACCTTTTTATCTGAAAAATAAAAAAAATAAAGGATCTTAAAATTTTCAGAAAACTTTGATTAGTGTGCCAGAGTTCAACAAAATGGTAATTGATAAAAAGCTGTCATAACTTTCATTATAATTAAAATCTTGATTACGTGTAATCGCATGATATTTGTAATCATGATTACGTGTGGCATTGATTATAAGTGATCCTGATATGAAGTAGTCATGATTTCAAATATAACAAAGCAATCTTTGACCCCGATACAATTAAATTGATTGCTTGTAGTTGCGATGTCTAAGTTGTATATTTTATGAAAATTTCTTTCACTGAAATAAAAAATATTTATATATATTTTTTTTTTTTTGGTTAAATAAATATCTTAAGTATTTTATATCGCATTGAGAAAGTTATAAATGTAGCTGTAATCAATGCATATGTTTATTAGGATTCAAAATTACATTTAATCCTGGTTATTTGTAATCATATAGCATATGGCGTGTTTATTGTAATCACAATAGACGGTGAGATTCAGCACTTTCACGTAACATATAGCGGGTTCTCGTAGGCTGATGCTGCAAAAATTCTGCAGAGAACTGAGATAGTAACTACATTGCTCAAAACATTCATGTGTGAACATGATGAATAATACTACGTAAAAGTGACATATCTGTCTATCATAAATCTTACAGGTCAACTAAACTGAGTGAAGTGCAATAAAAATTAAATTAATGACATTTCATTTCAAAATTTGATTTTTTTTTTTTTTAATTTTTTAACAATGGATATATATTCTAAAGGGATGTTTTAAGATTTTGGAAATAGAATTGAGTTATAATCTAAATGTATATATCCGAGTAGTGCCATCAATTTTTTATTTTTCTATTTTATCCGTCGTTGAACAGCCGACCCAATTCTGGGTTTACGACTACTAATGTCTAACTCCGTACCCTTGTAATTTTGAATCAATCCAGAAGACAAGGAAACTCCTAGATCAGTACCCTCAGAAGTATTGATTTGTTATGAGAACATGGAGTACTTTGCGACTCGATAGATTTAAAGTGCATCATTTACCATTTACTACACGGGGAGTCTTCGGCCGGCGGGGATCGAACCCACGAACTCTTGGACATGAGCCCAGCGCCCTACCAACCTGTCTATCCCGGCCTTTAGTGCTATTAATTGCATGCATCGTGTATGATCCTTACTTTTAACTTCGATCTAAAAAAAAAAGGAAGAATTAGATCACTATTCAATTCAGAATCTTTGTCTACGCTTTTTTCAGAAAATTCCGATATCTAATGTTTGGGGTACCCGAAAAGTATGAAATAGGAAAAACATATTTTGAGAAGTACGCAGAGAACGCAAAATCTGAAGATAAACGTGTAAAATATTTTCAAAGGGGAAATAATGTAATCGACTTGACTTTTTAAAAGCGACTGTCATGATTCGTGAAGTGACTTAAAAATTATTCATCAATCACCAGAAATTATTCATCATTCCATCATACTCGATTTAAAAATCAAACATCGAGATTCGTATTCACGTGATTTTAAAATTGAATGTAGAGATTCGAATCCGTGTAATTTAAAAACCACAGATTGTGATTCACAATTTAAATTAAAAAAATAAAATCTCGCATCGATATTTTTATCAAAACATCGACAACATTCTATGGATAAATGCTTCTACATACACTTTTTCTGGCTCAAATTTCAATTATTTAAAAAGCGTTTTTGCACATAAACTTTTTTTATTTGTATTTTTAGTTTTTCATGAATCAATACAGAGTTTTATGAAAATTAAAACATTTTTTTAAAAAATAAAACGTGGTTTTAGAAACAAATTTCACCAAAATTAAGTAGTGATGAAGAGGGTGATACTAGTTGCAAGATTTAATCAATGCTTGCCGAGAGTTTTTCATTTTTATTTAAGTCTGTATATATATAAATAGATAAAATACAAGGAAAAATTATTTAAAACTATTTTTTTTTCAAAATATTAAAAAAAAAAATAAAAAACATTTAAGAACCAGAAAACAATGCAGGGAAAGGATATAATCTCGTCATCAGCTTACACGATTATGTCTGCAAATTAGGGTGTTTTCTAATATTGTATTAATATAGCTCACACTATAGTATTGATGTATTTTGCTTTGGCTATATAAATACAATATTAGAAGACACTCTAATTTGCGTACATAATCATGTGTGCTTAAGACGAGATTATATATTTTCTTTATATTGCTTTCTGGCTTTTTAAATTTTTTAAAATTTTTTAAAAATATTTTTAAAAAAAATTATTTTAATATATTATAAATAATTATTAGTTATAAATTATTTAATATAATGTAATAAATAGTAGAAAACTTTTTTTTATCAAAGCCAATATAAAAAATATAGTCTCTAGAGTTCTTAAATTTTGTATTCATCCTACATACTCGCTCGCAAAAAACGATATTTTTGCTGAAATAAGAACGTCTTTAAAATTTGGTTCACAGCTTATTTCCGTTCCAAAAAGATGGCAAGGTGTTCTCCTAAATTTTCAGTTCACACCAGGAAATGTATCTTTCTTCGCAATCAATTAAGCCCGTTTTATCAGAAAAAAAGACCGGTGCTAATAATTAGATAACAGAACAGGGTCACTAGAGTAACACAAAGCGTCACGAATTCTAAGTGAATCTTACATTATAGAACAATACAATGGGATATAATTACTAATGTAAGGGATCCTCATCTTGGGGTGGTGCTCCCTTTTCGAACCCTGAGAAGATAATGATCCAGAAAATAATTTGTTTTACACTGATCAGCCATGTTAATCTGAATACTAGGTCTATTATTTTGTACTCGAACAAACAAAGAACAATTTATTATTCTACAAATATATGCCTGTTAATCTTATCATGGCATAAGTTTTCCTACCGGCATTTGAGGTAACTTCAATACTGCAAGCACTATTGTTAAAAAAATTTTAAACAACCCCCTCTTCCCCCCAAAAAAGAAAGATTCCTTAAAATTTATAATTTCTGAAAAGTTAGTGTTGAACTTAATATTACAGTTTTTTAAATTACTAAATTTCGTAAATATATAAATGTATTAATAAAAGCCTGCTTTAATGCTAAAAAGAAACAATTATAGGATGTTAATTTCTCGTTACATTTATAACACATAAATAACAAAATCCGATTAATATGTTATTATTATTAACTTTAACACAAAATTATTAATGTATTAAATTAATAAAGTCACTTAATTATAAAATTAATTAATTAATAAATACAATTAAAAATTAATAAGCAAAGTTTGTGCAGCCTGATTCTCAAGTCAAAATCATCTTGTCATCTGATTTTAATACAAAGATACGACGATATACAGTTTCACATTAAACATTACAAGAGGATTTTTTCCAGCGGTATAACTAACAGTCTGTTTCTAGAGGTATAACAAAATAAAAAGTGTATAAAAATTAGTATGATAAAAACTTCTATAATTTGAAAAAAAAATTAATTGCTTTCGCAGTTTATATTTTAATTTTCATTTAGATGGTGAATAAATTTACAATTATAGATTAATGTTAGGGAGATGCTACATTAATATTAAACACTTCTAATTGTATCTGTGCTTACTAACTTTCTAATAAAGAGTATCAAAGTATCAAAAACAGCTAAAACTAGTTTTTTTTAAATAAATAAATGAAAGGTAAATAAAATAAAATAAAATAAAATAAAATAAAATAAAATAAAATAAAATAAAATAAAATGCATTCAAACCGCGAGTACTTAACAAACACATTTCTTTAAATCTTCTTTCATCTTCTTTCTTTCAGTTGAAACTTTAATCTCAAAGTAAAAATAAAGGGTGTTATGTAACTAATCATCAAGGACATACTGTTAATTCTGGTGTCGTTATTTTTAAAATGAAACTAGAATCTCAAAATAAATAATACAGGATGTTCTGTAATCACCGACCTTAATGTAATTTTTATAAAGGAGATACTGCAAATTCTATTATCTTCTTTCATCAGTTGAGATTAGAATTTCAAAATAAAATACAAGGAGTTCTGTTATCACCGACCTTAATTTATACTTTTAGAGTCCTTGATAAAAATTTAAAAAATAACATATACACTACGGGTTGCAAATGAATGTTAAGTTAGGAAAAAACAAGTCCCATGTATCAGTACTGAGAAATCTGGAACTCAGTACGTTAGAACTTGCTTGTTTATCAGGAAAAACAGACACAAATTGAAAGGGATTATTAGAAATACTAAGTTTCACCCGGCAATCAAACTAGTTTTGAAGCTTTAACATACGGTTTTACTCATTGTGATATAATCAAGTTTAACAACTTATTTATTTTATCCTTGCTTTGTAATTAATAAGCGATCATCATATTTTAATTTTCCTTTTGGATAATAAAAAAGTGATGATTACAAAACAAACCTGTATCTATTTAACTATGTGCTCGCTGATCTCCTTTGCACGTCAACTCAATTTGTAGCGTCAAAAATCGTTCGTGACTCGTGGCCTTGTGCCAACAAGTTCTCTATTGCCTGGTGCTGGTGTCAACTGTGGTGAATGGACCGAACAGCCTAGGACTGACTTTTCATTAAATGATGAACTATGTGTTATTTTCCTAAAGTTCACGTACTCACACAATCACTTCTCTTACGACGGTGCTACATTTTACAGAATAATATTCGCCTTTTTTTTGTAATGAATTTTTTTAAGTGCCTTAATATTCGATTTAAAGTAAAGACAGGATAAAAACAAGACATAATTTTTAAAAAAAAAGTATATAATTTGACTTGCTACATAGTAAGAATGTCTAAGAAAGATATTGAGATAACGATTGAATTGTAGTTTAAATAATTACATCCTCCAATTTGCTTAAACTATAAGCTTGTTGAAAACTAATAATGCATACAGGGAAGAGAGTTTAGCTATTGTGTACTAGGAAACAATCTTCTGAAAATAATTTCAGGATACTTATTAAGCTAAATAAGAAATACAATGACAAAATAATGGGAACACTTCTATACTAATACACTTCTTCATATTTTTCAAGAAACACTTTACGAATCATTTTATAACTTTAGAAGTGTTTAGGTCATGCAATTTCTCACACTTGTCAGTGAAGTTAAAAACTTTTAGAAGCTTGAGAGACAGAAAATAACCTGAAAAAAATAGTGTAATAGTGTGCAAATATGCCAAAAAATGTAGCAATAAATCTTCAACTTGTAACAATTATCGCACAAAATTTTGAAAGCCTAGCTTAAACATTTAAGGAAATATGGAAATTTTTTTAAAAAAGATTTTTTTTTTTTGTCTTACGTTTTTCTAATATAAGTTTAAAAATATTCAATAAAATTAAAAAAATAGAGAAATTGAAAATTTATTTCATAATTTTTGCTTTAGAATTTAAATTTGTTTTTTTTTTTTTTAAACTGTGCAATATATAGGTAATTAAAGTAGTTCTTTTACGCTGCGTATGCGAGGAAAAAGCCTTTTTTTCTTTTTCATAATTTTGTAGTGAATCATATTTGGCAATCAATAAAAAAAATCCTTAAAAGTTTTAAAAAGTTTCAAGCTATTTTCTAAGCAGTTTGTGTACTTTTTAAAAGAAATTCAGAGTGATAAGGGGTTTTCTACAAATATTAATTTTTATCATTAGACAAAATTAAATAACCAATGATAATACCTTACTATAAACGTTTATACACCGAAATTTGATTGTATGATGATGCGAAAGAAAAGATCCTTTTATAAGGGGATGATCCCGAAAATGCCGGCGTCATTTTTAATAAATCTTGTTTAATAGTACAAAATGATATTTGTGGAAAGCTCCTTATAATTTTGAGCTTTCTTTTAAAAAGCCCGAAAGCTTTTTTGAAAATTGATTGAACTTTTTAAAATTTTTAAAATATTCAAATCAGACTTTTTTTATTAGTTGTCAAATATGAATCGCTACAAAATTAAGAAAAATTTATTAAATTTTTCCCTCGCATGCACAGTATAAAAAAAGCTAATTTAATTACTCATATCCTGCGCAGTTTTAAAAATAATTTTCGCAAGTTTTGAAGCAATAATTTTTTAATTAATTTTAAATTGCTTCCAAAATTTTGTTTAATTTTATAGAATATTTTTAAAGTTATAGCAAAAAAACTAGTTTCTTTTTTATAAAAATTTCCATATTTCCATGAATATGTAAGCTAGGTTTACGAAGGTTTGTGCAATGTCGCATATAATAACCAAAAGAATTGTTACAAGTTACAAATGTATTACCGTATGTTTTGGCATAAGGTGTTCCAAAACTTTAAATTCTATTTGTAATTTATTGTCGATCCCTCAAACCTCTAAAAGCTTTAAACTTTATTGATAAGAAAGAAGAGCAACATACCTTCTATCTTTGAAATTTTTCTTACCTGTACTTCCAATAATTAATTAGTTAAACTTGCGATCGTCTATTTGTTGCGATATAAAATTTGATAAAAGCAGCTAATTGGCCAAAGATATGTTGAATATATGATGTCGATGAATTGTTGATATATTCATGTAAGTTCCAAACTAGATAAATGGCAAATTAAAAATAAATCCATCTTTAATAAATTATGGAGATTCGATTGCATTTAGAACAGAGCTCCCGACCACCCGATATATGGGCGACCTATTAAATTCTAAATAATTATTACAGAAGAAAATATGAGATTTAATACTATATGAATAGTATTGAAAAATCAAACAACAATGAAATTTTTAGATGCGTTAATTTTTTTTCTACAATTTTGAAGTAATTTTTTTTTCACTATTGGTCTTATAAATCAACTTTAAAAGTAAGAAATCCATCTAGGTTAGAATATCATTAAAATTTCTGATAACTAAATCCATTTTATTTATATCTATTATGTTGATCTATTCACTTTAATCTATATTTATTCTGTTATTAAACCATTTTATCTAGTAAATAAATTAGATCTCTCTTTATATACTGCTTTCTAATAATGCGTTGATTTCTTTTTTAATGTAAGAGCGATTTTTCGCCTACAATAGTAACCTCTTTTACACGCATGCGCAAAGTTTGAAAAAGAAGGGAAAAGTTTAATTAAGAAGGCAAGGTTAAGTTTTGCATGAATGGTCCGCGCAGGCATCAGGCCGGCTCTCTTTTTTTGCCACTGACACAATCCTCAACATACGGAACAAGCCTTTCAAACAGGTCTCGGCACTATCAGAGCGTGGCAGAAAAGCTGACTATAGCCTTCAACTTGAACTGAGAGAGAAAGTGAAAACGTGAATGCACACAAGCGTATAAAGCTGCTCTTGATGGTTTATTTTCATAGGCATCTTCTTATTTCGAATTTAAATATTTTAAATTTTATAAAAGGAAGTTTTATTAAAGTCTTTATAGAATGGAATTCCGTAAAAATACATGAAAAAGGATTTTTCAGGAGTATAACTAAAAATGAAATATTTTTAGATTATTTTTTTAAATTTTAATCGAATTAAAAAGATGAAGAATTTTAAGAAGTGAGTGGGTGTTCTATCTGGGCGCTCATAGAGTTTTTTTTTAACGTTCTCAGTACGTTCTAAAGAGTTTACATTGTGTCCAAAGCAATTCAAACGGCAAAAAGTGTGTCTAAGTAAAATTAAAATTATGGACGGAGAAAACTATTTGGAGGCCATGTGGTCGTCGAATCCATTTATCTGAAAAAGGTTTAACCCAAGTACTTATTAATTCATCATTGCGCCTTGTGCCATTAATCTTTATGCACACCGTCTAACTGCATAAGACATGATGCATGTGTACAGGGTCCATCAATCATTCACAAATCCCAATAGTGCCAGGTTCGAACAACATCTCCTAGAAAAGAGTAGGCCTCAGCACGGGTTACCATAAATATCCTTTAGTAGTCCAAATGCAATGACATATTTCGTATTTTCAACAACTGCGCAGCTTAGTACCACGAACGTAATGACATCTTTCTTATTTTTCATATATTGCGCAGTTAACTTCGTCACATCGGACTACTAAATTGATCCGTGCTGAGGCCTTCCTTCTTCTAGGAGGTGTTGGTTCGAAGCACAGCGGTAGCTGGTTAATACGAATTAACCCGCCCCCCCCAGACACCGAACACAGAACTGATATAAAATATCCTTAGTAGTCGACGGATCATGGGTTAGAATCCCCTTGCCGTCGGGCTAATCATGGGAGGTTTTCGAGGTTTTCCTCTCCATGTAATGCAAATTCGGGTTAGTTCCATTAGACAGTCCTTTACGAAGGCTAGTCTGTCCCAATTCTTGATCCAGGAGTTCCCTGGTCTTCTGGGTTAGGGCTCAAAATTACAAAGCTACAAAGGTGGACGTTGATAATCGTAAACTCAGAACTAAGTCGGCAACTCAACGCCAGTTATAAAAAGAAATCCGTTAAGTGGGTTAAGTTTAAGTAAATAGGTTTTTTATTACTTAATTTAATCAAGAAAATTTTATATTTTGCAATAAAATATGTTTGAAAAAATTTTTTTATTGTAAGTTTGAAATAATTTATTGATTAAGATGGAATTAAAACTTCAAAAGAAACCAAATAAAAGATTTGTTCAATTCATATGAACTTAACATTTTTATTTGAGAAGAGATAATTAAGAACTGTAAATACTTTCTTCAGAAAAAAAAATTTTAATTTATTTTTTTAAAGCTTTCAAGACGTTTATAGTAAATAAGAAAATAAAAAAGACACAGGTTTAAGAAAAACATGTTTTAATTTCTAGGCGCTATTACTCTCAATAGTATTTCATTTTAATTCGTATGGAATAAAAATTTAGTGCATCATTTAAAAAAAGTCTAATAGTTACAAAAAATATCTGATAGATTATCGGAATTATGTTTGTACTAAAATATAAAATCCAAAAAAAAGTAGTTTAAAAATAATTTTTTTTAATTCATATTCAAAAATTTATCATTTCAAATATTAACAAGAATTGATTTTATGAACTGAAGAAATTTCATTGATGGATAACTGTTTCTCTTAGATTTAATAACTGCAAATAAGTGCAAATTTTAAAAATTATTGATTGGAAGTGAGCCGTATTTGGAGGAAGCCTCAACGCAGAAAAAGACACCGATATTTCACTTTGCATTTCATAACCATAACTTATTAAAATGCTAAATATAATATTTTAACTTATTTTGACATAAATTAATACCAAGTAAGGAAATAAGGAATATCGTATGAAAATATGTTTAATAAAAATTCTGCGCATAGGATGAAGTAGAAACCTAATAAAAGCAATTCTGAAACTTATTTATTCGTGCATAACTTTATTAATCTAAAATATATACTAAAATTTTTACTAATATTTCATTAAAAACCTGTCCTTTTCAATAATGAATAGTTTATTTTAAATTGGCGCAGATAGATAGAACTTTTTTATTGTTCAAGAACTAAACGCGTATCTAAACAAAAAAACCTAATAAAACCTAGTTACATAAGTTTAAAATTAACTCCCACCACAACTAGTTATCGCCCAACGGGGTTATATATATATACTTTAATCCGGTATTTTGAGCTAAGAAAAGCTGAACAAACATTTAATTTCTAATATTAATTACTAAATGTGCAACTGGGTTGAAAAGGATATAATTTTTTTTTTTTTAAAAAAGTAGTATTTTCAATGCATTTACAACAGAATAAATCAATAAATATATTACTACATGATCCATAATTGTATTTTCAGAGATATTACTACATCATCTGTCGAGCATAAAAAATAATGCATCTCAAAAATTTAGTTCAAGTTACAACATTGCAGTTAGAAATTAGTTTAAATCCAAAACACATCTTGTTTTCCAGTTTCTTAGTTAATTCCAAAAGATAAAAGAATGAAGGGTAAGTCAAAGTCATGTATGGTGATGTTATATTGTGAAATTTAAATTTTATTTTATGTCTTCACTTTCTGGCAACGATACAAATATAGAAGAACTTTATTTGTTACGTAAAATAAAATACGTTTTTTTTTTTTTTTTTTAAATAAAAGATTTCACTTCACTTCCTATTCTCATAATGTAAGTTTTGCAACAATTTTCATAGTTATTTTTACTTAGTTCAAGTATTTATATGGTTCTTCTTTAAATGATTCCAGCAGTAATAACAGTTTAATATATTTAAGCAATTTTCTGTCGCATGACTCTGCAAACAACAGCAGAATATTATTTAATGCCCAACATTGTATATATTTTTAAAACCACCTGCCATAGTATATATTTTTTTTTTTGCAAAAAATTACACGCATTATAAGGACTCAACTAAATTTTTAAGTAAGGAAGAAACAAAAAAATTATCGAAATATATATAATCACTAGTGAAGAAAGCGAAACTCAAACTACGGAAACCAGTTTGATGGACAGATGAAACATGGGATGTTTCTATTAAATCGCCTTTCAATTTCTCCCTATCTTCTCCAGCAACCGAAGAGGTTTCGAGATTTTCAGTTCTACCTTCTTCAATAGTGACTTGTTAGATTTTGAGGCGTTTTTGTTTTTTCCTCTCTTAGATGTTAATGTGCTATCCGTAATATGCATACTTCTTTTTATTTTATTTTCGATGAGGTCTCTAAAAATATACATTAAGGACGGTGATTGCGGAAAACCCTGCGTTTTACAATTGTGTGTATACGCGTGTTCGTAATTCTTCTAATATAGGTTTTATAGTAATCAACCACCACGTAAACCCGTAACATAAATAACTTAAAAATTATTGTCAAAAATTAAGGAAATAAATAAGCACAATAGGGCTCACAGATTATAGACTTTATTGAAATCTGACAAATTGTTATTAAACTAAGTTGGATTTAATGAGTTGAAAATTATTATTTGCCGGAAGAAAAACTAACAGATATTTCTAATAATCTTCTGTCACGTTTCGTCTTGTCACGTTCAGTGTCATTTTCGTTTAGCCGTACCTTTTTTTTTTTTTTTTTTCTTTTTTTTTTTTTTTTTTTTTTTATCTATTTAATTCTGTGCTCTTTGAAAATGATCTGACAGATTTTGATAATGTTTTCCTTTTTCTCAACTTAAAATTAAGTTTTGCCCCTTAGTGTTCAACCCCTGTTAAACCCTACTACTTTGTTTATTTCTTTTTTGAAACAGATCTATAAGTATATATCAAGAGTGGTGGTTACGGGGTTCCATGTATTAACGAGACTAAATCTTTCAAATTTCTTCGAGTGGAACGGAAATCTGAGACAAATTGATTTTAAAACAGCTAAGATGAACAGGGGGATCCCAACAAATTAGCTTTGATAATTAGTTTTTAATGCATTTAATCCCTTTTTATTCGATAATGAATCTTCACACTTAAGATAAATTTTCATCCTCAAGTGACTCTAATGTTCAAGCCCCTATTGTTTTCTTTTCTTCATTTCTGATAAGGATCCAAA
The DNA here is from genome assembly GCA_949128135.1 of Parasteatoda lunata. NCBI lineage: Eukaryota > Metazoa > Arthropoda > Arachnida > Araneae > Theridiidae > Parasteatoda > Parasteatoda lunata. Next base: position 35,109,783 of record OX421980.1, on the reverse strand, counting down.
AGTTTATATTAAGAGCGTTGATTCGGTGAAATATGCATGAACAAAACCCTAAATTTTAAATCTGGGGGCAATCGATTTCCAAATAACTAAAGTGAAAAGTGTTAACTCAGACAACTTGCTCCCAGCAACTGACCCCGGTAATTAGTTATGAATGAATTTAGTTCTGATTTGTTAGATTTTGATAGTATTTTTTTCCCATTCAAATATTACGCTTCGACCCATTATGTGCAATTTTGTTTAATTTTTTTTTTGATAAGGATTTCAAAAGTATTTATTAAGAGAAGCAATTACGGAACTTCAACTATAAACGAGAATGAATTTATTACATTTTCATGATATAGTATAAATTAGGAGTGAAGTGATTTTCAAATAGCCAGGATCAACAGAGACGGGGGTAGAAAACTTATTTCTTCAGAAATTGTCATAATATGGATTTCATTTAAGGCTTAATTTTCAGTTCAATTACTTGCATGGTCCTTGGTTTAATGCCTAGTACCATAGCCATCCTTTTTGTACGTCTTTGCATGAATGATAATTTTAGATAAAAAGAATCTACGAAACTCATTTCATCGAATCAATGTACAAATTAATATAAAACAGTTAAAAAAAAAATCATCAGAATCTTCGTTATTATATTTTTAAAGCCGTTGAGCCGATTTAAAGCCGATTTTTAAAGCCACAATAAAATAACCATCATCAGTTGAAATTAATGTTCACACGTGATTTCGTGAAAAATATGAAATACTTTCTATTTCATTCCGCAAGTAATGCTGAAGTTCGCTGCAGGAAGAAATTACGTTTTCTTAGCTTTCATATTTCGTGTTGCATGGCTGTTGTGTAATATTTTCCTCTTCCAGGAACGGTAAAAATAAAGAAACTAATTAGACAATGTTTAAATTGAGGTCAAATTCTGAAAGCCTTTATTCGTAGTCAATAATTGATGAGTTTGTTACAGCATTTAATAACTTCATAAATAAAATTTTTTTGTGTTTCTTTCTTAATAAAAATGAGGATTCACATAACTAATATATATGACATTGGTGTTGACATAGTGATATACAGATAAACATTTCGTTTAAATGCTGTAGAAAAATGCAATAAATATCATTAAAATTAAACGTTAAACTCACTAATCGCAATTAAATTCCTTTTTGAGTAAATATTTAATTTATATTATTTTAGTTTTAAACGTAAATTTTAAAATTTAATTTTTTTTTTTTTTTTTTGATTTAATTAAAACTTAAATAACATTACATTTAATGGGACACGAAATACATTTCCCGCGAAAACACAGATAAAAAATATTTGTTTTGAAAAGTCATTTTAAATTTATTTTTAGTATTGTTTATTAATTTTATTCAAAAAAAAAAAGAATATTTGGCTTGCATATAAATTAAATTTTTATCTATACATTTCAGATATAGTAAATTTTAAGTGTAAATAAATCTATAAATTTGTTAACTATGATGCTATAAATGTTAAAATCTGAAAATAGAAAAACAATTTTACGAGTTGATTTCACTGAGAAAAAAGGATGGTCAAAACTACCAGAATATGGTAAATTTTGCCATGTATCTGATACTATGGGAACGCCGAAAATCATCGTAATTTTTACCGAAGCGCTTCGATATCGACGTTTCAGTCAAATGAACAGTAAAATCTGATTTTTATAGCCGTGATGTTTGGAATAGTATTGTTTTTCTTAATTATTTTTTATACAGTAGTTTTGTCTTTCCGTCAAACGCTATTTAAAATGGAGGTAGCGGGTTCGAATCAAGGTTTAACCATGGATGCGTAACAGTTAATAAATAATTTTTCGATGCAGACTCGTGTGCTTAACGCAATGTCTCTTTTCAAGTTCACAGATAGCATAAAAATAAGAACAGCACAAAGATATTGAACTCGATACCTCTACGCTTCAGAGCGTTTGGCGGAAGGACAACACCTCGCGGCAATGGAAGCACCAATAGTATATATATATATATATATATATATATATAAATTTTAAACTTACACCGCTGTTCCTCTAATCATTCTGAAGCATAGATGTAGTGGGTTTGAATCCCGCTGTAACATTGGATATATATTTTTGCTGCCTCACAAAATTGTGCTTACACCTCTGTTCCGCTAATCATTCTGAAGCATAGATGTAGTGGGTTTGAATCCCGCTGTAGCATTGGATATATATTTTTGCTGTCTCACAAAATTGTGCTTACACCTCTGTTCCGCTAATCATTCTGAAGCATAGATGTGAATCCCGCTGTAACATTGGATATATATTTTTGCTGTCTCACAAAATTGTGCTTGCACCTCTGTTCCGCTAATCATTCTGAAGCATAGATGTGAATCCCGCTGTAACATTGGATATATATTTTTGCTGTCTCACAAAATTGTGCTTACACCTCTGTTCCGCTAATCATTCTGAAGCATAGATGTGAATCCCGCTGTAACATTGGATATATATTTTTGCTGTCTCACAAAATTGTGCTTACACCTCTGTTCCGCTAATCATTCTGAAGCATAGATGTGAATCCCGCTGTAACATTGGATATATATTTTTGCTGTCTCACAAAATTGTTCTTACACCTCTGTTCCGCTAATCATTCTGAAGCATAGATGTGAATCCCGCTGTAACATTGGATATATATTTTTGCTGTCTCACAAAATTGTGCTTGCACCTCTGTTCCGCTAATCATTCTGAAGCATAGATGTGAATCCCGCTGTAACAGTGGATATATATTTTTGCTGCCTCACAAAATTGTGCTTACACCTCTGTTCCGCTAATCATTCTGAAGCATAGATGTAGTGGGTTTGAATCCCGCTGTAGCATTGGATATATATTTTTGCTGTCTCACAAAATTGTGCTTACACCTCTGTTCCGCTAATCATTCTGAAGCATAGATGTGAATCCCGCTGTAACATTGGATATATATTTCTGCTGTCTCACAAAATTGTGCTTACACCTCTGTTCCGCTAATCATTCTGAAGCATAGATGTGAATCCCGCTGTAACATTGGATATATATTTTTGCTGTCTCACAAAATTGTGCTTGCACCTCTGTTCCGCTAATCATTCTGAAGCATAGATGTAGTGGGTTCGAATCACACTGAAGCATTGGATATATATTTTTGCTGTCTTTCACAAAAGTGTGCTTTCATATGCTAGCGGATTACTTGAATTTTGATTTTCAAAATTATATTTTATTACCATACACTTAGTAAGAAGTCCGAAACTTAATAAATAGCTTTCATGCCAGGCTTTAAGGTATCGCTTAAAAAATTACTAAATTTTACCACATTTACCAAATTTCATCACACATTATAAAACCATATTTTATAGCTAATTTTACCAAAATCATTAGCGAAACTCTTCAGTAGAAATTATTGAGTCTCGATATATTAATAATATTAATACTAATTAGTAGTTGTAGTTCATTTACGTCGCACTAGAGCTGCACAATGGGCTAGTGGCGACGGTCTGGGAAACATCCCTCAGGATGATCCGAAGACATGCCATCACAATTTTGATCCTCTGCAGAGAGGATGACACCCCCGCTTCGGTAGCCCGACGACCTGGACGCGAAGTTGAGCACTTTACGGTATAACAGTTTAACGAGGACCAATACCGCACACCCTCGGTCCCTACGCAGACTGATCCAAGTGGTCACCCACCCCCACGCTGACCGCAGTCAGTGATGCTTGACTTCGGTGATCTGCTGGGAACCGTGTCTTAAGGATCAGTTCACTGCGGGACATTAATACTAATTAGTATCTAGAGCAGTGGTGGGGAAACTTTTTTTAAGACGGGCAATTTGTAATAACTAGACAATCGTAGCGGGCCAAAGAATAATGCTTAATCGTTAAAAAATTTATGTGTTCTATAAACATATTGATATATTATTACATATATTATTACATACACTTATTATTTTAATAGTAAAAAAGCAAAAGGTAAGAAAATTATAAGCACAAAATATAAAATGAATTTAGTGTAGTTCTTGATGTGAAGTATTATCACTTTATTTTCTGGTGTCATTACTGGTTGATGGTGCATGAGAAAAATGAAATTGAGACTGTTTATTCAAAATTTCATCATAGTCCGGTTCCATTTGCGAAGCAGAAATTCTTAAAACTGATGAAAGGTGCTCATCTGTAATTCTGTTTCTTAAAGAAGTTTTCCTAAGCTTCATTGTTGAAAAGATTTGTTCGCATATATAAGATGAGCCGAACATTGTCATTATCTTCATTGCATGAGTAATTAGATTTGGGAAATTATCTGGACTTAAATTTTTATAAAATTCTAGTAATGGTACTGTATGAAAAGTTTGTTTCAGGAGAGTATTACAGTTCAGTTCTATTAACTCAAGTTGAAATTTTGCATCAACTTCTTCGTAATTAACATTGAATGGGGTCGCAAAAATACTAAACTCTGGTTCCATTTTTCTAAAGTCTTGAAATCTCCTTTCAAATTCTGAAGATAGTTTTCTCAAATTAATTTCGTATTTTTTAATCTTATTGTTTGATATAGTGAATTTTAAAGATTGTATTCTTGGAAAATGAGAAAAATCAGATTTAGAGATCTGATTAGCAAATAATAATAACTGTAATTTGAAACTTTTCAGGTATTGCCAAATATCGTGAAGAAACTGATTTTTCCCTTGCAATTTGAGATTAAGTATATTCATGTGTACGAGGAGGTCTGTGAAAAAAGCGAAATCAGAAAGCCACGTTTCGTTTTCTAAGACGTCAAATTGATTATAAATGTCTTTATCAAGAAGAAAATTCACAATATCGTCTTTTAAATCCCAAATTCTTTCAAATACTTTTCCAGCACTTAACCAACGAACTTTTGAATAATACAGGATATCGGAATTCTCAGCATGTACGAACTCCAAAAACTGTTGAAACTGGCGATGTAAAAATCCTCTGGAACGAATCATATTTACTAGTTTTACAACAATATTAAGTATATGGTCAATATCTAAAGCCGATTTACAGAGAGCATCCTGATGTATAAGGCAATGCAAAAAAACAACATCATTTTCCGGATACTTAGAATTAAATTTCCCAACAAATCCTTGATTGATTCCAACCATATTAGGAGCACCATCTGTAGTTACATTACATAACTTATCAATAGGTAAACGAAGTTTATCGATGCAATTTTCAAATTCACAAAATATATCGGCACCAGTCGTTGTTACTTTCATTGACTGCAGCCCTGCAAGTTCTTCTGTAATTTCAAAGTGGGCGTTGATTCCTCTTACAAATATGAGTGACTGTGCAGTATCGCTGATATCTGTACTTTCATCCATGGTAATTGAATAAAAAATAAATTTTTGAGTTTTTGTAGTCAGTTGTGAAATTAGATTTTTATCAATATTTTCAATTCTCTCGGTGATTGTTCTTCTTGAGAGAGACAGTGACTGAAAATCATTTTTCTTTTCAGGGCACATAATATCGCACACACCTATCATGCACTGCTTTATAAATTCACCATCTGAAAATGCTTTATTAGATTTAGCAATATTATAAGCCAACACATAACTGGCTTTCGTAGCGCATCTTTGAGAATGATTAGCTCTCTGAAATAATTGTTGTTGACTTGATAAATTTTTTATTAAATCTTTCGATTTAATTTTTTTCACCTCTTCACTTAACGATGAGTAGGAGTGGTTTTCATGTTTGCTCTTGAAATAGCGTTGAATGTTATATTCTTTTAAAACTGCAACAGTTGTATTGCAAAGTAAGCACACAGGTTTTTCTTTAAATAAAGTAAAGAAATATTTCCACGTCCATTCTTCTTTAAAAACTCGACATTCTGAATCCACTTTTATTTTTTTAACATCCATTTTAGACGTTACCTACTACGGAGAACAACACACAGAAACGCAATTGACGAAAGCTTACTGCTAACTAATGCTCTTGCGCGGGTCCTCTTAAAATGAAATAATAATTTTATTCAACTTTTATAACGTTTATACAAAAATTGTAAAGCAGTTTAAAGCAAAGGAAACAAGAACTAGAGCAGACGCAAATCGCGAAGCTTTTTGGTTGTGATTGGTCAATTCATTTTCATGTGACGTCACAGTACCCTCCTCTTTGGATATTCACGGGTAAAATTCTGTATTCATGAAATTAAAATAGTTCTTCAATATTTTGATAACTGTCAATTAATGGCCTATTATATTTTGGAGGCCATACGCAATAAATAATTCACGCCGGCAGAAAAATGAAAAATCCGCTCGTTGGAGCTTAAAATGCGCAGTCTGCCACATGTGAAGCACAATTCACCTACATTAGATTCCGTATTGTCTGCTCCCCGATAAAGACAAACGCTTCTTGGCGCCATTCTACAGCTATTCTATGAAGAACTTCTGCTTTCAGAATTTTACCAATTGAAAAGCTGTCTGAAGCTATTTCCATCAATTTATGTTTTGTAGAACAAAAATAGAGAAAGTAAAAAGGTCACCAGTACTTTATTAAAAAAGAGAAAAAAAAAACTAACTTTAAACAAAGTATACAAATACTACGTATATTGTTTATATTTGCGACGGATCGGCAAGTTAAAATTCTATCCGCGGGCCGGATAAAACCTTCCGGCGGGCCACAGTTGGCCCGCGGGCCGTAGTTTCCCCATCACTGATCTAGAGTAATACTAATCTCGAAATAAGAAATTTGTTTGAATATTTATATTTTTTTTCATTTTCTATGTGGATAATCTTAACTACAAAAGTGAAATAAAAAAGGCATCTATTTTACATGCATTGATATTTTTTTTTTTTTTTTTTTTTTGTATTTGAATTCTCACATATTTTAACTAAAAAAAAAAAAAAAAAAAAAAAAATTTTTATTGACTAAAGGGTTTCTAATAATACTCCAAAAGTAAGTGTTATTTTTGAAGTGTAAACTAAAAGAAAAGAAATAAAAATAAAAAGGAACAAGGAAATGGATTTATTTTCAAAATCTTTTCAATGCATTAACGTTTTTTTAAGACAAAACTTTCATACATAACAGTGTCTTTGAGTGGAAAACCGCTTTGAAAAGTCAATCGATTATGAACTTTTTTTATGAACTTTCCCGTTGTAAGCCATCTGCTATCCGCTGTAGAAAAATGAAAACAAAGATAGGATGATACAACACCATATGTTAAATAGCTATTCACAAAGACTCTTTAGTAAAATTGGAAAAAACAAGAACTGAAAAAGTTTACTCGAGACATAAATTTATTCCTTTCTTCACAATATTTTCTTACAACGGAAACTTACAGTTTAGGGAAAGAGGTCAGTAAAATCAGATCGATTTCAGTAACTATTACAGCAAATTGGTTCTTTTGAATAGAGCTTGCCTAAATTGAACATTTAAAACCGCGACAATAAACAGCAAGGGGATAAACAGGTTTAGCATTCAAGTTGATGTAAACACTGCACCTCTTCTACTTTCAATTTCGTAATGTGGGTCATATTTTCGTTTAAAAATCACCCTCTCTTGTATGTGCCCTCTTATTTTCACTCTTACCGTCTGTTCCGGGCTTCTACTGAAGCTAAAAACAGGGAAAGGAGGTCACGGGGTAGCACTAGAACCCTTACATAGGTGCTCTGAAATCCCTAAGATCTATTAAATTGAAAATGCTTGAATGGTTTTGCACTGGGGTAGGGGGTATAGGGTTTGGAATGGTAACTCCCCTTAATATTCAAAGGCTCTTTTCTTTGCTGTTTTCAAGCAGGTTCTCCGTGCTTAGTAGGATGACCTGACCTAAGCACTGGTTGCCTGATGCCTGATTCTCCCTTTTAGTTTAAACCCAAAACAGTGAGGGAAAAAAATCAATGTAGGTTTTTTTTTTTTAAACTTTCTTTTTTCGTTTTGTAATAGAATCAAATAAGGATGGCTTATACGGTTATATTTTGAAGAACTTTTGTCATCTCTGTAAGGTTAGAATAAACATTTCTCACAATTGAATTGTAAGTTGAGAAAACGGGGCATGAAAAAAATTTTAATATTATAAATGATACAAAAGCCGTTGCCTGAGACCTGATTCTCTCTTTCATGTTCAAAAACAAAACTGTAAAAATAATAAAATGAATGAACAAAATAAATGCAGCTTTTGTTTTCTTTCTTTTTATAGTAAAATAAAATAAGGATTGTTTATGCAGTTATATTTTTAAGAATTTTCAGCAGCTTTATAAAAATAACACAAACATTGATCATAAATTAATTTATATTTGTTGTAAAAAGGGAACATGATATTGTTTTAATTTTACAGCTGAAACAAAGGCTATTGAACTGAAACCTGATTCTCCTCTTCAGTTCAAAAACAATGCAGTAAAATTAAATAAATAAAAGTGATTTTCTTTCTTTTCTGACTAAATTCAAACAAAGATTACTTAGATAGTTATATTTTAAAGAACATTTTGCAGCTTTGTAAGGCTATGAGAAGCATTTGCCACAATTGAATTGATAGTTGTTAAAACGGAGCATGGAAAAAATTTTAATATTGCAAATGAAACAAAATAGGTTGCCTGAAGCCTGATACTACCTTTCAGTTAAAAAAAAAAAAAAACTGTAAAAAGGGAAAAAAAATCCAAGTAGCTTTAATTTTAATTTTTTTCTAATACATAGAATCAAATAAGAATATTGTTATGTCTTGAAGACAGTGACATGAAGAATTATTATTTTTTTTTTTCGAAATTACTTTTCAAAGATTTCAAACATTTGGCAAAATCTGCCAGGATAATAAGCTATAAATTGAATTCAATATAGTTAACATTAACAAATACTTAACCAAGCATTTATTATAACAACGTCAAAATTACTTTTTATAATCAATAAGCGTAAACAATCATATCAAATTTCCTTCGAAAAATATTTAAATATAAAAGCTCTTGCTTTTCAGTTATTTCGAAAACTGAATAGATTATTCAAATCTGATACATTTTTAATAAGAATGACTCAATAGTCTGTTGCAATAGAATCACATGATTTTTCCGGAAGACTTTCTAATGCCAAAAATTTCACAACATGTTTACTATAATTCCAGGCATTTTAAACACTTTACCGCTAATTACGTCATATTCCATTAATGGATTTTAAAACACTCCCTAAGGCTTCGTTTCTTAGTAAAGCAATATCACCGTTTAGTCCACATCTGTGATTTTCATGGTCAAGGTTAACAGATGAGATGGTTAGAAACAAAAGGAAATATAGGGAACATCTACAACAATCCTTTGGCCTTGAAATTTTTCTGTTACCTTCCGCAAACAGCTCGCCTTCCGGCTATAGAAATCCCGCAAGCAAACAATTTTGTTTTTTTCATCTCGAACAAATAGATGTGAAATAAGAAATTTCTCGAACTGGAAATTAATTTTTAGAGATTGTTTTATCATTTATTAAAAATACATACAAAGCAAAAGTTTTGAGAAGATTTTTCTGTTCTAACTTTTTCTGTAAGCAAAATTCCTTAATTGTGTAAAGTAGTAATTTTGTAGCTTTAGTCATCCTACATGGGGAGATACTAATAATAGACTTAACAATATTTTAATTTATTAAATACTGAACGAGGATTTGAAATCAAAAGTTTTGAGACAATTTAGTTTTTATAAACTTTTATTCAAATGAAACATTTTAAGGTTAGAAAATAAATTATTTTTTTATAACTCCGATGCATATCCTTTTGATTAGATGACTGCGGCCCAACGTCTGGGCAATGAATTGACAATTAAATTTAGAGTGATCTTAGATTTTCACCTTTTCTTACTGAAGATTCTTCTGTCTTTGAAGAAGGCTTCCATATCCCAACTTTTCTTCTGATAAATTTCCAACGGTGTTCTATTGGATTCAGGTCAAGTGATGGACTCGGTCAGTTCAAAGTTTTAACCTTCTTGGCTGTAAACCAACAATTTTAGAGGTCTGTTTAGGATCATTTTATTTCACTTGTTTTATTCCATAACTTTATACGCTTTCTTATTTAAAAAATTCCTTCATTTTCCTATGTTTGCGCTAGCACTCCTCAATTTTTTAAAAATGGGTTATTTTATGGATATAATAAATACTTAAAAGTGTTTTTCTGCACCATAAGTATTATTATATTCTGAAATTACCCTTCGTCAAAAATGTTAAATGATGCTGTGTTGCAGAAAGTTGTTGGTCCAATATCTATGTGAGCAGCAAAAATTTTATTTCATACATTAATTGCCTAATTAATACATAAATGATAATTTCCTACTGAAACATCTATCCTTGCGGCATCTTTTAACGAGCATAAGGTAGCATGTGAACTTCTAAAATATTTTTCTAAACATATTGATCCATACTCTCATCGATGTGTAAATGGGGTGACGTCATTATGATGGAAAGCTTCCAAGACCATTACTGATCTGTTTCCGCATTTCACTGTTAGCCGTTGGTACCGGGAATCCTATCTGGTACCTCTTGGACGATATCGACGTTTGGGAGATGATAAAACGTCGGCCATCACTTTCAAAGAAATTGAATTTGGATTCATTGCTCCAAAGGACCTTCTTCCAATCTTTAGTTGCTTCGTGCTCCTTTTCAATTGGATCATCCTATTCTTAGTCCGGGTGAGAATTTTTTGTTTGTAGAAACTTATGCACCAGATGACATTCATTCAGATGTCGCCTTAGAGTGTGTTTATTCACTGTGAGTCCATTTTCGGTGGCCATCTCATTGAATATTTGATTAGCGCTCTTGTTTCGGTCAGCAGCCGACTTTCTTCAGATGAACGCGTCTTGTTGACGTTGAGTTCGTTTTCTCGGGGCTCCTGATCTTTGAAGATTGTTCACATTTTTTTTTATCCTTCTACTTTTTTACTATGTGGCCAACAGTTGATATTCTATATCCCATGATGTTCTTTACGATGTGACCAACAATCGAACGAAATCATTATTTAAAAGGTGAGAATGGATTCAGACCCACATATCTTGCTTGGAATGTTTCTGTCCTAACCTCTGAGCAGTAAGAGCACTTTTGTGTTAGAAATTATTTCATATATTTGAGTCAAGTATTAAAAACATGGATTGTCTAATCAGAGAATGAAACTAATTTGCAAAGTCAGAAAAAGACAAAATAAGTAAGTATCATTTAAAATAATAAATCAAAATGAAAAAGCGCTTAAGGCAGCTAAAACCAAATTTGTTTTATTTTAATTTAAAAAGTCAGAAATACAATTCTAGCAGATAACGACAAAAAATTTAAGATATGTGTGTTAGCAGGACAGCACTTCATCAGGGGACACACTGCCAGCCAACAAGCAGGAGCTTTTCTGCTGTCAGTGGTGTTTGTTGCCACTGACAACAGACAGTGTGTGTTGACTGTCAGTGTGTCCCCTGATGAAGTACTGCCCTGCTAACACATATTAAATTTTTGTCGTTCTCTGCTAGAAATGTATTTATGACTTTTTAAACATGGATTGTGTTAGACTTTCTCAAAAACTTTTGATTTCAAATTTTTGTTTAGTATTTGCTAAATAAAAACTTTTCAAGCTTAGTTGCTCCTCATGTAAGGTTACTAAACCTAAAAACTACTAATTTACATCGTTAAGAAATTTTACTTAAAGAAAAAGTTGGAAGAAAAAAAAACTGAATCTGCGTAAATTTTGTTGCTTTGCAAAACGTTTGCTCCCTACTATGCATACTGAGTGATCTAAAAACAATAGGAGGTGAGGTATTATATTTTTGTTGTTTGGAGATTACTGGATCAAACATAAAACTGATAAGGTTGTCTTATAAGTTATTAAAACATATACAATCTAGGAGACACAAAAATGATAAGATGCCTGGTGTCTGAAGCTTTGTTGTTTAAAAATTAATGGATCAAATATAGGAAACTGATAAGATAGTCTTACAAATTTTAAAAACACAAACGAACTGAGTGATTTAAAAATAGCAGGAGAATGAGTGAAGCTTTGTTGCTTGAAATTACTAGATCAAATAAATAACTTATAAGAATGACTTAAAATTTATTGAAATTTTTGTTTGAATGAAGAGTTTTAAAAATAACAGTATGTTCGAGCATCGTTGTTTGAAAGTTAATGAATCAAAGGCAACAATTAATATCTTAAAATGTTAGACCAAATTAAAAAAAATAACATAAAAAAACCATGATCGTGTAAAAAATTAAATGCGTGAAAGCGTTATTTCTAAAAATTATTTTAAGTGTTATAATGTTTGTAAATCCACGCAAGCTTAGAAAAAAAAATAATAAAAAAAATTATTTCGAGAGAAAACAACATAATTTTTTTTTATTGAAAAAAAAAAAATTAGCTTAACTCAGAAAACTGATTTTTAAGGATTTATAATGGTTTATCAGACTTTTATTTATTTTTAATTTTAATGCATATTTATTTTCTTTTTTAATTTTAATGTATAAGTTGGGATGTGCAAAATGTTCAGTATAAAAAATTACTAGAATTACGTGGACACTAATCTTTGTCAATATACCGTACGTATACAAATCGCTAGGAATAAACATGTGCATTTCATAAAAGTGACACCAAAGTGAAACACATTAAAAATAAGAGCACATAAAGTAATATAACTAATTTCTCTTAGGTAATTTTTTTAAATCATTTTATTCCCAATTTATTTAGTTATGCCACTAAGGTTTTTTTTTCTTTTTTTTTGAAATAATAATTTAGATAAGCTTTCTTAAATGATTCCATCCTTATGGGAGATAATGAAATTATTATACAAACTATTATGACGAAAATGGTTTTATTGTAATAAAAATTGCGCACCATGCAAATTTAATTAAGGTAGAGTATACATTAAGCACATTTTCGCAGTTAGCCGTTTTATTGACTAGCTGTATTTTTTCCCCCAATTTATGCATATCGAGCTTTTCACATTTAATGAATTTGACCAACTTCAATAAATACAATACAACCTGTTTTTGTGTGGTGGATAGGGACCGCATAAAAGAAATCGCACAAAAAAAATTTGAAAATTTTATAAATTCTTACATATAATAAACAAGTTTGTACGATATACTACCTAAAACTTTTTTTATGCGGTGGAGAGGGACCGCATAAATAGAGTCGGACTTGGAAAATACATCAATGAAATAGATGAGAGAATGCTTTCAATTAAATGAAATAATTAAATTAGACCTAAAGAAATTGTAAAAATATTTAATTCTTCATTGTACATATACCTGGAGAAGTTTTCAAACTATACATTAAATAGTGGAATTGTCTGTCTTTTTACTTTCTTTTGGCTATAATTATTCATTTTAAGGGAGTACTTATGTCTAAAAATAAAATAAAAATCATAAAAACTACATATAAATAGAAACAAAAGTAACTAATTTATTTATCTTTAATCTCACTATAAAATGAATCCTTACTCACGTGAATCGTGTATAAAACTCTGTATACGAAGCGCATACTGTTCGCGCGTCGAGCGACAATATATGTACGTAACTGACTCTGCCTTGTCAGGAGATAGTTTAAAATAAATGAACAGAGCATCGCGATACCAGTCCAGATACATCGTTGACAAGGAGGCCACGTAATCAAAGTTCGTCCACAACATGTATATGTACATTGATAGGAAACATTAAACTGGTGCTGACGCCGCTAAGATTCATATACCGCATAAAAAAAATCGCACAAAAAAATCGCACAAAAATAAAATCGCACAAAACCAATCGCACAAAAACAAAATAGCATAAAAAAGGACCGCACAAAAACAGGTTTTACTGTACATTTATTCCTGTGATGTAAAAGCTTTTATTGAAATGTAAATGGCACTACCAGATAAATTAAAAAAGTGTAGAGAAATTTTTTTTATACATTTAGCACATTTTAATACATTTAGCATTTTTTTTATACATTCAGCTACAGATTTATAGAAAAACTTTTGCTATACTCATGTTTTCTATTCAAATTTTTTTATATAATCGAATTTATTGTTATACTCTAAGAATTTTATGTATATAATATAATTACACAATTGATGTTTCTTTCTTTTTTTCTCTTTTTTTTATGTGTGTGTTTAACATATTTTCGATATTTTTGGAAAATATCTTTCATTGAAATTCTATTAGACATTAAAATGTGAATTTTAAAAACTGCAACAAAATGTTTGAAATTATGTGATAAAAATACTTCATATCAATAATTTATATAGTAATTCTAATGTAGAGTAAATTTTTAATTTATATAATAATTTATGTAGTAATTTTTTTTTAAAAAAATGATGAAAAAAGAGAGAGTTTATTTATACTGATATACAGTTTCTTTAAATAATAAAAAAAAAGTATAAATTATTTCCTTTTAAATTTTTATTATTTTTTACATTATTATTGACGCAATGACTAAATTATTTTCCTAAAAATCCTTAGTGGTTCATACGTTATATATTAATGATACAAAGAATAAATTACTTTCTTTAAAATCCTTAAAGTATATATAAGTGACAAATTACAATATATATAAGTGATATATGGTATTAATTATTTGTTTTTGAATCCTTGGTGTTTTATACATCATATATCAGTAATACAATGTTCAAAATGAAATACTGTCCCGTGCTACTAAATACGATTTAAGTTGGTTGTTTATATATCATATATTAATGATACAAAGAATAAATTACATTCTTTAAGATTCTAAAAGTGTTTTGCGCAATATATTTATAAGTGATATATTGAATAAATTATTGTATTTAAAATCCTTAGTGATTAGACATGAGGTATCAGAAATACAATGTTCAAAATGAAATGCTGTCTTGTGCTACATAATACGATTTAAGCTGGTTGTTTATACATTATATATTGATGACAGAAAGAAAAAATTACGTTTTTAAGATCCTAGAAGTGTTTTATACAATATATATAAGTGGTATATTGAATGAATTATTTTACTTAAAATCCTTAACGTTTTATACATTGAACATTATCAGTGAACAATGTTTAAAATGAAAAGTTGTCTTGTGCTACAAAATATGATACAGGCTGGTTATTTCAAAAACTTGAAAGGTCCAAAGACTGGTCAGCAGCTGGTCTTAGACATCTTTTTGTAATCTTTCATCTGCCTATCTGGTCAACGTGACATTAGATACGCATCGAAAAGAAAGACGAATCATATCTTGAATACGTGTTGTCTTCACACATAAAGATAAGGATGCTAGATAGTGTATTGTTAAATCAGAATTTGATGGATATGATTTTACTGCAGCTTCTTTTGTTAAAGAACTTGTAATTCTTTTTTTTTATTAGTTTATTGAAAACTTCTCAGGAAGATAGTCTAGCTGTGGAATTCAAAAAATAAAGGAATACCTTTTAAAAGGATTCATACGATAAGAAAAATCAACTACGTTTGAAAGAAAATAATAAACTGTCGGTACAGAGGCG
Organism: Parasteatoda lunata; assembly: GCA_949128135.1. NCBI lineage: Eukaryota > Metazoa > Arthropoda > Arachnida > Araneae > Theridiidae > Parasteatoda > Parasteatoda lunata. The sequence continues at coordinate 35,094,415 of OX421980.1, read as the reverse complement.
TAGAAAGGTCTCTGACCACCATATTGTTTTATTAATTTGATAACAGTAAAAGATAAGATGAATATTATTTGCCTTTTAATACAGTGAAGTTTCTACTTGGGTTTTTAAAAATATTTATGTATATTTTTAAAGTTATTGGATAAACAGCCAAAAGCTGAAAGAATTTATTATTATACTGACTGGAGCCTTTTGCACGCCTCAGTATATAGTATACTTTTTTTTACCTTTTAGTCTAAGATCTGTTCTCTACAGTCAAGAGGCGCCGAAGCTGGCGGCCACAATGGTACAGAATTTCGATGTTCTTGGAAAATTCATGGACACGAAAACAACTGCAATAACCTGCTAGAAGTAAGAATTGGATTTAAAATCTTTTGGAAGCTTTATTTTAATAAAGGGATAGGAACAATGAAAATAAACTTCAAGTTGTTTAAAACAGCATAATTTGAACAAATGAGACGAAATAATATATATACTTAAAAATTTTTTTTAACATTTATACACAGAACTCTACTTTTTTCTTGACCTCCCTTTCATTTTGGCAATTTTTTTTTTAAACAGCCTTGGTAATTGATATGGACTCTCGTTCATTAAGTTGTTTGTGGTATTTGAATAGAACTTTCCAGTTGTAAGAGTCTTGAGAGTAGTGAAATCATTTTGGACCTAGATATCAAAGTGCTCTTCTAACTGCATTCATAAATGCAAATCAAGATTGAGATTTGGGGATAGTGCAGACCAATAAAACAAAATGAACTTTCAAACATTCCTTTGCAATGCATATATAATCCTTGTATAGCCAATATTATACATCTATTGGAAGAATGCATAATTCTTGCATAAAATACACTTCGGCATCTTGATATCGGTATTGTAAAATGTAATTGTTCAGAAACGATGTTTGGATATTATGTCTTATTCAAACATACCTATATGTTATATGTTATTCATTAGATCTCAAATCAGGCTAGGAAAGATGTGTTGTCTTTATAATACTACGCTAGTCCATCGGCCGTAATGCTGTGATGATAAATTTAATTTCAATAAAACTTTCAGAAGGTTATGAAAAAGTGGCCGTTCAGTGTATATGCGTATGCAAGTAATTCTTCTAGAAACGTACAAAACAATATAACCGAATATTTTCAGAACATTTCTAATGCAATTGAAAAATAATGCTTCTGGTAACGATGGAAATTGTTATAAGTTAAAATGGAAATTGAAATAAGTTAGTGTAACTACTTGGTGATGGATGAAACAGCATAATGGAAGAGTTATGTATCAAATTGGTACTTCTTGAAACGCTCTTTAACTAGTTAAACCATTCAAGCGCGAACGAAAAACCATTAACCAATGAAACTGCCATTTTTTCCAGACAAGAAGCGACTCAAGAAGCGATTACTGATTTCAAATTTGTATTTTCATTTAGTTTTTTGTTACTACTAAACACTATTGAAGAACATCTGAGAGTTTAAAAGTAGGTACATTATCAATTCTTCTCCATTAGACATTCAAAAGAAAAGTTAAATTTTGTTATTTGTAAAGCAAAGTTTACCAATAAAAGAAAAAACCTTACTGTTAAAAACTACATGATTCTAAAGAATAATCGAAATTTTTGTAGTTCTAGAAAATTTTTTCGCTAATTGTAAAACGCGTATTTAGTTGAATTCTTGAAAGAGGACACATCACCGTCTGTTAATGGAGAAAAAATATCTGGTAATATTACCACACTCAGTGGTCATGACATTTCTGGTTATAAAACCCTAAACCGACGGTTTTTAAACCATTCATTTGGTAACTTTCACAGTAACAGTTGAACGGAAATTCTAGTTTTTAAAATTATAACACTTAACCACACATTTAATAAAAAATTCAAAACTGAAAAGTAAATCTAAAAGAATAAATGGTTTTTATGATATGCTCTAAAGCATCCTGACAAAATTGCCAAATTTTCCACATTTACCAAATTTTATTATATGTTATAAAACCATATTTTATTGTTAACTTCAATCATTAAAGCGCTTTGATAAAAATTTTGAATGTTCCCCTAGGGCCAGAAACACAGTAAACTTATATTCTGGTAGTTTTGATCATACATTTTTCCCTGAGTAGGAATATATATTGTACGTAATTTTCCGATATGAATGATTCCGATATGTAATTTTCCGATATGAATAAAACCAAAATAATTTGGCAAATCTCTATCGTCAGAAAATTTAAAAGAAAAAAAAAAAAAAAATCGCGGTTTAATAACCCTCAACTTGAAACAAACCTTGAAACTCTGAATACAATCATTGAAATCAATAAATGGGGAACATTTTTTGTTTTTTTGTTTTCTGTGTCATGAGATTTTTTAAGAGATTTTAGATACTTATGTATCGGTGATTTCAAATCTGCAATCCGTTTCTCTCTCAAATCTTTAACAAGCAAAATATTTTATTTAAATGAAATCTTTAGTCTATTTTTTGTCGAAATATAGGGGAGAGTGGGGTCAATTGTAACATTTTTTTACTGAACTATTTTTAACTAACAGAAAATCCAATATATTATTAGTATTAATTGACAGACGAGTAAAGTAGACTATCCTCTACTAGAAAAAAAAACAAACTTTATTTAAAATGTTATTATATCAGTTATTAACAATTTTTGACAGTCGTGCACTTGTTACAATTGTCCCCACTTACGGGGTCAATTGTAACAGTTTATAAATTGAACTAAAACATAGTTAATTATACATATTATCATAAATGTGATATATTTTTTTATTTATCAAAATAGTAGTGATATTTTAGGAGTAAAAATAATAATGAGCAGAGAACTAAAGGGTTAAACTTTTAACTTTAAGGGGTTAAAAATTTTAATTTATGATGTGAAAGGTGACAAATAAAATAATGCACATGCAACATAATATAAATGATATAGGAAACTATTGGTGGTTCTTAAAGAGTTAAGTAATGGTTTGTAAACATAAGATAATTTATTTTCAGCTGTTACATTCGTCCCTTTACTTATTGTTACAATCGTCCCCATGACGCCATTTCAGCTTCATTTGTTAAAAACAATGCTAGTTAATTAACAAAACTGATCTTTTTTTCCTGAAATGTTAATTAAGATGTCCACTTACATATTCGGTTAATAATTTTTATTTGTTTAAACAAAATTACTTTGTTACAATATAATATTCTAATACCAAAAAAAGTACTTACGTAGCGTGAAAATATCTTTTGTGATGTAACTCTTTCAAAAGTACATAAAAATGGTTGCCAGCAGGGGTGTTCATGTAGATTTATTAAATACACCTTGTGCGCCACCTAGGAGCCAAATCTAGAACCCGACACTCGAAATTTTTGCTCTGTTACAATCGTACCCTGTTACAATTGACCCCACTCTCCCCTACAAGTTTAAAAATGTTATTTATAACAGGGGATCACATTGTTGCAAAGCATAACTTCTAGTTGAGTTGGAGTACATCATTAGGATTAAAATTGCTTTGAAACCCCTTTTTGGAAATGTCGTCCTACGCCGTTAGGGGCACTTTATTATGAACCAACTATTCGTATTCTTCAAAACAGGTCATTAAAGGGGAAGCACTCCTATCCGCGTACGATGACATTTATATGCCATTTTAATCCTAATGATGTCCCCTAACTCCCCTAGAAGGTAAGCACAGCTTTTTCGCATTTATGCGCCCCACCCCTTGTTACATACAACGTTTTTAAACTTGTTAATTTCAACAAAAAATAGATTAAAAACATAAATTCTGTAGCTTTAGAAGCAGAATTAATTTCAGATTTGAAATCCCCACACCCGCATTAGGCAATATCAAGTATTTGCATAAATGCAACAAAAAATTTATTCCCTAGTTGCCTCAATTAGCGCAAGTTAGTAACTTTCATAAACTCAATATAATATGGGAGTAACTTTCCGAATAATTATAAAATTATATAACATACACTTTTCATTTTTACAAAACTGTAGCTTTTCTTCGCATTGACATTTTGCTCATCTTTTCATAACAAACATAGAGGACACTAAAGATGGGAAAACCTGACTTAGTTATTATAAATAACTATTGCAGAATAACAGTTATATGAATTAGGAAGGAAATATAATAGTAATGATCAGTTATAAGAATAACATATTATTTGCTAAAAATAATTATTTAATATGACAGTAGAGCCACTGAAGAACAGATTAAAAATTAAAAAAATTACCGCTGCTTAGTCTCATTCGTCACATGATGTGCAGACGCATAGTGACGCATCACTATGCATATACACGTGATTTTGGAATCACGCAATTGGATGATTGTTTTTCGACGCTAAATCGTTAACTCTATACGCGTGGTTTCCAAATCACGCTCTTCTGAAATGTCTAATTGGAACATTAATCTAATTCAAAGGTATATTATGAATTTTTGAATCAATTAAATTTTTTTTCAGTTACTGAATTGGCTTTCTGGGAGTTCCTATTTTTTTAGAAAGAAATTTTTATTTCAAAATTAATTCTAACTTTTTAATGTAATTCTATCACAGACAATTTATTTAGCAATTAAATAAATGAAAGAATATTCTACCGTGCAATTGAAAAATCAATGTAAGCGGCAAAAAATACAAAATTGAAATTTTTATGAATTTGGCATTTTTGTATGAGAAGCCACCCATTGCAAAACTCAAATAAATTTTGTTTTATAAATTTTTTGAAATTCTGTTTTTAGTGTTCATAGCCTTATCAACAGTAAGAAAATAGTTGTCAAACAACTTTAGTCAAAATCAATCGTTAAGCACCTCCAGTTGTTTTTTTTAACTACACGCCAGTATTATAGTAGTTTTTTTTTTTTTTTATAGTAGTAGTTATTTTTTGTTCTCCTTTACAGATGGTTCTAGAGGCAGACAAAATTTGAATAAAGTAAGACTGAATAAGGTTTAAGTGGATGGTTTTTATTGTTTTCTCTTATGATTTCATTAAATATGAATTTACAAGTATATAGTACAAGTATGCAGTATATCATTCTTGAATCTTTACCGTTTTTCAAACTTCGTTCTATTTTACGAACACCATTTTAATTAATTGAATAAAAAAGTATTCACAATATGATTATATTATTGAAAAAATAAAAACCACTGAATTATTCCTCTTTTAACAGGAACTATAGAAATTTTTTTTTCCGCTTTATCAATTATTAAAACCGTATTAAAAAAACGAAAGGATAAATATTTTATAATACTTAGTCGTTTATTTTTTATTGATGATAGATTTAAAAAAAAACATATATAACAATAAAACCAAACGATATGGAATGTTGTTTATTAACAGCTTATATTAGTAAACATCTGCCGATTTGTATCCCATAATTCACGTTGTTCGGTTACGCAATCGGTTCTATTACCTGATAAAAAGAATTATGTAAAGATAAATGCGTGCGTTACCGACTTAACTCATTTTCCTTTTTAACAGATAATATTAGCGCTTTTACCTACTATTCCAGTGCCGCTAGGTTTCACTTTTAAAAACAAAGCATCACACGCATCGGTGAGTTTCACTGTCATAAACTGAAAAAGATTTCCATTTTTAATATGACTGTTCGCTGACCCCGATTTCGTCTTTCGTTGGCTTGAAGCGCATTTTTGTTGCACTTCGATGCAGGTGAGATTTCGATGCTATCAACAAAGTTTCTTTGTTGTGCTCATGCTCTTACTTTTTTTTATTATTATCTTTTAAGCCTTTTCCTTCTCCCTTCTTTGTTGCTGTTTTTTTTATTCAGATGCATTTCAGATCACGTGACTAATGAAATACTGTTTCCGATGTCAATGTATCCCCGACTGTTCACAAAGAACGTTTTTTTTGAGATAGCTATATAGCTGTTTTGCCAACTGGGATACGAAGGCAACTCTTTTTTTTTCTTCCATGTTTTTGGTTGAAAGTTTTCATTTCAGAGTTTTCTGTTTATAAGAAATTGGTGCGTTTACGGGAGGTGCGTTTCACCCTCCATTGAGAAAATACGGAAAATAATAAAAAATAATCACAAAAACTTTTTAATTTTCCCAAGAGAATTTATCATTCACATCTAGCAAATGTTTACCTTATTACTGCCTGGAACGGAATAAAATTAGTTCCCAGGGTTAATATAGTAAAAAAAGAATAATTAAAGATATTCTCACCAATGTTTGTTTTTATAGATACAGTTCATTTATTTCAGTTTTCTTCCTATAATCAATCTTTCGTGGCACTACTACTACTAATAAAAAAAAAACTCATTTAGTTTCTTCATTTTTCTCTGCTTCTAGTAGTTAAGAAAAAAATAGTATTTTCCATTAGATTTATTATTTTGTCAGTACAAAACAATTGTTTTTCCTGGTTCATTAACTCTACTTCATTAAAATTCTTAAAAATGCTTAGAATTACTCAACTATGTAAGTTATCTGTTTACTGTTTTTCCATGTTTTTCAGAGATGTTTTTTTAAATTGCTAATCTCTTTTATGTATATATATATGAATCATTATGACAATCATCCTTAAAAATCTATCACTTTCGTGACTTACTATTTCTTAATTCATTCCTTGTCCTGCAATGCTGCAGGTAGGCAGTATGTGTTAAGTTTAATTGTTAAGTTAATTATTGTTTTTTTCCTTTCTTTCCCCACAAATCACTACAAATTGTTTAGGTTCGTTCTGGTCCGTGACTTTGGACAATTTGAGCCATTGATTCACTTTGCATTATAATGATTAATTTATTTGTTTATTTTTTATATCTTGTTTTCACTGCAAAAGTTGCACTTTGACTTCAAGGGATAGAGTGCTCGCATTACTGGGAGGCGAGCACTCTATCCCTTGAGTTACTATGACTCACTAAAAGATTTTAAAAACAAATGAGATTTTATCAAATAAATTTGTAGTTATTCTTGTTAAAATATTATACAAGGAAAAAAAAAATGCCGCATTCAGCTCGTTTTGCTCACAAACCCTCACACTTGCTACAATAACTTTTTTTTTTGTATCTTTCAACAAATAGTGCGTTACATTTAACTTAAAAACAATTCAATTGAAGGATCTCAAAAGGTTTTATTATATTAACACAGACTTGGTTTCACGAATTATGTTCCGGATTCAATTGGAATAAAACTTAAATTTAATTTAAGTTTTACCTAATTTTAAGAAAAATTTAAACCGAGTTTAAGTTTAATTCCAATTTTTATTCCAATTTTAGGTTTGAACCTAAAAATTGAAACCTCTTAGGTTACCATTGCAATATCTCCTACGATTTTGATTTTCAAATAACTATCTTTAATTTTTGGTTATTATAAAAATTAACTGTTTTTCTGTAAAGAAAAGTTTATTCCTAGTAATGTTTTACAAATTTGTATTCATTATTTAAATTTCATATTTTAATTGAATACAATATTAGCGCATATCTTAGAATAAAAGTAAACATAACTTATTTACCGTTCAATAATTACAAAATGGTTTATTGGTTTAGATAGGTACCGATTGAAGTACGTTTATCATTAAATGATGTGTAATAAAGAAAAGCCATTGATTTTTTTCTTATAATAAAAAAAACTACTTCTATTTTTAAGTTTTCAATTAAAATCATTAATAAAAATCAGAACTGCAATAATTGCTGAGGACATCAAGAAAGGTTGATAAAAAAAATATCAAAATTCAGGATAAAGAATAATTTATGGATAAAAAATATTTATAAATAAATAAAACTTTTATAATTTTTATTATTTTTTTACTGATGATAACCAAACATGATGGATCTTTATGTGAGAAAACTAGATCATACCACTGATTTATAAATCCAATGACCATCCATTTTCACCTGATTATAGAGTATAGATATATATTAATGAATATATTTATCTATACTAATATTTAATGATCAAATATAGGTGATATATCAAATATATAAACAAATATAAAAAAAAAAGTCATCAAATAAAAAATATCTGATTCAATTGTCCTTAATAGTGGAGTTATATCCAAATGGATGGACTTTTGAATCGAAAGTCTTGACACTGGCCTAATTGCGACTCAGTAATGAATTAACTATGAAACTAATTTTTTGGTAACTACATCTAATTTTAAAATTACATTTTTTTTAACATATTTTTTACACATTACATTTTGCTCTTTAATACAGCAAACGTCAGCAGTTCAATGATTTTCTTTAATTTGTTTTGAAATTATTTCAGTAAAACTTTGGTCATTATATATTTTTTTATTGAATTTTCCTCTATTTTTAGTCAAAATTGAATTAGTTAACCTTAAGCTAAATACAGTATGATACAAATTTTATTCGAGTGACTTTAATATTTACTCTTTTTGACGTTCAATTATTTTTGACGGTAAAAAAATTTTTGCGACGGTTTTAGCTAAAAAAAAAATTTGAACCTATGCAGATATTTTTAAATTTTCGATTACATAAGGTCTGTTAAAAATGTTACTTGAAATGCTTTTAAAAACGTGATTTTACATGAGTAAAATTAATAAATAAATAATAATTCAAATTTTCATAATATTTTATAAGATATAAGTTAATCGACTATAAAACCTAAAATCCTTTCATCTAACTTTTGTTCTAGATTTTATTTATGACTATATATCTGATGAAATTGAAATCATTAAGAAAATTGCAGTTCAAAGAACATTTTTTAATTGCATGCAATCAATTTAAAAATGCAGCTAATGCAGTATTGCGATATAAAAATGCAGCTCAATGGACATTTTTTAATTGCATGCAATTAAAAACTGTTCCTTGAACTGCATTTTTTAAAGATTTCAAATCTATCAATCTTTTAGTTTAAAAAATTTTTTTTAATTGTATGTAGTTAAAAAAATGCTTTAATAAAGATCACCGTAGTTTTTTTTTTTTTTACTTTCTTTATTAAATTTGGCCTTATACAAGATTAAAAGTACTCCAGGTTGACTCAAGAAAAAAATGATTAATAACAATACAAATAAACATTTAGCTTTAAGGTTTACTGTTCCCTGAAAAGTTTTTATTTCTGAGTACCATGTTTGAAGATAGCCCAATTATTTAAGGAATCAATATATGTAATCTTAAGCGATTAAATATAGCCTCCGAATCAATTTATATTTTTTCGTTATGTTTTTCTTTTGAGTATATTTCCAAAATGATAATAAATTAGTTATGATTCATAGTATTATAATTTCACTAAAATATGAAATGGATTGATATGATTTATGGGACATAAGACTTATTGATGATAATTGAACAGATAATTTGTGCATACTCAATGAGGAGTGCAATAAGTCAAGTTGAAACACAGCGAAGATGAATCATGTGACATCTTCGAATTCGGAGCAAAATACTATTTATGAAAATTATTAAATAGTGTTATTTTGTAAATCAAAGAATTTTTTTCTCCAAAGTTATAATTTTTTGAAACCTGTCTTTATATTTAGATCCAATCAATAATTTATATTCTCTTTTTTATGAAATTATCTAAAATTAAAAAAAGAAAAAAAAATCGAATTTTTCTAACAGCAATATATTGAATACATTGTGAAAAGGATATGGCTTTCTGAAAAATTTGCACTAATATTTCTCATCGTGAATTTCAAATTAAAAAAAAAGCTATATTCGTTAATGAAGAAAAATATTTTTCTGTTAAACATTTTCTAAGTTTATAAGTTCTTTTTTGTTTTCATTTCAAAGAAAACCATAATTCGGCTTATTTTATTCCTTTTCAGCTAATGTATCAAAACTGGGTACATTGGCTGAAGAGGAATACATTTTAATTAATTTTTTTTTCAGCTAATGTACCAAATTCAAATTTAGAGCCAGATTATATGATTTTCCGTGCCAGTTGATTCAACTGTTAGACTAAATTCCCAATTTAAAATTATTGACTATGAAACAATGAAAAAATTCATCCTTTTAACTTAATATTTTCAAAATAATACTAGTTTTTTTAATAGTTAATACATTTACAAATGATTTAATATACTATATAAATAAAATCGAGGTTCTGACAAAACAATATGGATCATTTGGGATTCCAGAGTTTTAAAAAAAGTAGGAATCGCTGGGTTAGGATTTATAGGTTGGGAACCCTTATACTACTATGGTTCTTTTTCTGAAAACGGCATCAGTGTTTTACATAAAAAGTTTTTATTTATTTATTTTTTTCCAACTATTAACCATGTTACAAAATTGACTGATCTTTCATCCAAAGATTTTAGATATTTATATTAAAACAAAATCTTTTACAAAATATATATTTATATAATAAAATTCTTGGGCCCATTTGATTTGCAACAATTTTTATTATAATTATTTTTTCATCTGACATAAAATAGTGAATATGGAAAAAAAAACAACAATAAAATACTAAGTTGAAAAAAAGTCACGTTTATTATTTATCTATGCTATAAAGAAAAACATCCCAACTTTCGGTTTGCTAATGAAAGTGTATGCTCATCTGAATATATGTTGAGCTAGGTGTATAAACGGGTTATTGTATCTCTGTAAGCAAGTTCAGATTGTTGAACCAATTCACATCCGGGGATTTACGAAAGATGAACTCTAAAATAAGTTTGAAGCGAAAATAAAATGATTTTGCTCGTTCACTGACCGAATAATTTTTAGGAAGGAGAAGAAAAAAAAATTGATGCATGCCAGTGGAACCATTTTCAGTTGTCGGCGAGATCTTTTATGGAGTTAGTGTATCTAATGGTGACTAGAATTCCTCCTAGCATGGCTAAGTCAAGTTCTGGCTATTAGAGTTCTCGCATAATTATGAAGAACACAATGCCAGCCAACATTTGAATCAGAGAAATTCTGAAATAGAGTGCAATGAAAACAATTACTACCGCCTGTTTTATTTTTTTTTCTGTATTTATTTTTTGCGCAGTCGAACTGTTTTATGTTCTAACTGTGGAATAAGAAAGAAAGTAAAAGAGATCAAGAAACTATAGGTTAGTGGACGAGCAATCTTGGAGATGAACCAAGACTTCGAGCGAGTTTTTATTTATTTATTAATTTTTTTTTATCTAGATTACTTTGAAAGAAGTTTGTTATTACTGTGATTAAAAGTGATAACCATGAAATTAAATATTTCAATGCCCGAGATGAGATTTTGCCATTTTTTCTTTTTTTAAATCAGTGAATTCTCCCATGTTTTTTTTTTTATTTATTTCTAATTTAAATTAATATCTCACACTGGTGGCAAAAACCTTTTTTATTTCTGGCAAAAAAAATATTTTGACTGCAGTTTTTTTCCCCCGATGACAGTGCTGCGAATAAGTGCTTATTAAGAATTGAAACGAACAAAAAATATTTCAGAAATTTTGTAATTTAAAAATATCAATATTTAATTTCAGATAAAAAAAAAGTTAAGATGCAGAGGCAATATACACACTTATTATTTATACTTATTTTACAGTGCATATGTATCATTTTCATGTAAAATCGAGATTTTCCCATTCGTTTTATTATTTTTTTTTCAAAACTATATCTTAATATTATGCCATAATATCAGATATTTGTCATTTTATGCTTTTTTTTTAATCCTAAAAGATCCTCACGCGTTTTTCTAATTTGAAAATTTATGCGAAGGCGTGCTTACAAATTTATTATTAGACGCAGTTATTAGACGCAGAAAAGATAGAGGGTGTTCCTATCTGACAATCATAGAACAGCAAAACAGGTTTGATTGCAAGAGGACACAGAGATGAGTAGAAAGACTCCAATTTATCCTGTTTTCGTGCTTGTTACATTAACTTCCTTCACTGTAATTTTCCATATTTTGACTGCGTTTTTGTTATTTTCTTTGTTTAAACATCAATGTGCGACTCCCAATGGGTATAAATTTTTTCCTTTATATTTCATGAGGATTTTAAAATATATATTAAGGGTGGTTCTTACGGAACACCCCGTGTATATTTTCAGGAAATCTGCAATAATGTGCTTAATATTATCTTTTGTAACTGTAAATGGTAATATGATTTGCGAAAACTTATGGGACATTTCACTATATTTTTATTATAATATGCGGCTATTGATTCCCAGGGTTTCTTCTAACATTCATACCTCTGATGCACATGTCCAAATGATTCACCTAACATCCTGTTTATTGCATTCAAATGCTTGCTATTGCATATTCACAAAATGACTTTTCGACTTGGGTCCATTTGATTTGCAAAAAAAAAAAAATATTTTAATTATTTTTTTCACTTAAAGTAAAATAGTGAATGTCGAAAATTAAAAGGAAATTATAAACAATAATATTACTAAATTGAAAAAAGACACGTTTATTATTTATCTGTAGTATAAAAAAAGCATTACAACTTGTAAGCCCCTAAGAAGCGAAAATCACCCTTTACATTTTATTCTCAAGTTTGTCAAGCATTTCGGATTCAGTATTATTCCTATCGCATTAAATCACATTTTACCGATGATTCATAATTCTGAAGCACACGTTCATAATTCTGAACACCATGTTTCTCGCATTTAAATATTTGATATTAAATTATATGACCTATGTTTGATATAGAAATGTAAGCATTCATGGCATAGAACATTGGCATAGAACTATGTTTGATATAGAATGTGAGCAATTATGCAAGCAGGTGTATTATTATATTAAAACTTTTGGTGAAAAGTTTTTAAAAAAATGGAACGAAACGAAGGTATGTTGTAATTAAAGGGTGTTGTATACGTTTTAAACAAGCAAATCAATTGTAGTATTCAAAATGCTATACGAAACTGGTAAGTGCTTCATATAAACGTAGCTTATAAGATTGTTTTTTTTATACGTTAAAAGACCTTGAAGCTAACGGAAAAATCTTGTGAAGCTGAGACGGAATTTTAAAAAGCAAAAAATGTTCGATTTCACTTTCTAAATAGATCTTACATCCTTGTTCTTACCTAAGAGGTGACCTGAGGCGGCAGGGAATCAAATTCTTCTTGTAAAACGTCTCATTATAATTGTAAAAATAGTGTTGTATGTTTTTTTATCTGCTTAATACTAAGTTGAAAGGTATAATAAATTATGCAACATTTAAAAACGTAAATTCAACTTAGGTGGTTAGCATTAAATAGCATCGATTTTAATTTTTCTTATATTAGTTTTTTAAACAATTATTTAGTTAAGCATTTATTACAATATAAAATTTATTTATTAAATAAATATTTAAGAAGTCAAACACGTAACTTCCTATTCAGACAAATCTAGCTCGCGATGTGGCCATTAAAAATTACTTTTAACATTTTTCTCACTTATTTCAGATATTTTTTCTTCCAACAAAATTATGAAATTTAATGAAAATGAAAACTCAAAAGATGCATTTTAAGGTATTCATGTATAAATATCTTTTAAATAATGGAATATATTTTAAATTACTAAAATTAATATTTTTATTAATTTATGTAAAACTATAATTTATATTTATGTAAATTTTGAAAATTTATGTAAAGCTAAAAATCGCTAAATGTGTATGTGTAGATCATTCCTAGAGTTCTAAGTAAAGGAATCATTACGAATAAAACTATTAGAAAGCTTTTAAACTATTATTAAAGATACGTTTGTAATCTAAACGTTTTTATCTATTGTATGTAAGATACGTTTGTTTCTATTGTTTTTGTGCGGTATGTTTACTGATCGCAGTGTCGATCATTTTGCGATCATTTATACTTTTTATGTCATTATGTGCACTAAAATGTGTTATTTCAGTGTTATGTGCAATTAAATGTGTTATATTTATGTTATTAAGTGCACTAAAATTTAATTTTTTGAGTTATGGTAATTTTTCTGATTTTTCCTAGATTTATGATAACCAGTGTATTAAGTATATCTGTCTGCTTCAGTTTCTCGGGATAATTCATTTAATAGCTAATAAAATGTTTCATGTCTGTGGGATGATATCCTTTGATGAAGGGACGATTGAAAATTTTTTTCTTTGAAGTGCATGAAAAAACTGAAGAAAATAAAAAGAACAAATGAGCAAACAATGAGTGTATTGAAATTACTGTGCGATAATGTTCTCATTATTTCAATTTGATATTTTCAACAAAAGCGATTCTGTAACCCAAGTGACTATAATTAGAGCCCAGATTTGATGACCTAAAAATATAAAAAAAGAAAGCCATTAAAAACGTTAAAAAATTCTCTTAAAGTAGAAAAAAAAAACTTTAGTTATTAATCAATAATTTTGATCTAAAGCATCATTTATATCCTTAAACTTCCTGAATTACTTGAGATTATTAAATGTTTTTTGATATTTTCAAAAGTGAAATAAGTCTTTTGTCCTTAATTCTGACTTACTCATGCTTTCAGTCCTAAGAATGTTTTCTTTCCTTATCAATATCTCCTTTCACTGGTGGACAGTGGTCTTTTTTTATGGAACTAATCCACATTTGCGTTAAATGGAGAGAAAAGCCACGAAAGCCCCCCTCCCCACTGTAAGCTCGACGGCAAGAGGATTCTAACCCATGATCCGTCAATCACTGAGGATATTTTATGTTTGCACCGTGCGTGTTCGTATCGACCAGCCAACGCTGGGAATCGAACATGGGTCACCGCATTTTGAGGCAAGACAATATATTAATAAATAAAATTGTGAATGATTATAGCTCTGTTAAAATGTGTAAAAGTTGCAAAAATGAGCTAGTACATATCTTAAAATTTCAGATAAGGCCCTAAATTGTTTTTAAAAAAAAACATTCCCGAAATCTCGAAAAATGCCTTAACATGGAAAAAAACTGAAAAAATGCTCTAAAAAAAGCCCTTTTAGGATAATAGAATTCAAATATGAAGAAAAAAAAAAAAACGCAAAGATTTCAAAATCCGGGACATTTTAACTAATATTAATAAAAAAGATCAACAAATAAAGCGTACTTCCTCTTTTAAAAAAATGTGGAAGACATGATATTAAATGGAAATCACATAAATCTTGATGCCAGACAATAGAATCATACTGTTTTCATGATTACAAAATCTTAAATTTCTACGAGTTAAAAATATTTTTAAATCGTTTCTTCCTTCAACAATTAAACTGTTTGGATATCACAGCTATTTACAACTTTCTATCTATACCGATGTCAACTTCAGGTCTAGACGTCTGGATTTTTATACAATTTTTCTTCGAGACTGAAGATTATATGTTTGAAAAACACTAGACTATATTTAAATTTAAATACTTTGTTACCTTCTTTTAACTAGTTAAGTAAAACTATTTTCATAAATGATGAATTTGGACATATTTCAAGGTTGTTTCGAGGAAAATTTCTACATAACGCTTAGCTTGTTCGCGAGTTGTTTTGAAATTAGATTTCATTTATATTAATTGTATTTACGACACTTTACCCTTCTAGAAACATCACAAAATATCAATGTTCTACTTATTAGAATGCAGCATAGTTTGTAAGATAGATATATAAAATGACATGGTTATCGGTCCTTTATGTAATTTCAGATTCTAATATCTATAAAACCCATAATCGCTCTTAGCTTTTATTTAAGACTAAACCATTTTAACCTGTATTGTAGAGCTTTCGAAATGTCCTTAACTATTAATTGGGACATTTCTGGTAAAAAAAAACCATCATTGTGGTAAATAAGGCCAAAATATACGGTATTTAAAACATTCACTTGGTAATTTTTTATTTCATATGGTAATGAAAATTTTGGTTTTTAAAATTATAGTTCTTATTGACACGCATTTAAATTATTTTTTTATTTCCAGCAGCAGTATTTGATGTACATCATTCGCTGGAGTGTAAAAACACTCCGCACAGACCAATAAGGATTAACAACAAATTAAACAAAAATTTAAAAACATTAAAACATTCGAAATACAAAAACAATTAGAACAAAGAAACATTAAATGGAATATAAGTAATAGAAATATAAACAGAAAATCAGTCAGTTAGCAGTGCCTGCAAATGTTCCCCAGCATTCCAGTACCTGTCATAGATGTTGCCTGTAACTGCGGGGCAGACCCCCAGATGCACATTTAAAAAATACAAAACTGAACAGTAAATTTAACAGAATAAATGATTTTTATGACATGCTCTTAAATTAACGTGATAAAATTGACAAATTTTACCACATATTATGCAATCACATTTTATTGTTAATTTTACCAAAATCATTTCCAAAGATTTTCGATGAAAATTTTTGAGCATTTTGCTGTTTCCCCAGTGAGTAGAATTACATTGAAAACACGGTAAATTTTACCATATTCTGCTGTGTGGTTATCAAACTGAACATTTTCCCATTATCAATAATTTTACCAAACTTACTATCAAGCAACAAGGTATCAAACCCATATTTTATTTAAATTTTAAAATAAGTCAATACCAACGCTCTACGGTAAAAATTACCATACTTCTTGACGTCAGAAAACAAAAAATAAAATAAAGAAAATAAATAAATAAAAAAATAAAAAAATCCACAAAACGTTTTAAATGTTACCATATTCAGGTAGCTTTAACAATACTATTTTTTCTAAAAGAGCTGATATATTGTCAATACTAATAAATTAAAATATTTAAGGTACCGGGAACTATATTGATTGCATATGAATGTTTTTTTTTTTTTTTTTTTTTTTTTTGCTCACTTAGCATTATATATGGCAAACACATTCTTAAACATCGCTATGACGATATTCTTAATAAATATCCTGGTATACCATAATATATCGATATTTTTTCCGATGTATCGCAATATTCAAATTCTGGTATCATCCATCACTAATGTGCATATTTTAAGGAAAGTGGACCAATAACAATTATAATTAATGTATTTACACGCTTTTCATTCTCAAACTTTCGTTCCGTTTCACACACTGTTGTTTTTCTTATAGGATTTCGACTTGAGTCTTGCCATCTTCAAATGATTCGGTGTCCATTCAGGCTTTGATTCCAAGCAACCATGAGGAAGAGTGGACATTCAACCTGAAGAATTTCCTTTACTGTCAAAGTTAAAGACTCGTGAACAAAGAATTATGTGTTTAAAAAAGATCTGGAGACTGTCAACCGCTGAAGCAAATAAAGATTGCTTCTCAGCTTTAAAGTAAATTGTAGCAACTTAATGTTTTGTCATATGCTAGTGTGGGAAAAAGTAACGACAAATAATTCCCCGTGAATTACTGGCAAACAGAAAGTTATTGCTTTTGATTTTTCCTACTGACATAAATGTTATAATGCGTTAAAAACATGGCTAAATGTTTCTCAAAATTAAAAAGATTGCTAAAAAGAGCAAATGAAAGTTCTTAATTTTTGTTTACTAGTATGTATGGGACAGTAAGTAAGTAGTTTTCACAGTAGGTATGCATTTCAAAAAAAATTGATGGATGTTAAAACTACGGTAATTTCTTAGAGACTATACTCCAGTGAAAAATAGCGAAAAGTCCAAGTTATTTAGCATTCTGTTGGAGAGTTTTGACTTTCGCAGCAATTTGTAGTGCAAGTTCGTTTGTTTAGCAAGGTTTCACTTTTTTATAGTGTTCAGCATTCGGTTATAGAGATTCTCCACAATAAAATTTTTAAAAAATATATATAATAAAAGAGCACGAGAACTTGAAATTATAAGTTGAGAACTTAAAAGTATAAGTTGAAACTCTTGTACTGATAAAGACAGGAATAGAAGTATGAGTTGAATAAGCATTCACAAATTTAAGTTGATGTTTTCTTTAAATAATGCTTCTTATACTTAGCTTTTTATATAATTATTTCTGTTTGTAGGCAAAAAAAAGTAATGAAAAAAACTACTGTTTAACTCCTTAACGCATAATTTTTATTTAACACAGTTTTCATACTTTTTTCATTATTTTATATTAATTTAGGTCAAAATAAGTGAAAAATAGTATATTTAGCATATTAATAATTTAGGGTTATGAAATGCAGCATAGAACACCGGTGTCTTTTTTTCTGCTTTAAATTTAAATTTAAAATCTTGCTAACACGGCTTCCCATTTGCACTTGTTTGCAAGTATCTAGATCTAACAGAAACAGTTATTCATCACAAAAATTTCGTTTATTGATAAATTTTTGTACAATAATGAAAAAAAAAAAAAATTCAAATAAATTTTTTTTGGATTTTATATTTTAGTACAAAAATAATTCCAATAATTGAACAAATTTTTTAGTAACTATTAAAATGTTTTTCATCTACGTCGAAGGTTAACGTTAGACAGGTAAATATTCGGTTATTCTAAGCCAGTACTACCATTTTTGGTATTTTAAGTTTTATAAAATTATCTAGCCGATGCTGGGTAGTTGTCAGATTTACGCAAAAAAAATCATCTTTAACTACAGATTTTATTCGGCAAAAAACCAATATAATAAATGACTCTATACTATGAAACTTTGACGGTATCAATGAAAAAGTTTCGAAATTTTCGAAAACAGCACCAACTTTTTCTTCTAAACCTGAACCTTCTCTAAAAGGCATAAAATGGAGTTGTAACAATATTTTTAGTATAAAAGGTGGCGGTGCTTGGTAGAGATGAAATAAAGAGTATTTTATATGTTCGTCATA
Organism: Parasteatoda lunata; assembly: GCA_949128135.1. NCBI lineage: Eukaryota > Metazoa > Arthropoda > Arachnida > Araneae > Theridiidae > Parasteatoda > Parasteatoda lunata. Next base: position 35,075,912 of record OX421980.1, on the reverse strand, counting down.
CTAACGATTGAGCTCTATTGAGCGCTGCTCTGACAACATCTGGAAGGAAGAAGAAAGGACCATGATTTTTTTTCCCAGCTACATATTGCTCTCTTGATCTAAATCTTGGGCTGCAATTATTCGAGTTATAAATATCATTCAAATTCCATTTTAAGTTTTTTTATGTGTGGATTAGGCGGGGTTGTTTTATACAATAAAAGGTTTTGATTAATGCGTTTACTGCAGAAGTAATTAAATAACTAAAATTTTTTTTTTTTTTTTTTTTGTGCATTATAAGATTCCTATCTTATTCTAATTCTAAAGTTTTTTTTCGCAAAAATAATTTGGAAAAATATGTAATATTTTCTTTGATTTTATAATTATTAATCGATGGTGTAAATACATGTTTCTTATTAATAACCCTACACTTATAAGGAAAAACGAAGCCAGTTTGAAATATTTTTATTCAAAGTTTCCCCGTATCTACTTTCTTTCATAGCTGAATCTCTGTGTTGTTAGTTACAAACCACGCAAATTACATCCATCCTGGTGAAATAAAGTGTATGGGGGAAGATTTCAAGGCTTTTTAAAATTTTAAAATGTGGTTAGATGAAAAATGAGATATAATTTATGCTACAAACACAAAACTTTACTCATAAGTAACCCGAACTAATTTATATTGCCATGAAACTGCGAAACAAAATGGATAAATTTCCTAATTTAATTTGTATTATTAGTGAAAAGTTACCTTGAATATAATGTTGTCTTAGTTTGTAAAAAAGTATAGCCTCACTACAATTGTTTTAGGAAAATTAAGTAAAGTAAGTGAAACTTTAAATTGTAATTTGTAGCAGAAAGCTATGAAAATTATCTATTGTTAATTGTTTCGTATTTAAATTGATCTAAATACAGAAACAATTAAATTGCGTAAAAATGTAAAATGCAATGCCAGTAAATTATTGCCTCATATGAAGTTTATTTAATAATAAATGTTATCAAACTTTATTTTTTAGAAGTATTTAGTTAATGCTAAATTAATAAATAAAAATAACAGATGCTACATTAAAAAAAAACTGAAATTTGAGCTTTTTTTATGAAAAAAGAAATATTAAATTACATGCTTTAAATGAAAAAAATTCAATAATAATTTAAGTTATTATAAGGAAAAAGGAATAAATTTAAATTCTGATATTAAATTAAAACATTCCTATGTTAGTCAATGTTTAGTTGCTCAAATAGCATCAAAATTCTTGATATCATAATAAAGACAGATGTATCGTGATTCACACTCCAAACAAACATCGGGAAGTTTTGAATTGACTTATGAGTTGGAAATACACAAACTAGTCAATAAATTAGTGACTTGGAAGATTTTTTTTCTCTACCCATATTAGCATAAATTACAAATGGAGTTTCAAATCATTTAAAACTAAGATTTAGTATAAGAAAAAATTGTATTTGCCAACCTGCAGATACATTAGCACAAGAAAGTAATGACTTTCAAAAATTCCAAATAATGTTCTTTAATTAACTCGAATTTTTAAGAAAATAAAGAATTTAAAAAAATAAGAAGAAAATTTAATAAATAAATTCTTAATTTCCGAAAATTTCAGTTAACTTGATTCACCGAGTCATTTATAACTTGATATCTTAACTTTTTAAACTTGTTAACTTGTTGTCTGAAAATATATAACAGTTATAGACTGTATAGGGACTTGACCCATTTTTTAAATTTCAATTATTTCATTATTCTATTAATTTAAAATACAAAAATTTTTTAATTAAAATAATAATAATAGCTTAATTGTTTAGCGTTGTTGTAAGCATGTTAGATTAAGCATAATTTTTACGATACTCTTTCACTGTGACAGGATCTCAGACAAATTTGAATTTATGAAGATTGTGCCGCTGATTGGCAAATTTTGCAGCCAGGATTATAGTAAGAGTTTTGGGCATTTTAGATCATCGAGTGCTTCATCACTATTACAAATATATTCATAAAAACTTAAAACGATTCTTCCTCGACAACCTGAATTTTAGATTAAATTCGTTTCATTCACGATCGTTTTCACGATGTTTTTCTTTGTGTATTTAACAAACTTACGAAACTAGATTATAATTTGGCAGAATTCAAAAATAGTGGGTTATAATGGCGTCGTCGCTTTTGTTAAATTCGAAGACAAAGCATTTGATAATTTCTAGAACTTGTAGAATCAAAACATAAAGCAATAAAATTATGCAGTCACCGGTTTTGAGTAGTGAGTTAGTGGACTTGTTTAATATTTCATGTATTTGATATAATTTTGCCAGTTATATAATAATATTTAGAATTTTCCCCTCTTTCTCAACTGCTTTGACAGTTGTAATCGGAAGGGAAAGATATCGATTTTGTTACTGAATCTGCGTAATGCGTTTAATTTAAACTTTTATAATTAAAATTTTATAATAAAAATTTTATAAATATAAATAACATTTTTAAATTAAAATAAACAAAAATTATCCACTTTAAGACTTCAATTTTTTGCCTAAATTAAATATTTTTGTCATAAAATATAATTAATCTTAGAAAAAATATTATTATACCTTGAGCATAGCTATGTAATTGATAATTCTAAAGGAAAAAAATAACTATAAAATTATTTTCTTTATTTAAAATTAAAGAAAATTTGGTTAATGCTAGCAGTGGATATATTTTGCATTTAATGCTGGTGGTGTAAACGGGGAGCAGTATACGAATTACTCAGTCATTAACAAAAGTGCGATATGAAGCAAGTAGTTAGTGGTTCGAATCCCCTCTCGCGTATGGATATTTCTTTCTCTATGAATCCATCAACTTTTGGAGTACATTCATTTATTTAAAAGTGCCTAATGCTATTAAGAGGCATGTAGTTAAATCATTATGTGCGATGTCATATTCTCCGTCGGCTCAGATTACAGATATTCATTGCGTAAAGCCAAATAAGTATACATATATATCAATCTTTGTAAGGATTGTGAGTAATCTTTAAATTACATTTAAATGGAGAAAAGATATTAAACTTTGTAATTATTATTTATAATAATGTTTTTTCAAATCGAAATTGAGATATTCTCTTCGATTTTTTTTTACAGCTGAGATAGTTTAGTTTATGCTATTTCAATTCTTATTCTCATATTAGTTTAGCTTAAGGATTCAATTTTGTAAATGTAAGAATATTTGGAGAATTTTGAATTCATTCTTATGAATTCAAAATTCATTGAGCAGAGCCGTCACTAGACTTTTGCGGGACCCTTTAAATATTCTCTTTCTGTTATGTGTCTAAAATAATAAATCACTTAGGACCCTAAATTATTGCCTTTATAATTGAAATAAATCTGATTTTTTTTTTCAAATTTTATTCTTTAAAACAATTTTTTACCTTCAAATTTTATACTATAGTTTAATTTTTTTTAATTTTCAACATTAGTGCTTGTGTAAGTGAAGAATTCATCGTTTAAAGGATCCACTTAAGTTATCATCTAAAACATTTACATAATCTTATTTTCTAGGTTTACAATTTTGATCTGTACGAACCTTATTGTGCGGGCTTTAGAAATGCTTCTTTTCTTATTCCTCTACACGTCGAAATAAAAAAAACAAGATTTATGAATTTTGATGTTAAAAATAAATTTTTAAAGGAAAATTTATGTAATTAGTAAAAAAGGTGCTTATTCTTTTAATTTTACCAACGTAGAGACTCCTATAGTTCTAGGAAGGCATGGCCCACGGCATATGTCCTACTTATTCCACCCTTACGACGCTCTACCTTTGGGGTTCTTTGGATAAAACACTATGGGGTTAACTATGATAAAAATACTCGGAATAATTGAAACTTATTTATTTTTGGAGTATGTAGATCTTTTTTTTGTTTCGAGATTTAGATTAAAATATTTTATTAGTTATAACTTCCAAATATCCAAATTTAGAATTATGACATACTAACACATAAGCTTGGAGAAATATTTTGGACATATAGAATCTGTTGAACGGCTTTCTGGGTAAGCATGCGCGACAAAAATGCTTTTCAAAACTCATCATCATATCTCGCGGCTCATATTGAGCTTGAAGCGTGGCGAAGCATTAAACTAAAAGAAGGATGGAAAATTTCTCTTCTATTTCCGAAAATGCCTACCCACCAGGGCCATTGACCAGAAGGAAGGGGTTCATCCGCCTAGACCATTGCAGAAAAGCAAAGAACCACTGCATCCGTAGCTTAGAGAAGTCGTCGATCCCCAGAACGGCGTGACTGTAGTGTTGATAGCAAAGCTAGAGAGTGAACGTCCCTTTGTTTCCATTTGGTTAACGACCTTTACCTTAAAACATAGCCAGAGGATCCTAGCTCTGTCGGTTTGCTATAGACCGTTACCTGTCGAACCGGTAGTTAAGGTCGTTGTCGGTTTAAGTGTTCTACTGGGCATTCTCTCTATACCTCATTTTCTCTTTACCCCCTTAGCTTGTGCAAACTTTCGCTTTTGCTGATGGACATGGAATGTTGGAGAACTGGTCGCACGAGCAAGAAGACAGCTTAACTGAGTATTCAAATTACTGACTTTCTTTTTCTTTGGATAAGGAGGTTCCTTGTTCGGCGGATATTTAGATTATTCTTAATGAACTTTCGGGTTATAAATAAGCGGTATTACGTAAATAGGGTACTATGACCTTGAAATTCGAAGAAAAATAGTGTGGTGAAATCACGTGATTGTAATTAGTGTCGTCAAGGGAAATTAAATATGTTAATTTATTATGTAAGAAGAGAATGGGATATGCAAGTAAACTAAAATATAGTTGAAAACAAATTCAATATTTTTTTTTTTTGAAATATAGATCAAATTAAATTTACCAAAACATATTAAGCAAATTTCAAAAATATATGTAATATGAATACAGTTGTAAATTTATTGCATCCAATAACGCCTAGGGCAAAAAATATAGATGAACAACTTTGCTTGAATGTGCTTAACCGTTTGAGGCAGATGTTACACCGGTGCCGTTTACAGATTTTTTTTTTCGAGGCGTTCCAATTACAAGCAAAAATATTTTTTGGTATTTTTTTAAACTGTAAAAAACAGTATAATAGTTACTTAAAAAATCTGTTAGATTTTCAGAATTATATTGTCTCAAAATATAAAATCCAAAAAAAATAGTTGATAAGTTTTTTTTTATTCATATTCAATAATTTATCATTAATTGATTTTGTAAATTAAAGAAATTTCAATGATGAATACTTGTTTCTCTTAGATATAAATAACGGCAAATAAGTGCAAATTTGAAAAATTGTTATTTGGAATGAAAAAGAGTATTAAAATGCTAAATATAGTATTTTTGATTTATTTTGATCCGGATTTAATAAAAAACAATGAAAAGAGAATGAATAATATCTCTAGTAAAAATTCTGCGTCTAAGGCAATTAAAAATTAATTCAGTAAATGGTAAGTAAAAATTATTTTAAAGTGAAACATTATTTAATTTCAAAATAATTGCAAAAAATTATTATTTTTAATTATTATTTTTAATTTATTAATTATTTATTTATTTATTTTTTTTCGTGCATGCAATTTAGATGTAATTTGCATTTGTGTCCAACCGTTTTACAATGATTTTCAGACACAAAGATTAAAATCGTAGTTAAACGTGCAAAACATTAATGTTTTCCTAATTACAATAGAATTGGACTATCGCTTCGATTTTTTTCGTGATGCTAAGTTAAAAACTCAACAAATAATGGTGTTGAGACAGGTAACAAAACTTATCTTACGTACGTTATATTTGAAAAGATTTTTTTAAAACAACCTGTAATAAACCATTTTTTTTAAACTGTTTATTCTTTTTTTTATTTACTTAACTAGTGCTGAACAGCAGACACATTTTTGAGTTTGTGATTATTAATGTCCAACTCCGCAGCCAAATAATCTTGAATCCAACCCAAAAGACATTAGGACAAATTATTCTTAGTACAGAATTTTTTGATGGAGCTAACCCACATTTGCGCTGCAGGGAGAGAAAAACAATGAAAACCTCCCACGGTTAGCCCAACAGAAAGAGGATTTTTACCCGTGATCTGTCTACTACTGAGGATCTTTGTACGTTAGTAATGTGGTCATTACAAGGCATTTGTAACGACAAGTCATCACTAGGATTCGAACCTGGTAATCTATCTCCTGAACCATCGTAGCTGAACATAAATGGTTTATTTGGAATTATTCAGTTAATGTTACTGAAACTAAATGAGATAGCTGCGTTAATTTTAAAAGAGAAAAGTTTCTCAAATATCAGATCAGAGACACTGTTACGGGAGGAGGATAATAAATTTTTATGATATAATTCTTATGAAATAAATTCTTATGATATTCTACATTTAATAATTGTTAAAAAAAATATTATAATAACTTTTTAAAAATGTAAAAAAAGGATGATTTTTATCAATCTTAAAGACGTTTTTCTAAAAATAATTGATTTTCCATTATTCAGTTAATAGGAGTGTAATTAAATAAATTAGCAGAATTTATCTTATAAGCGAAGTATTTTGCAAATTATTAACTGTAATGCAGCAAAGTAAATTTTCAAGTGGTCGTGCGGTTAATAATATTTTAAAATAAAATTATGATAAAAAAATATCATAAAATTAAAAAATATTTTGTATACAATCAAAAAGTATTATTTAATAGCGTATATAATTTTTAAAGCAAAATATGTTCATAAGATTGCAGTTAAATAAAGTTTTAAATTATTTCATTATAGTTTATGATGCCATATTTTCTTCTAAACAGATTGAAGAAATGCTACTAGAATATAGCAAATTTCGATAGCGTTTTTTTTTTCCTCGTTTTTAAAATGCTAATATGTAATATCTAAAGTGCGTGCTCTTTTTACTTAATTTTTAACAAAGATTCTAAATATATATTTATAAAGGGAGGAGATTATAGAAAACTTTAAATGGGAAGTGCAGGTTAATAGGAAAATCTTAAGTTTAGCGATCTTTTAAATCTTTTCAATGAACAAAGTTTTTAAAATCTGTTTCAATAATAAATTTAGTTGATTTGGTGCCAATTCTTGTTGTAGTATTAAAAAATGCATTGTAAAGAGTATTCAGTGAAGAGTTCGTACCCATTCAAAAAAATATAAGTTTTCTAAATAGATACTACTAAAAGATAGTACTTAGCTATAAATTTAGCAAATCTACCAAGGTATGTTTATTAATCATTATTTTATTTAATAATTTTTTTAAGTAATGATTACCTAATAATGTAAATAATGACTGTTTAACAATGCTGTATCTACTAATGAAAAGGCAAGAGTAATATAGCAATAAACCATTTTAGGTGAAATTTTAAATCTTGCTGTTTCTTAGTATTGTTTTCAGATAGGTATCAAATTTTTTTTATCGGAATTTCTTTTCCATAACAGCACAGTACGTCAAAACATTCATAACCTAAATAGAAATTGTGATTTCATCAAAAACGGTTTTTTAAATATTCTCTCGTGAATAGTTTGACAATGCTGGTTGTCATTATGTTCCTCAAATCCTACAACTTAATGGACGTAGTTGCTATTTTGAAAATTTGCTTTTAATTTCATGCTATTTTTTATCGCACGCACACACTCTTTTAAACGCGAAATATGCACCCGGCTTGCACCGATCACAGTGCTGACGTAAAATATCCTCAGTGATTGACGGATCATGGGTTAGAGCCCCATTGCCATCAGACTAACCGCGGGAAGTTTTCGTGGTTTTTCTCTCCTTGTAACGCATATGCGGGTTAGTTCCATCAAAAAGTACTCCTTGAAGGCAAATTTCTCCCAATACTTGATTCAGGAGTTCCCTTGTCTTCTGGATTGGATTCTAAATTATAAAGCTACGTAGTTGAACATAGTGAGTCTTAAACTCAGAATTTGATCATCTATTGAATGCCGGTAATAAATATAAATATAAATAACTACTTTCTGAATTTCATTAGCTATGTAGCTTAAAATTGGGTCGGCTCTTCAACGACGGTTATAAAATAAAATAATCACTTTCCGAGCTATGGTTGCTCAGGGGATAGAGAATTCACCTTCCAGTGAGGTGACCTAGGTTCAAATCCCAGCGGTGGATGGTTAATACGAATTCTGCTCCCGGCTCACACCAACCACAGTGGTGACGTAAAATACCCTCAGTAGTAGGCAGAACATGGATTATAATTCCATTGTTGTCGGGCTAACTGAGGGAGGGTTTCGCTGTGTTCCTCTCCATTTAACGCTAATGCGGGTTAGTTACATCCAAAAAGTCCTCCATGAAGGCTAGTTTGTCCGAATGCTTGTTCAGGAGTTCCTTGTCTTCTGGATTGGGTTCAAAATTACAAGGCTACGGAGTTGAACTTGGATAGTTGTATGCTCAGAATTGGATCATTATTGAATGCCGGTTATAAATATAAATATAAATAATTACTTTCTGAGTTTCATTAGCTACGTACTGAAAATTTGCCTGCTTACTTATTCAAAAAAAAAAAAAAAAAAAAAAAAAAAATTGGTCAAGCATTTAACCCATAAAGCAGTTTCAAATTCACATCATTAAAAACAATGGCATTCTGAAGAAACAGTAAAACTGCAATTAATTATGGCCTTAATTATTATTATTTAAAAATTAACAGAAGTGTGCGTAACTTTAAACAGGAAAATAAGCAAATAAAGATTATTTAAAAAAATTACTCATAAATTTAAAAAAAAAAAAAAAAATCCTCATCAAAATAAAATAAAAAAATATTTAAAAGACAATCATTCATCATTTGTTTCTCTTCATCAGATTTCCATTCATTTGTTTCTCTTCTACAACCAATCTAACACAAAGTGAGTTTATTTAAGTACTGCACGTGAGAAGATACAATAGAAGGAAATAACAAAATTCATTCACGAAGTAAATGAGGGTTGAAATTGACTTAATCGTGTCCATTCATTCAAGCGAGACCATTCAAAGATTTTCTGAGAAAATTTTTCGAGTAGGGGAAAAAAACATTTCAATAGTTTAAATTTTCTTAGATCTTAGTCCACTTTATTTTCATGCATTTATTTTTGTTTTATGAAATTGATGCATTTTTTTAATGAACGTGATAGGACTAGTGTTACAGACTCGCTAAGGATTGAGAAGTTCAGTGCCCCTCTTTTTTTAAAAAAACAAATAATCGAAACAATTATTTAAAATCGTTGTCAGACTACTTGAAACAAGATTTTCGCATGAAGTTGCTTAGTTACCACATAAAGAGTCTCTTTGACTGCATTAAAAACTTCAACTACATTTAAAGACAAAGACACTTATACAGATAACTCAATTACAATTGTACACATAATTACCTACTGGCCATATTAAAAACTGTGCAAAAGATAGATTCGCTGTTTTTTCACTTGCGGTCATTTACTTCCGGACCTCTGGTTAAAGATTATTACATTTCTACACTATACGGTCATTTTATTATGCACACCCCTTAAATATTTGTTTGACCACCTTATGCATTTAATATACACCGAAGAGCCATTACATTATGACCACCCTGCTAATAACATGTAGGACCACCTTTAGCCCTCAAAACTGCAAGCATCCGCCGTGGCATTGATTCCACAAGGTGCTGATAGGTAGTCTGAGGTATCTGGTACCAAGCGCTCACCAACTGGTCTTGCAATTCCCTCACATTGCGAAGGGGCGTGGCAGCACAAATTTGGTTTTCCAAGTAGGACCACAAATGCTCTATTGGATTAAGGTCAGGTGAATTTGGGGGCCAAGACATGACTTGAAAGTCACTGGAATGTTCCTCGAACCAATCCATGAGGATTCGACCCTTATGACATGGTTCATTATCCTGTTGGTAAACACCATCCCCCGCAGGAAAAACTGTTTCTATGAATGGGTGAACCTCGTCTGCAACTATGTTCAAGTAGCTGACAGACGTCAGGGATTGTTCTACGAGGATTATGGGTCCTAATGTGCCCCATGAAAACATTGCCCACACCATACTACCCCCGCCACCGGAGGGTGGTCATAATGTAATGGCTCTTCGGTGTAATATTGTTTTTTTTTTTTTTTTTTTTTTTTTTTTTTTGTCTTTTTGTGCGGACTGTACATGAGGTTGATAAGCCACTTGTGGGATCTGAAACCTTGATGGAGAAATAGACTTGCCAATTGTGAGAGATTGGATGACTTGTGACTGACTCTTTCAAATTCCTCTTCTAATTGCTCAATAGGATTAGCTTCTGGGAATTTCGTTGGCCAGCGTAACAAGGAGAAGTCTCCATCATCTTCTTCAAACCAATCTTTTACTATATAATCGGTTCGGTAGGGTGCGTTATTCGGACGATAGACCTCGCCATTCAGATAAATCTTCATCGCGGAATATATTTGTTTAGAATTAAAGAACGAATTTTTCCAGTATCACAGAACAAATTTGTCCAACAACGGTATTTAGGTGTGATGTCTTATTTACATTATAATATGTTTGAGATTAAGTCCTAAAACATGTCAGCTTGTAGAGGCAAGAGTGTTTCGTAATAGCTCATTTGCGTAAATCTGTCAGGTGCTCATATTTTGTTTTTAATTACCAAATAATTTCTTTGTCAATTCCTGTTCTTGCCTTTAATTAATTAGTATTTCTCCTGTGAAAAATGCAATCTAGTGTATGAAAACTAAATCTGTCTTTTAAGTGTTATACTGAGTATTTGATCCCTTTTTGTTGATTGCAGGCTATTAAAATATGATTTTGTAAATGAATTATTAAATAACTTTAGTTTATGGTTAATGGCAGTAACTTCTAATTGATGATTATCAAATATTCTAATTCAGTGAGGGTGAATCTTAAACCTTTGACAAATTTTAGCTTTTTATTTTTTATACAGAAAGTTATCTTTTATAAAAAATAAAGTAAATTTGTTTGAAATAAATTATATGTTTGTCTGTTAATATAATTTTTGTTTCTGGAACAAATCTTGTCATGTGCTTGAGATTTTTTTTAAGTAAGAAAAATTTATCTAAAACACAACATGGTGTTTTACTTCAAACCATTGGATAACCATTGGATTGGATTGGACTCATTTCAAATTCTTTTCTTCTAAAAATGTAAGATAATTAAATTTTGATTTTTATGCTACTAAAACTTCGCTTTTAGATATCCTGCATAATCTAAATTAAATCAAATTATTCATAAACATTATTTTAAATATTAAAAGTTTATGTTTTTACTGATAACATCTAAATTTTTACATGTTGTGGAGTGAAAAGTCTACAGGGAAACATATTTGTCCTAACTGGGCCTGTTACACATATCTTGAGCAGGTCCAATGTACGATACTCAGACTGATCCAATGTACAATGTATATACGTTTTTGATTTTGTTTGACTAAACAACAGCACTTTTCTAAAATTAGTATTTTATCAAAAAATAACACTTTAGCAAATATTTAGTTTTTGCTTTTAAATCAGAGTTTTGTAGGTTTTTGTTTAAAAATTAAATTGATTGAAACAAGCTATGTAACTAAAAAATAACAATAATAAGTTCTCTATTTCGTGCCTGGAATTTCTGAAATAGTCACCAACACCAGATAATGCTTTAGATTACAGGCATCAACTACATATACTGAATGCAAAAATTTTCCTCTAAAGGGCACAAATATTTACACTGGTTCAAAATACAGCTCTATTCTCAACCAATTGAATGTAAAATACTTGGAGGCAATTTATTGTGATTCTCAATAATATGACCTCTGTAGTTTTATGAAAAATGCTGTTTGACAAAGAAATTTTTTGAGTTTACGAAAACAGACTCTATCTATTTGTGTGCTATTAAATTTTTAGTGGTTTTTAATCCTTATGAGGGAACACACTTATAGCTTTAATCGCTGCATTTGAAAAAAAAAAGTAAATAATAAATCAAGAGGAAAATTATGTTTTGGAAATATAATTCATAATAAGTGCTTAGCTTAATTAACAGAGCTTCTGTATAAAAAATTTCATAGCAATGCAATTAGAAATATCAAGTAGACATTTAACTGATTTCTCAAGTAAACTTTTCCTCTATAAAAATTGCATATCGTCTATGAAAAATTGCTTATCCTCAAGCGATAATTCTTTCAAGCATAAGTTCTATGAAAATATATATTTTAAATATTTGTTTTTTAAGTATTTAATAGTTTTATAAAAAAAAAACTTTTACATTTTATTGCTAATTAAAAATAATAGTTTATTATAAAAACTAAAATTCGAGAAAGCAAATATTTTTTCAGGCGAAATATATTAACCTTGTCTGTAAATTTTTTTTACTCATCTTATCAATTATCATCTGCTTTAAAATAGTCGTTTTAGTTTAGCAAATAAAGAACTAGAACAGCTTGCTTGCGTAGAAAAATTTATTTTAAATGATTTGCGAAAATCTCTGGTATATATTAAATTTGTAGGTATATCTCTCTAATTTCAAAATATATTTTTATTTAAGCTTATATATTTGATTTGCATTTTTGTGACAAATACACTCGTAGGAAGAATGTTGTTGCGTAACTTTTAAACTAACATATAAAACAAGTATAAATTGTTCATAGTTCCAAATGTTTAACAAAATAGGTTAATGACCTTGTGAAAAAGTTTTAAAAGCATGGAAAGAAATTTGATTAAGTTTCATTTTATACACAAAAATAAAACATTATCTTTCTTTTTACCCTCTATGCTAGTCTTTCAACATTGTGTGTGCATTGTTTATTATTTAATATTCATTTGATTGGCTGTTAATTGTTTACTAATTTTTATTAAATAATTAATTTTTATTATGAAAATTATATTTTTAATTTATTACTTTTTGTATTTTCTGAATTGTATTATTATTATCTTACTATTACCAGGTCTTATTGTTGTTATTATTCTTTCATTAAAATTACTTTTATTTTTTGAATTACTCTAAGGTCTTAGAAACGATATGTTGCTACATCTTGCGTTTCAGAAATTATTTATAAAGATTTATGAGTGTATCAATTTTCTCCATAACACAAATATGAGTGATAATCAGAATAAATAAATAATGAATGCGTCTGAAATAAATTATAATTTTTTAAATAGTAAAAAAATATAATTTTGTGACGTTAATGCTCATTGTTAGAATCTGTTTTAAAGTAATTATAAAAAAGTTTACTAATGTCTCCGCTATCAGGTTTAGTAAATCAGGACCTGCGCTAAGGATTTCAAATTATTAGCCAGTAAATTAGCCAAATATCAAGAGTATTCTCCAATTTTCAAAAGTCTTCACCAAATGCAAATTTTAACAATTTATTTTTTATATATATTTTTCTCTCCATTGGAAAAAATCATTCGCCAAAACAAGAATTTTATTCGACAAATTTACGATTTTATGGTTTTTGGCGAGATAGTGAATGCTTAGAGCCCTGGTAAACAAAAACAAAAAAAAAGTAATTACCGTAAATAACTTTTGTTCCAATATTTGACGATTAAGTACCAAAATCAGATACAAAAACGTACTTTCTCGGAATAAATGTACCTTTTTTACGACTGATTTAGATCTTTGACTGTTGAAATATGGGGATAATAATAGTTTGATCATGAGAGCGGTCGAAAGCTCATAATTTTATTTTTTGCTTATTATAACACATCTTAAGAAGTTTTAAAACGAATTTAAAACTTTTGCCTGCATTTATGAGATGCATTTATCCATACATAATGTAAAAAAAAAAAATAATAATAAATTTTAATTACTACTTATTATTTTTTATTTGCTTTTTTTAAAAATGGTTGAAACACTTTTGAATTGTAATTTATGCGAATTTTTTCTTTCATTTTAAACAATGAAACTTCAAATAATAAAATACAAAATTCGACCGAAATCGGCTAAATATTTTCTGAGTTGCAGATTTTAAAAAAAGTTGCAGATTTTAAGTTTTCATTTCTCAAGACGCTCAAATTTTGTATTTTGTTCTTTAAAATTGCATAGTTTAATACATACGGTATACTATGAATTATTGTACAGTAAAAAGTACAATTCAATATTCTTTTCTTTCGCTATGAAATAAAATAATGAAAAATAATAAATAGTAATCAAAAATAATTTTTTTACATCGAATCATCTATGGATAAAGGAATTTTATAACTATGTGCAAAATGTTTTCGATTCTCTTGAAACACTCTCGATAGATGGTGGAATAGGCAAAAATTAACATTAACGTGCCCAGCCTTAATAAAGCTTCTTGACTAAGTTATTGGTACAATAATTTCTCTATTGCAGCTATCTGCTTTTTGTTGTTGTCTTATTTCCAAACACGCCGAAATGTTTATTCACAGAAAGTTCACTTTTGGGCCTGATATTTTGCTTAATTAATAGTAAATTCTGATTATTCGATATATTTGATGTCAACTCTTCGCTAACCCGAAAATCTGATTTTTAAAGCAAAAGTTATCCAGGGGGATATTTTTATTTATTTATTTATTGGTTTATTGGGCATTTACAGAAATTTATTTACTTTCGTTGCAAGTAACAAAGAGTAAAAATAATTTATACTTACTTTAGTAGAATTTCATTATTTTTGAAATTCAATTCTTTCATTGTACGTTCGTTTCTCATAATTACAGAATAATGGTACAAGCTTTTGTAACAAAATCTTCTAAAGAACTTTTTTTTGTAAAAATTTTGCGAAGATTTTTTTAGAAATGATTTTTTTCTGGAAATGCTTCAAATTAAATATTTTTCTTGAAAAAGGATAATTTACAAGTGCAGATTAACAGTGCTTCTAATTAAGCAGAAGTTTAATTGCATTACAAAAAGAATTACTTTGTGCTTCACAAAATATGTTTTGAGAAGTTATAGCAACAAGCATTCCTTCGAAACGTAACTGTTTCGTAAAATAAATAAAAAAAAATTATACAATTTATCGGTAAATATGTAAATTTTTGTTTTCACATTTTTTTTTTTTTTATATTAAAGTTTATGTCACTTTGAAACTTTAATTTTCTCTATGCGTACTTAAAAATAGATATTATTTGGATTTGTTCTTGAAATTGTTACTCGTTATTTTTCCAAGCTTGCATTTTTTACTTGTTACTTTTCAAAGTCTGCACCTTTTCCTTTTAACTAGTTATTATTAGGTGAACTGGAAAGTAATGTCGTTTCGATGCATTTGATATTTGTAATCAAGATTTTACTTTTAATCAATAATGTATTCACCCTCGTTCGCAACAACTTTTCAATGCCGGATCGAAAATTAATCGAAATAAATCGAAAAACATGAATTGGTTCTTTAACACTAACGAATATTTAATGAGCCAAAACGACATTACTTTCCGGTCCACCCAATATTTAAAATTAACTATCTCATGTATAACTAGGTGTGGAAAAGACAGGTAAAGCGGTCACTCTAGAATCAGTGAATTTTTACGATAACTTTAAATCACCAAAGTGATATATACTTATGAAAATATTTAAAACCGATTAGGTTCCGATTCCTGTTGTAGTTTATAAGAATTGTTTTCTTATAGATCTACACATTAGCTTCCTATATAAAGCACTCTTATTTTCTTTTAAAACCATCAAAGAAAATTCCAATTTTCTTAGTAGTTAATAAATTGTTCAATTAAAACTTTTTTTCCAATCAAAGGTTCATGCAAAAATTTGATAAGTTAAGATACCCATAATATAAGTTAAGATAACCATTTAGATATTTGATAAATGAGATAACCATTACCCCGATTTCGAACAATGGATATCAAAAAAGATCGCGTAGAAAACTATATTAAATATTTTAAATATTTTACGTGACACTCATACTTTCATATTGCATAAAAGGTTTCGTCCATAGTATAATTATTATATCTGGTTATTTGTTTGCTTACAATAACACAGTTACGTTGCTTGGAAACTGTAATGTGGGGTAAGGTGCCATAAAAAGTGGTGAAGTCCAATCATTTAAGTTCAATAAGTTTAAATTTTAAATTCATGTAAGAAATTGCATTTTATGACAAAAAATTTAATAATTAAATTTATTAAAATTTGCTTACAAAATGGCGTTACAAAATCATTCCTTTTTTGCTAATCATTATATAAAAAGAGTAAAAAATGAGTAAATTCATTATTAAAATCGTAAAAACAGATTTGGATTCAATAATAGTTGTAATATCAAAAACTGTTCCCTTTTATGATACTTATATTAAAAAATATAAAAACACCTCATCAAAGTTTCACATTTTTTTAGGAAATTTTAAGCTCAATTTGAGTTTTTTTTACTAAAATTTGATGGAAATAGGTGATATATATAATGATACCTATTCCCTCAATGCCAGGTAATATATATATCAAAAGAAATTATTGAAAGCTATTTCGTATATTTTATTATGTTCAAACTTTTATATTGCAAGTCATTTTTCATTCTTACAATAATATTGAATATATATTAAAAAAATATGTCTGATATAAGAGTATACAAACTGAATTAAATATTAAAGTTTGTATTTTATGACGAGAAAAATTTTAATTTTTTGTTGAAAAATGGCTATAAGTATTATAATGCTATAAGTATTATAACAAACTCTTCAAATTATTTTACTAAAAATCACCGACTTTTTCGAAATTTGAGTCTCACGTCTCCGTGCATCTGAGCTCCTTTAGTCTCTCGATTATGAAATTACTCTGAGATAAAAGTATCCAAGAGAGGGTAAATGCGGGTAATTCAGGGGCATTTATGAGAAGAATAAGAACGATTTCCTTATTTCTCATAATGCATCGCACGTATTAATCCTTATCTTAATATATTTTCATCGGCTAGGCACTGAGGTCACAGAACCATAAAATTTGGAAGAAAACATGAATTTCTGACTTGTCTAGTCCTGCCATGTATCTAAGCTTACACTCTATAAGGATATTCACCTTATATACTTTTGTTTATAAACAGAGAGAAAAATAGTCATTTAATAGAGACCTTCCTCTTTGTTCCTTCTCTTATTTTCTTAAAGATTTAAAGCAAAAAAATAATTGAGAGTTAATTTAGTTTAACTCGATTTTGCAATTTTCTGATTCATAAAATAATAAATATGCTTTAATTATCGAAAATAATTTTTAGACATGATATTTCGTATAATATGGTTTAAAAAATCATACAACATGTAAATTTTTAAAATATTTTAGTGATTAAACTTTTTTAAAAATTGAGTTTTGCTATTATTATCTTACATTTTTGTTCAGAATATATTTTGAGGCAAAAATAGTAAAATATGTATTGTTCATATTTTTCACAATTTTTGATGATCTATATTTACCTATTTAAATTTTTTTATACAATTTTAAACTTTAAACTTCCGCTGGAGTTGGTTTTTCACTACATTGAGTTTAAGATTGGCTTTTTGGTTATAATAATGAGCTAATTTTATGTAAAAACTATTAGCTCATGACTGTATATCACAACAAATTAAACGCTGGTGATATGAAATCTAATCTAAAACTTAAAGTGATTCTTTAAATTGATGCACAATCAAATTTAAGTTAACTCTAATTAATAAATTTTTCACATAGGCCATAACGATACCCTGTATCACTTATAATAAAATATTTTTTTAATATTTAAACTTAATACAATAAATATTAATAAAACAATTAGATTTCTTTAAATTGATTTGTACGAATTTATCAATCAATCTCAATGCAAATTGAACATAAAAAATACTGATTATAGTTTTTAATATTTTATAAGTAGGGAGGCTAAAAAACACTTTGTAATACACTAAAAAAAGAGTGCTAATGTGATATATGAGATTGATTTTGTTGTGTAAACAGAAAAAATGAAAAAGAAGAAACGCTATAGGCTAGAAACCAGAACTTGTATAAAAATAATCACTTGAAATATCCAATGAAAATTATAACATTAGATTTAGATAAAAAAATTTTTTTTGTATTTTGTTGAAAAAATATTCGGTTATGAATTCAAAATATTTTTTTTTTTCATTTTCTCAAAAAAAAAAAAAAAAAAAAAAAAAAAATGCAATTTTTAACTGATAAATGTTTAAGATTTAATTCAGAATTACTTTTTATAAAAATCACAAAAGCAGTTTTTGTTTTTGAAAATTAACTTAAAATGCAAATAATTAATAATAAAACATAAGAGTTATTTAAAAGAATCTCATTACTAAAATTCTCATTTCTTTGCTTTACCATTATTATAATATTCATAGTTATCACTAAAACTAATTAAACTATATGAAAGCTCATCATTATTCTGATCGCTAAAATGACAATGAGTTTTTTGAACTTCATGAACCTATTAACGAGCATCCATGTATCTCTAATTTTATTTTTCCCTTTCAAAATGCTGAGTTGCAGCGGATGCCTAGGCATTTTCATTCAGTGTACCAGGTCACTTACATCAAATAATGACCGACTGATCCATGGCATGCAGACAGCGTTAACGCTCCAAATGCCATGCTTTCTTTCGCTTTCAAGTTATTTCACTGGTTGTTTCGCATACAAACCAGATTAGTAGAGCCTGTACATACATATGCAAACATTTCGTCATCCGTAGCAGAATGCAGATACACTGGTTTTCTTATCTCACTATGATTTACTTTCGTTTTTATTTTATTATTTAGATTAAAATAATTGCATAGTTTCAAAAAAAGAAATTCAATTAAACAACTACATTAATTTAAGAAGGAAAAAAAAATTTACGAGAGTAGTATTTTAGTTTAAAGTAACGATTTTTATAAAAATGCAATTTTGAGAAAATTTTTATTAATCATGAGATATTTGATGTAAATGTTTCCGTCAACGTATGAATAGCTGAAATTCTTTAGAAAACTTAGGTATTTCATAAGATGCATGACGTTTTTGCAAAAGTGCATGAAAATTATTATATAATACCTTTGCATTTTATAAAATGATAAATGCTCTTTATGCAATGCGTGAAAAAGATTACGAGAGGGTCATTTAAAAGACGTTCATTCCTCAAATATCAATCAGCCATTTTGAAAAAATAATAAAAGACAACCATTTAGATGGAATTTTATTTTATTACCATCAATGTGTGAAAAACCTCTTCTTACTGGTAAAAGATGTTATGAGTATATGCATGTATAATTGTTATGTACTATATTTTGTATATTTTGATTTCTTTTATTTCAGTTATGCATTTCGAATAGCATGCCAGATCGCCTGTTTGAACTTTTCGTGATAATATATTTCGATATAAATAACATTACAATGTTGAGGGAAAACAATGAGAAAAAAATTGTTTATTTACTGGATTACATTTACATTATTATCATACTTGCTGCAAACTTTTCAAAAAACAACAATGGAGATTACGTCGGGTAACATCTGATATAACACTTGGAACAAATATAGAATCTGTATAATTAACATTTGCAAACAAAAGTAAGGAGGAAAAAATTCCCATGAATTCAATAATGATTAAAATATGGAATTTCTTAAATTCTATTTAGGAAAAGAATCGACAATCAAAAAGTTTCAATTGTGCTCTTATTTTGTATGATGCTGCAAAAAAAGCGTCAAAATCAATATTTTTGAGCATTTTATAAAATTAAATAAAAATAAAAGAGGTTATTGTAGAACGAAAATAAACTTTGATTACATAGAGAATAATTAAAAAAAGACACTTAAATCTTAATTTGTTAAAAACTTTAATTTAAAATATTAAGAGGAATTAAAAATATTTGCTACTATATATAAATTTTTTGACGGTGGACTAGATTTTTAGGTCTTATTATATTACTTTTTACATTTATTAATTTATAGAATAAATTTTTGCCTTTACTCGATATTCCTTTCCAAATCCCACTTTCTATTATTAAATTTACTACCTACTCTTCATTTTCCTAAAATATATTAAAAAAAGATAAAGATTACGTTTTTGAAAACTTGCATTGCGTTATGCTGAAATATTTTTTCTATGTGCATGAAAGTGCACTGGTTAGTTTGACAGATATCATAACATTATTGATTTTAAAAAGTTTACATTTTGTCAAAAATTTAAGCTAAATTTACAACAAAAAAAAAAGAAAAAAACTCTTCTTTTCCTTCGTATTATAATATTTCATGTGATTAAAATCTTTTTACTTGCATTTATTTATTTTTATAAATCACTAAAAACATTGGTTTTATTAGATTTCAAGTTGATTAAAAACTTTGATTACGTCTAACAATTTACTTGGGTAACTTGTAGAATTTCTTAGATTTTGTACCCTAATTTTTGTTTGTGTAATTTGTTTCGTATTCATATTTTTAATATTTTTTTTCGCAATCAAAAATAACTACTGCAATTAAGAATAACATTCTAACTCTTCAAAATAAATCAATAATTTTTGACCGAAAATTAAGAATTTATAAGTCTCATCAATTCATACATTCATCAATTCATGTAAGCTTCTGAAAAGGATGTCAAAACTATTAGCACATTCCAAAAAAGTATAATTAAAGTGTTCGTAAATTGTGATTTTCGTTATTCATTTAAAATTTAAACTAAATACAGCAATATGTAAAAATTTAATGCTCTGACAACAGTCTGAATGCATAGCGAACCATTTTTTTCTTACATATTAGATAAGGAAACAGTGCCTTGGTAATTTACGTTTTTGTGAAGAAAAGAAAGTTATGGAAGATTTGAACGCTTTTTTTTTTAATAACATTACACTTAAAAATATTAATATATTGAAGTAACCAATCCTGATTTTTTGCATCCAATCCTGATACTACATATATTTTTATAATCACGTGAATTTTACTAATAGGTTTGTTAAAAAATATCGATAAAGAATTGATTACTATTTGATTATAACAAACATTTATTATTTACTATGATTTAAAAAAGACGTTTCAGTTTAGTATAGTTACAGTAAATGTTGAAAACTATACAGATGTTTTCGCATTATTCTATCATCCATCTGTAGATTAAATTAATACACTATTTAAGAAAAAAGGTGCATTTTTCATTTTTGTAAAATTCTATCGTATTATCTTAAAATAAAAAAGTTAAAAGAATAAGCAAGCAAAGCGAAAAATATGCACAGTTAGATAAAAAAAATCATTGAAAGTTTTAATGTGCAAAGAATAAGCAAGCAAAGTAAAAAATATGCACAGTTAATAAAATCATTGAAAAATTTAATATGCAAAGAATAAGCAAGCAAAGTAAAAAATATGCACAGTTAATAAAATCATTTAAAAATTTAATATGCAAAGAATAAGCAAGCAAAGTAAAAAATATGCACAGTTAATAAAATCATTGAAAAATTTAATATGTAAAGAATAAGCAAGCAAAGTAAAAAATATGCACAGTTAATAAAATCATTGAAAAATTAAATATGCAAAGAATAAGCAAGCAAAGTAAAAAATATGCACAGTTAGATAAAAAAAAATCATTGAAAAATATAATATGCAAAAAATAGAGTGCCACATAAGTGAGAGTTAAGTCCTCGCATGCGAAAAATCAATATATTGTTCGATAAACTCAATTATTTGAAATGGCTGGTCACATTCAGAAAATATTTTTGAGAGAGACACATTTTTATGGCCAGGTTTTTTAAAACTTTTTATGGAATATTAAATAAAGAAATGTTATGAGCAAAATTTATAATTACTAAAAAGGAAATTTAATAAAACATTTTTAATTAAAAAATTCCTAACATTTATAAAGCTGTATAATTATTACGAAATATCAACGTGATTAATGATCATTCAAATTTCTATCATTCAAATGCAGGTGTGCTTTATCAAACTATGGCTTAAATTTTTTTATCTAGTTTTTAACAGTCTCGTTTTCAGTCTGCAAAAGATAAAAGAAACCCCTGAAGACAATACACGTGAACTGCCACAAACGATTCCGAAACTCACGTGCCCTAACTAGGCTGATCATGATTGGCTGCACGTGAAATTGATAAACTTATAAAAAATTCGCTCTTTTTTTTATGCCTTATAGGAAAACTATTCTTTAGAATAGCCGAAAAGAACCCAAAGAAATAGTAATATATTCAGATTACTCAGTCCAGTTTTATTCCTCTCTTTATGATAGAGAGGAAGATAAATATGATAAGAAAGATCACCGAACTAGAAGGGATGAACTAAGGCCTCTAACCTTGCCTACCGCCAACGGTTGGAAGGCTAATGGCACTGGCTTGCTATTCGCACGTAACAGGTGTTTGAACCCTATCTCCTGTTGCTCATGGCATTGTCCGAGTACTTAGTTTCGATTTGTCGGGTCAGGGAATCAAGTTTTTCCCTGTTGTGGGAAAAATTCGCATTTTTAATTCTAAAAATAGCAATTGTCTTGAAAATAATTGAATTATTTTTTTTTTAAATTGAACCATGGTTTTTTAATTACATATTTTAAAAAAAATAAACATACTTTATAAGAAATTTGGATTCAATTATATACTGTTTAATTAAATATATATAATTATAATTGGTTTATAAATTATATATATGTTTTTCATACTTATGCAATATATATTAAATTAAATGTTTTTAATTTAATGTATTAAAAATATAAATCAGATATTTTTTACATTATGTAATAAATTATATATATTTTTTCAATTGATTCACGCTTTACAGAGGAAGTAGTATAATATTTTTAAAAACTAAAAACGAATACTTTAGGTTAATTTGAATATGTAATTAACAAACAAGAAAAATTTTAATTAGCTATTTCTAAAGGAAAATAATAAAATGTTTGTTTATTTTAGCAACCTAATGAGTATATATATATATATTCTTAAAAACTCGATGTTAAACAACTCACTGTTGTTTTTATTTTTATTTGATAAAGTATTCTGGTTTTTAAAACCTAATTAAATTTTAGGGTTTGTTTGATACAATTCGAACAAAACAGCATAAAATCATCTGTAATTTTATAGCAATAAAAAGTATCTACGGCGAATAATATTTTCTTAGGTACATTTTACTTTAGATTATTATAAATTCATCATAAAATAAATTATGGTTTTTAAAACAAATACACAAATAGAAGGATTATTCTTCTTTTTATTAATATTTATCTAAAATTACAAAGATGCTTTAATTATTATTAAGCCTTCTAAAGATTGCATCACAATGTGTTTAAAAGAAATATTTTGGGTGTTCAGACTTACATTTAAATAGCACTATTTAATTTAATTCCATTAGCAGCATATGGTTTGTTTAAAAATCATTTTTAAATTTATCTTGATCAGTTTAACAAGAAATAAATCTAAAGTAACAAATGTTAAATAATCTTTTTTTGAAATAACAACAAAGGAAGAAGTTAATATAATTAAATGGAATGTAGTTCATAAAATTCTATAAAATTGAGTTGAACATCCTCTACCAAAATATTAAATGTATATTTAAAAACATTTCTTGCAGAGCATCTAATTATAAAAAAACATCAAGAAATTATGTTTGTATCTTAAGTTATTTACCTTAGCAAATGATTAATATTAAATGATATGCAAGAAAAAAATATTTTAACCCATTTTCAATGTATTTCATTAAATGTATAGTCATAAAACTTAAATATGTTCAAAAATTTCCAGTATTAAATAAACGGAGAAATGTTAAATAATAATGAATGTGAGCGGACAATAATTTTTAAGATTTTTGTTTAAAAAAAAATATTTAAATGAACTACATATTCATGAAAGTTTGAAGGGAATTTAGAGGGATGAATAGGGATAAACGTTAAAAAGCTGCTTCATCTGAACTAACATATTAATGACGTCACACTACACTGGCCAGTCAGTCATTTATTCAGGGTCAGTGGCACATCACTTTCAAACAAAGCTTATTACTTTCACTTTTTTTTCACTCAATTTAAAGTTGCATCCAATTACTTTTGTTTGTTTTTATTTTAATTTCAATGAAATTGAAATACTTTGCAAAGTTAAATTCGGACAGTTTAAGCAAAGCATCTGATAAAATTGAATAAATAAAATACTGAGTGACAAAATAAAAAAGTAAATGAAACTTTGATGATACAGCAAATTGATCTTGAAAATAACTTGTTGAAACGGATAATGATGATATATAGTTTATGTTACAAAGAATTGAGTACTGGAAAATAACTGTACGGAAAAAAACATCTAAACAGTTTCTTTTTAAATCATTTCTTCATAAAACAGAGAAAAATTATGTTAAGTTCATAGCTATTTTTCTATCTTCAACATCTTATTTAAAACAGAAAATAGCTAGTTTTTTTTAAGAATAATAGATTTTTTATTTAATTTTAGAAAAATCTCTTGAAAGGTTTTATAAGGATAGTTATTAAACAGAAAATTCCTATATGTTTTTTTAAATTTTTAAAGATCAAAACATAAAATAATATTCTACTATATATATTTTTAGAGAATAAAATTGGATGATATGATAATAAACGAACGGAAACGACAGGAAACACTAGTCTTCTTTGGAAAAGTTTTACAATACAATAGCAAAACTTTGTAAAACATAAATGTGCCAATGGTGAAATAGTACCATTTATGCTCCGAAAATATTTTTAGTCTTCTTTAAAAATTTCCTAATAAAAATTTCCTTTAAGCTAGATTTATTTCTCTTAAAATCGAAGTTGATGAACTTACTTAAATTTCCTTTATAAGTTTAAGGTGAATGGTATTTATTTTAATTTTTTACTGAACATGGTAACAATATTTTAAAGTAACTGCCTTTTCTTTCGTAATTTTCGCACTAATTTTTTTTCTAAAAATTCGTCTTTAGAGATTAAGATAAATCAAGAAAAGAAGCTTCTTTTTTTCAATTTTTGTATTTGCGTGTTAGCTTATAAATAAGTAATACATTTTTGTTAATTTACGAAAAAAAATAGAGAAATGGTTTAAAAAAAATGTAAGTTAATTTAAAATGGAAGGGAAAAAATGAAATATAAATTCAAAAAACTTACAATAACTTTGTTGTCTAAAAATAAAGCAGAAAAGGTAAGAAAATGTTTTTTTTTCTTTTAATCTTAAAAATAACTCAAGAAAAAGGTAAAATATCACAATAATTTCACCTTTGAAACATATCGTTTTGGTAAAAGATGAAACAACTGTACTAGGATGCTATACAAAAAATCATATTTTTTAAAAAGTTCACCAAGATGAGAGTAGAAAAATAATTCGACTAAGAACTTATCATCTTATAAATTTTTAAAATTTCTGTATTATTGCTCATGATTCCGTCTTCGTTTTCTATGAATCGAATTCCTGTGAAAAAGTGCAGTAATTTGAGGTATTTGATATGATGAACTTTGTCATGGAAATCAAATATAAAGAATTCATTAGTTTTTTACCTTTTAAATTTTTTAACTCCTGTGATTGATTGTTTTCTCTTTAATCAATACATTGTTTCACAATAGATTAATATAAATGAGTATGGCACAATTTAACATTTTTCTCATAATTTTAAACATAATGCAATTTCTACTAAAAATTTAAATAATGAGAGCTGAAAAGCGAGGTTTTCAACATTTTAGAAAATAAAAACGGTAATAATGTTTTTACTCTATTTCGTAAATTGTAAATAATACAGTAATGTGTTTATATTTTACACAGCGAAAAACTTCTGGTAAAATTAACATTAATGTATAGAAATTATATTCCTTTTAAAAAAATATAAAAAAACATAATAATGGTTAATAAGGCTAAAATATATGGTATTTAAACTATTCATTTGGTAGTTTTTCTGTTCATAATGAAATTCTGGTTTTCACAATAATAGTTCTTTTTAATTTAGTAAAAAATACAAAACTGAAAAATAAATTTATCCAAATAAATGGTTTTTATGCTACTCTCTAAGGTATCTTGATAAAATTACTAAATTTTACTACATTTATCAAATTTTACCACTTATTACAAAACTATATTTTATTGTTAATTTTATCGAAGCCATCACCAAAGCTCTTCGGTAAAAATTACGGAGGATTTTGGTGTTCTCATAAAGCCAGAAACAAGGTAAATTTAATAATTTAAAAGTAAAGTTGTCCATATTTATTTCGCACAAATCGTTATATAAAGTAAAATATTTTTTAACATTTTTACTATTGAGACTAAGTATTAAATTTAGTGAAATCCTCTAAAATCCGATTTCCGTAAGATATGGGTGAATTTCCTTTGATTTAAGACTCTAATAGTCAAATATTTCTTAATAATCACCCTTGGAAAAATCTTTATTCAATTTATGACTTATTATTTTTAACGACTTTTCTCAAAATTCACCTATTAATATGGAATTTCAATGTTGATGGATCTCTCTGTATCATAAACCTTGGATCTGCTTAATATGGTGATCTATTTCAATTTGCTGAATAACAATAGAACTTGTTTCCTTTAACTTCGACAGCAAGAAAAAAAAAATGCATCGAGTTTTTTTTAGCATTAAATATTTACCATTCATTTTTGGATCGCTAAGCTGGTCAGTCGTAATTTTTTGTCGGGGCTTAAAATAATAAGAAATGCCCAGGCTTAGAAATATTTTTTTTCTTGTCATCGGTTATTAAAAGGTATAAATTAAAAAATTTCTGTGTTACATAAATCTGTGAGAGTGAATTGGGAAGATATAAAAAAATAAAACCGACAATTATTAATTTAGGCTGAAATTAAAAAAAAAAGAATAAAAAGAGAAAAATAAAACACTAAGAAAGAATCACGATTTCAAAGAAGTTAATAGATATAAATTTCAGAAGAAAAGAAATCCGCATGCGTTATCTGTATAAGAAAGTTATTCTTGGAAAAAAAATATATTTTCGAGTAAAAATTGGGGTAAAATGTTTAAATGTAATTTTTTTATATTTAACTGTAGAAATTTCCAAAAGAAGTTTATTTTGTTTAAATAATTTTTTTAATTTTACAGAAGGTAACCTTTTGGTGCTTTCGCAAATGTAAGATAGTTCGAGTATATTTCTTTATCCCCTACTTGCTATGGGGAGAAGCATATTGGTTGACAATGGTCTTTTTTCCATATGACCCGTCAAAAGAATTTTAAAACAACGATCGAGGTTGAAAAGTAGTCTATTTGCGAATTGTTTAAAATTATTTTACAAACATTATTTGCATTTATATTTTTGAGAATCATTCTAGGCACTTCTTATTCTGCAAAGAAAAAAAAGCCACTACTTTGCAGTTGATATATTTCAAACAAAATTATAAATTCAATTCCTTGGTGTTGAAAGATTATCAGACTTTTCTCGAGTTTTCTATGTAACATATGAAGACTTAACATGGATTCCGACTTAATTATTTTTGAACAATTATTTTTTAACATTTTTATGGAATTTTATTCATTAAAATGTATTTCATGGAACTTAGCTACCAGATTGTAGTTTTGACTGTTTTTGGTAATTTTTTAAACTTATCAAACTTTACTAAAATTATTACAGTAGCTTTAAAAAAATTATAAATATTGAAAGACTTAAAACTAGAAATCTCATAAAACTAGAAATCCTCATTTGCATTTGATGCAATAGCGTGATGCATAAAATTTAGTGACTAAGCTTAATAAAATTAATTTTATAAAATAAAGAAAAAATTTCTAAGTATTCATAACTGGCTTAGTAAATAGGAATTCATAGATAGGACGGATGAAGTTGAGAAGTCCAGAGCACCCCTAAAAAGAAACTTCATTGCAATAAAAGAAACTGTTTCCTCACATTATTTCTACTGAACTCGCATATGAAAGGAATATGCATTTGCAATTACATGACGTTTTATCAAAATATCATTTTTCATACTCGCAGATTTGATAACTTTTTCAAGTTCAACCTAATTTACGTAGAAATTCAAAAGCATGTAATTTATTGCTAAAGTAGTATGCTAGCATATTTTTATTGTATTTGATTGGCTTAAGGATAACTTTTGTTAAATATATTCTTTTATGTTAAGCAAACTAAAATACATCGATAATTTGCAAACGGTTAAATATGTATGTATATTGAATGAAAATTTTAAAGTTAACAAGTTCGTCATTACTAAATATATACCCAATGACTTTACACTCTCTTAATTTCTTAGAAATGTTTCTGTTACTATTTAAACGAAAGTCCAGAACAAATAGAATAAATGTATTTATTATGTGAACATCAAATATACTTGAAATATAAATATTTAAAAAAAAAAAATAATAAAAAATCTGGATACTATTTTTCGTTTAAATAAAAACTTATTCATTTTTTATTGATTTCTATCGTCTCGTTAAAAATGTAACCAGTCTCTTTAGAAGTTTTAAAAAGTGCATACGCATGCATACATTTTTTTCTAAGAGGAGACTAATATCATTCTATTGCTCAGAAACTATGAATAAATCATCGCAACACTCCAAAACATCAACTACAACACAAAACAACGGATGCAACCCTTACATCATCATTTTCCCATATAATTAAACGAACAATAACTGCGAATCAAAACACAAATGAAAAAAAATGCATTTAGTATAGAAAAATATTGAAACGCTAATCGGTCGATCTTTTTACGTAACAATATGCATTCATGCTCTTCTCCACTAAGGCAGTCAGTCAGATTCACCGAACCTATAAGAACTCAAAGGTAGTGAATTTAGATAAGAGATTTAGATTGCGGATAGCCGGATGGCTATGTGTTTTAGTATTAGATAGAGGTGTATTAGGGGAAGGGAGAGATGGGGCATTTCCTGTAGAATACAGGTAAATGACGGTAAGGAAAAGGTAAAGCATGTTTTTGGACGAGTGAATCTTCCCAAGGCCGACGAACGGAGTTTGAGGTTGTTGACAGAAATAACATAGAAAACAAATAAAAACAACTATTAATGATGCTCGTGTTGTAACGCCTATCATAAATACGTTCGTTTTGTTCTACAGTTGTCATAATCTAAAAAAGAAAGGCAAGTAATTTAACGCCAATATTTTTTTTTTGAACAATATTTTATGCTTGAATTTTATGGATCGTTCTTAGAAACAGTGCTCTTTTGCGCTGTATGTTCTAAGTAATAAATATATTTAAACACTCAGTGTTTATTAAAAAAAACGTTTTAAAGGTTTCTAGAATACATTAATTTTTTTTTTAAAAAAGAAAAAAACAAATAAATATTCATTACTTCTTCAGTATAAATAAAAAAAATTTTTTACCACTAATACTTAATTTGTTTGAAAGATCGATACTTAGCTCCATATCTATTTTCCGTTAGTAATTAAAAATTATGTAAGTTGAGCCGTAGTAGCTCAGGGGGTAGAGCGTTCACCTTCCAGTGAAGTGAACCGGATTCGAATCCTAGCGATGGCTAGTCATTACGAATTCCGCACCCGACTTGCACCGTAAAATATACTCAGTGGTAGACGGATCAATAGCAAGAGTCTCCTTGCCATCAGGCTAACCGTGGAAAGATGTTGAGGTTTTCCTCTCCATTTAACGCAAATGCGGGTTAGTTCCATCAAAACGTCCTCCACGAGGGTAAATTTCTCTCAATACCTGATACAGGGGTTCCCATGTCTTCTGGATTGGGTTCAACATTTCAAGGCTACGTAGTTGAACATTGACTGTCTTAAACCCAAAAATAGGTCGGCTGTTCAACGAAGATTATAAAAGAAAAGAAAAATAATAAATTATGTTAGTTTATAATTACCATTTATGTAAGCTGGCACCGACCACAGAGCTGACGTAATATATCTTCAGTGGTAGACGGATCAATAGCAAGGGTCTCCTTGCCATCAGGCTAACCGTGGAAAGATGTTGTGGTTTTCCTCTCCATGCAACGCGAATGCGGGTTAGTTCCACCAAAAAGTGCTCCATGAAGGTGAAATTTCTCCCGATACTTGATTCAGGAGTTCCCATGTCTTCTGGATTAGGTTCAAAATCATAAAGCTACGGAGTTGAGCATTAGTAGTCTTAAACCCGAAATTGGGTCAACTGTTCAATGACGATAGTAAAATAAAATTTATGTAAGTTGAGCCGTGGTGGCTCAGGGGATAGAGCGCTCACTACTCAGTGAGGGGACCCAGGATCGAATCATAGCGGTGGCTAGTTAATACGAATTCTGCTCCCTGCTCGAACAGACCACAGCGCTGACGTAAAATATCCTTAGTGGTAGACAGATGTTGGGTTAGTATACCCTTGTCGTCGGACAAACCGTAGGAGATTTTCCTGGTTTTCCACTCCTTGTAACGCAATTGCGGTTTAGTTCCATCAAAAAGTTCTCCACGAAGGCTAGTTTGCCTTAATGCTTGATCCAGGTGTTCCCATTGTCTTCTCGGGAGAATTCAAAATTACAAGGTTATGGAGTAGAATATTGATTATCGTAAACTAGTAAAAAGTGTAAACTAAAAAAGTGTAGAGAAAGTTT